>JAPDSC010054272.1:139060-322505 GCA_026290005.1 Latrodectus geometricus
TTTGTAATTTTACATGATTATTTAATATTATTTTGTAATTTTACATGGGGATGAATAAAATTGCAATGTAAAATTTTCAATAGTTATAATTTATTGAAAAAAGATAAGCCATACATTTTTTAAATAACAGGATATCAAATTTTTTAATTAAAGTATGAGAATTCCTATCTATGACTAAACGAGAAAGAAATATAAAATTGAGTCTTTGAATAAATGAATGATTTCTAATAATTATAATAATAAATAAAACAAAAATAATAAATGCTGTTGAATAAATCCTTATTTAATAATTTATAACAAAAATATTAAATAATAATTTAATATATTGCAAGAAAAGAAATAAAACTTTTGGAATGACTTATTTTGTAAGTGAAAAAGTTAAACAAATTCTTTTTATGAAAAAATTCATTTTCTCTTTAAGTATACTAGTAGAAAACTACAATAATAGGCCAACAGCATTTATAGTATATTTTCATGCATGAATAGAAGTTGCTATGTTCCAAACATAATTTTAGATTAGAATGCATAATTAGCAAAATATTTTTTACATAGTTAAAAATGGTGAATTATATTGATTATTTTAGTACTGTAAGGAATTTTAAAAAATAATGACTCAGTCTTTCAAAGAATATTTATTAAAAAAATGTGACTTTTAAGATGTATAAACAATACAATTGAATTTTTTAAAAATTATCAGTAAAAAATATTATTTACTTTATTGTTCACAGAATTAACTAATGCAATTAATCTGTTCATATTATGATTCATTATTAATAATTATCAAAAATTATGCAAAAATATAAATGAAATATCATTAAAATTATTGAAATATCATTGAAACTATATAGTATTTGAGACATGTTTGATTATTTGAATGAAAAGTTTTGAATATATTAATTGGATAGTAAAATAATTAAACTACATAAACAATAGCATTTATACAGAGTATATTTCATGAGCATTTAAAAATGTCTAAATAACTAATTTTGAAATTTAATGCTCCTTAAAATGAAATATTTAATGGATTTTATTAAAAATTTCCAAACAACTTTTTTTATATGCTTAATTTATTATAGGTAAGATATTCATACGCATTAACAAAATATCAAGATATTAAATTGATTGTAAATAAATAGCAGCCATGTATGTAGGAATTTTTAGTCAGAATTAAAATTATAAATTTACAATGCTAAATAAATTAAACTACTTACCTTTGAAGAATATGCATGTTGCGTGATATAAAGTTCTTAAAAGATTTTAAAGCAGACACATTAATATCTTTGAGCTCATGGATTCCCTGATGACTTTTTTCGATTAAATAGGTATAATATTCTAAAAGGACATCATCAGTTTTAAGTTTGAAAATTACTTTCAAAAATTCCAGGTTGCACATCAAATAAACAAGTTCCTTAAAACATTTTCCATGAAACAGATGGTACAATAATCCTCTAAAGGCTGGTCTAGAATATATCTTAAAAACTTCTTTCATTTCAGGATCACATATAATATAAAAGTAAGCTGAAAAATTTTTATTGATATAAAACAATGACAAATGTTTACATCAAAAATATAATTAAAAACATTAAAATATTATACAGAAAAAATGCAGGATTACAAACATGCAACTATAGATCTAAATGAACTCTTTAGCATCATCAGCATATTTTGAGGCAAACAATTCAAGCAAAAGAAAAAATATCAGAATTAAAGCAATTATAAATTAATATAAATTCGTAATAGCTTGTACCGACTACATACTTTTATATGATAAAGTGAAACCGTATTATTACAGTAGATGCTCGTTTTTATGAACTCTAATTTACAAACACTCATGAGTTCATGAACTGGACCCTAACAGGATCTCATAGGCACAATAATAATTTTAATTTCTATTTACAATCTAAAGTTTTAAAAAATATTTTTAGTTTTCAGTCATTTTTAATTTTGTTCATTTTTATCATATAATGTTTCCTTAACTTCTCTATTTCATGATTGAGAAACTTAAATTGACATTATTTTTTGAGAATCTTTGAACTGTGTGTAACAAATTGCATTATAAGAATTAATCAGAGTAAAGAATAAAAAATAGTTTCAATTCTAGAACCGAAATTGATTAAAAATTGAAATCAAAGGAAAATATATTTTATAAATTCTAACGTGATTTATGTCAATAGACTTTGAGCAATTAATAAACTGCAGCATCAAGTGTCACTCACCATGGATTTTTTAAACAATTAGAGTGGTATCTAATTTCTGATTTTGCATACATTTGAGTATAATCAATAGTTTCAAGAGAAAATATCGTAGGATACTTTTGGAAGGAGTGATTATGTTTTGGAATTTCACTGTAGGAAATTGACATTCTAAGCGCAATACACTTGCGATAGCATGCTTCCAATAGTGTAGAAGAAAAAACAATATCTAAGTCATTTTGACCCGAGTACATTATTAATTAAAGCATTGTAACTGAAGGAAGAAAGAAAAATTCACCTGACGATTTGAGCGAACATAAGTTATTCATTCATGAGCTTTAAAAAGGAAACATACTGCTCACGAAATTTCTTTTCGGGACTTTTTGAAAATTGATTCCATACAAATAATTAAAGGATTAAGAACATAATAAATATTGATTGAAAAAGAATTTTCAGATAAATCCAGCATGAAGAAAACAACTTGATACTGCGATCATTTGCAAAACAATTAGATGAATGGCTAAAAAAATTAAGATTTTTAAGAAAAACAGGTAAATACTTTTCTACATCAAAAAAATGATTCTTCAAAATGTAGTTTCGAAATAGAAAAAAGTATGTGGTTATGTTAACTGATTTTACCACAATGAAATAAAAGTAAAAATTGTTTTTAATTATTTTTCCTGTTTTTTACACGAGGCACACTAAATAATTTTTTTCAAATAATACTTTACAAAAAGAGATCAGCGTGTTAAAAAAACTAATTTTAAAATTTAAGTTACTTTTTTTTATTTATAAACTTTTGATTTTAAGAACTATTTTACCAGCCCCTACGCGTTTGTAAAATGAGCATCTACCGTGTATGAAATTTATTGATAACTAAAAAGCATCAATGATGATGATAAGGAGCTAATTTTAAAAATCTCAATGCAGGTTTTCAAAATTAAAGTGATGCTAATAGAAATGGAAATATATATTATTAATAGTCTTTAAAGTACTAATATATCATTTATTGCAAATGTTTTTGCTGATTTTTGAATAAACGTTTTAATCTCTTTCTCTGGTTTGATATACCTACATAAAATTGGTAGCATTTTGAATGACTTTCTATAATTATTCTTGACATTTCATGCATATAAAATCATATCTATTTATATTTAGCCATTCTTAATCTGATAATAAAATAATTTCACTATGTGATTATTGGAAGATTAGAATAAGTTAGAAGGATTTTTTACTTAAATTATAAGTAAACATAAAAGATAATAAAAACTAATTTTTAATTTAGAAAGGTTACAATGAAAAAGATTAGTAAAACATTTGACTTACCTGCTAATAAAATGTGCATATTTTTCTCAAAAAGGGTAGAATTTTTATTTAAATAGTAATTCTTCACAGCTTTTTCAATTTCAGTCTCCATCAAGTTTAAGTTGTTAGATCTTTAATATGAAATTCAAATTAAAATGCATAAAAAAAAAATCATTTGCTATTGATCAAACATTTAAATGCTTACAATTTAACAAAATTGGCAGACCCAATTTATCATACATATTTACAAAAATATTTCTGTGACCAGAAAGTTCTCCAAATATAGTAATGATAATAAAAATATTATATTTAAATTTCTAAAGTTATTTAAAGAGAGAACTTTTGAATATTAACATCACATCTGAATGATATTAGCAGAATATACCCAATTAATGTTATTAAATATTAAAATGTGCAAGGAAAAAAGATACGAAGAAATTCTTTTTACTCCAAACTAGTTTTAAATAATGAAAAAATGGTTTAATACATTCTTAAAGTTCTTGTTTATATGCATAAAAAAATCATTCAAATTTTAAATTTATAAGGAAAGCTGCTCCTTATTTTATTGCTTAAAATATATAAATTAAAAAACTTTACAAACACTTTTTAAAAATAAGCAATGTAAAAAG
Source organism: Latrodectus geometricus (assembly GCA_026290005.1). Taxonomy (NCBI): domain Eukaryota; kingdom Metazoa; phylum Arthropoda; class Arachnida; order Araneae; family Theridiidae; genus Latrodectus; species Latrodectus geometricus. The sequence continues at coordinate 143,187 of JAPDSC010054272.1, forward strand.
CAAATAAATTTGCTTTCAGGCTAGGGTAAATCTATGTGTAAGTAATTATGTTTTCATTTCTGAAAATTTTACTTGCCAGTAATGACACATTTAAGACTGAAGATATTCAAGTTGCTTTTAAAAAGTTAAAAGTAAATAAATGAAAAACTTTAACTAAGAAAAAAATATAAGAAATTTTCCCTTAGCTATAAATATTAACTATCTGCAATATGAAGCTCTTGTTTTAGATTAGAAGCAGGGGAAACACTACTTATTGTTTCAAAGTTTCAGTATAGAAATGACAATATTTTGATAGTTAGCATGGCAAAATATTGCATTAACAATCAAATAAACATTTCATTGCATCAACAATTAAATTCTACCCTCTAATAAGGAAATTTAATAAAATGATAGAAATTGATTAAATGATTATAAAATTTGATAAAATGAATATTTTAAGAGATTCTAAGTTATTAAGCTTCATTCAATAACAACTTAACGAAAGCTGCTTGTTAAAATCTTTTTAAAAGTGATAAAACTTGGTTGTCACATTGCAGTGAGTTTCTGATTTAAACTCTCCTTGAACTAACAGCACAATTTTCTAATATTACAATATGCATCCAAGAGATCAAAGAAATAACTTTTTGGTAATATACTTTATTAATGAACTTTGTATTATTCACCAATTATAAATTGAGATAGTTTATTTCATTGTTTTTCTGAATAAAATAAGTATTTCTAAGAATTATTCACAGGATACTATAGCCAAATAGGTTTCAATTTCTCATAAAAAGCGAAAGTTTTTTCCCTCACTTATTACTAATAATTTTGCAACCATTGAGGATGAAAATTATTATAAGGAAAAAATTTAGAAAAGAATGTCTTTATAAAAATGAAAGTGGTACTTTCATTATTTTTAAGCAATCTTACAAATTATTCTATATTAATTCACACCAACGGTCACAAAACACATAGCTTTTCATTTAAGTAGAAATTACATATGTAGAATATATTATGTAGATATTTTAAATACATCTAATAACTCATAAATATGAGAAGTTTCAAATACTAAGCGTACTATAACATTTACACACAGGGAATGGTTAAAGCTTAATATGCCAGGACAAATATTGTCTTTTGAGTAACAAAATATATTACTAAATAGCAATATGAAAAAAAGAAAGCATATGCCATAATAGTCTTTGATCTTGCAGTGTATAGCTATTTGTTATCAAATAAGCATTTGGAGGGTATAGATGGTTCATGACTAACAAACCCTACATTTTAAGTTACATAAAATAGTAGTTCACTGTATAAAATATAATTCATTAAAATATAGAAAAGGAATAATTTTAAAAATAACTAAGCAAACAGAGGAGTTTTTTTAAGTTATTTCTACATGAAATAAGATTTATAAAAAAGTACAAACTAGCTAATTTACAAGAATATACAGAGTGTTGGATAAAAAATGACATTTAAAACTTAATAGTTTAAATGTCCTTTTTTCATAGAAAGATGCAATAGATCATTTAAAAAAATTATAAGTGTAAAATTTATTTAAAAAAAAAAAGCTAGTATGAAAAGCTAACAAAAGAGTATCATAATGCAGGAATTCAAAATTTTCATGAAATACAAATATAAAATGAATACAGTAATAGATGTACCTGATATATCCAAAAGAAAATGTACAAATCAAATGAAAAAGTGAATAGAATGATATTTGAGGAATCAAATTATCATTTTGGAGAAATTTTATTTTCTTTACTGTTTCTTCAAATGACAAGTATGAATCATTTTTGTTTTTGTTGTCCAGTGAAATAATGCTTAACAGTAAATGTAAATCTCTATCTCCTAACCCTAAAAACACAATAGAAAACAATGTAATTTATGAACATATACTTTAACATTAATAAATTTTACTATTGGTAACTAAAATTTAAATAATCTAAATTAACTGAGTAACTTCTATTAAGCTTTCCTTAAATTAATAAATAATTCTAAGCCTTAGATTGTATAAAATATCAAATTTAAGTAAAGTTTGCAACAGAAAGTTTTAGGTTTCATATCATTTAACATTTATAGGCATTTTTGTTCTTGGTTTATCTTAAATATAGAATTCAAAGAAACTTTTAGGTTATCCTCGCTAAATATAAATATTTTTAAAGAGCATGCTATTTCTAAGGTGCATTAAGCACATTTATTTCAATTTCAATAGAACATTTAAAAAAAGCAATTTAAATTTCTCTTTAATTTATTATAACAAGCAATACAAACATTTTAGTGACTAATAACCCATTAATACATGATGACAAATCTCTTGCTTAAACATTTAATGATTAAAATTTCAGCTTTTTGTAAGCAGTATATTCTACTAACTTCTTCAACTACTAGTACAAATATTCTATAACTTATGAAAATCAACTTTACTGCACAGTCTAAAACTTTAATTTGAATTTACTGTTAATGAGATATACTAAATATTATTAATGTAAATAAAATTTAAAGTATGTTGATTAATTTTTGTACCTTCTTTAGCAATACACAATAATGTAAGTGCAGCTTGAATTAAAGAAGAAGTATATTCGTTTTCCATTTGTATTATAATTTCTTGGAAAAGAAGAGGCATGGAAGTTGGTATATTTTGAAGCATAGAAGTAAACTAAAATTAAAATTTAGCATAAGTACAAGTAATAGTTAAAATAAGAAATATTTGACCATTTATATATAATATAAAAAATAGTAAAATTACATTTTCAAAAGAAGCATAAGTTCGCAGATAATCACATGCCAGTCTTAAATACAATGGTATACCACTGTCTTTCTTTGTAACTATATGTAACATTTGGTTGTTAAAAGAACTTTCATCCAAAGTTTTACCAAAACGATTAAGATAATGTCTAATAATGGTTTCACGATCTGATTGTGGTAAAGTAGTAAGATTTTCAATGTAAATAGCATTACTGTAGGCTTGTCTCTCAGATAGCATCTTAAAAACAGGAGAAGAGTAGGAAGCAGAAACAATGAGCCTTAAATTCTGCAAAAGTAAGTCAATAAATTAATAGTTTCAAGAATATATTATTAAAAATAAATATATGTAGATTTTTAATTTTTAAATACAAATTATAAAAAATTGACAAAATTGGTTATAAAAAGGCATGAAATTTGAAAATTGCTAAACAAAAAATATAAGAATTATAACTCCAACATAGTATAAAACACAAAAAAATATAGTGAAATATATAATTTTTTCAGAGCATTACAACTCATTAAAGAATATTATAGTTAAAGCTTAACTTTTTTATTTGAACATCAGTAACACTCAGAGAAGCATTAAGTAAAAGAATTAACAGTATTTGCAAGAGTTGTTGCAATAGTTAATATTGTGTCACACGATATTATTTTAATATTTAACTTTTTGTATATATATTTAATTTAATGTTAAAGTTAAGTAAAGCATATAAAGCTATCTGAAAATTGTACACAGAATCATGTTAAAGGTAATATTTTTATTTTAGCACAAAATGTTTGCAAAAATAACAGAATATATTATTTTTTAAACACAAATAAATAAATAAAAATAAAGAAAGCAATTATTTATATATAAATATTCACAAAAATGATAAAAATTTAACAGTACATCAGGTAAGGCAAGAGGTAGCCAATCCAAAGTTTGAGCATCAGGTTCTAGATGATCAAGGCCATCAAGAACTAAAACTAATTTTCCCTTTCCACTTTTGGTAGCTTCTTGCAGAATATCAGGAAAGTTATTTTTAATGTCTCTGTAAAATAATAAAAATAATAAAGGAAAATATTGGAATGAACTTGCATATTTAATTTTTCATAAATAGATTCTTACATAGGACATTTTGGAAACACTATAGATACAGGCATTTTTCTTTCTATTGATTCTGTAATAAACTGCAGCATATAATTTACATCGGTTGACTTTGGAGTAATTCCAATGAAAAACTTTATGATGATAAAATCTTTTAATTTCTCTAATAAATTTACCTGCAAATACATAAACATAAATTACAACATTATCTCATATCATATAACAATAAATGTAGAAAAAGTCGTTTTAAAGATACATATGTGATTTTAAAATAATCAGATTACAAGAATACCTGGAAAGAAAAATTTTAGAAAAGAGTACCATCATTTGAATATGAAACATAACATATAATAAGGGCTATATATATATATATATATATATATATATATATATATATATATATATATATATATACACAACACACAAAAGGGCAGATCATCATAAATTTTGCACTTGAAGAAAATAACACAATATTTTAAATTCCATCAAAAACTTCACGATGTTGAAAGGTTTAAAGACAAGAGAATTCCAGGTTATAAATCTTGATTTATGATACATGACATATGATAAATCAACTGCTAAAAATGCCTTAAATGAATATATTACTTAAAAATAGCATACAGATGGAAGTCACTGAATATAAAGGTATATTTTTGAGTAAGTATTTAAAATTTATCATTAAAATAATTCTACATGAACAATACTCATACCATATCCTAAAGAATATTGGAACAACAAAGTACTAAATAATGCATTCCAATTTTGTTTTTCTTCATACACTTTTCAGTGAAGGTTTGGTACATGTATTTAATTGTAAGACAACATTTACATTTACCCCATATTAGAAAACTCAAAATGGTTGATTGAAGAAAATATTTTACACGAACTACATATAAATTTAAAATAGTTTATTTTAAAAATTTGGGAAATATTCTATTGCTCTTTGTTTATGCCTTTGATTAAATTAAATGACAAGTTTAAAAAATTTTCAACTATGAAAAAAGAATGTTATATTGAATATAAAAAAAAACATATTATTTAATGAAATATGAGCATTTGTAAGAAATGTTTTATTGCAAATGTACAAAAATAATAAAAGTACATTTTAAACTGTGTAATGTTGAGTGATTTTTCTTTGAAACAAGACTCAATGATACACCCAAAAATTAAAAAAAATATTGAATTTAAAAATGTTTGCAAAAACTAACAGATTTTATTTTTTCAAACCATTGAAGAAATATTATCAACCTTAATAGTTTATTGTAAGGGACTTTAAATTTCTTCCTTAAGATTTAAGAATGGATAGTTCAGAGAGAAACCACTACTATGAACACAAGTATATTGTATTGTACTTAAGAGAATTCACTAGAAAAATAGTTCACAAGCTGAAGCAATGTTTAACAAACATTTGACAAATATATCCTGAATTCTCTGAGGTTCAAAAAATGAGGGCTAAAATGTACAAATTTATGGGAAGAAAAATATTCATATGTATAGAAGATATATAATGGTGTTTCTTCCATACTGACATCTTTTGAAGAAGATTTGTGAGGGATACTAGGAAGTTTTGCAGGTTTCCTCTTCAGTGACATATGAAAATAGCACGGCATCTACATGAGGCATTATGCAGGATCATATATATTATTTCAAAAAAAGAGTTTTTAACAGCGCTAACAAAGGTTGTTTCTTAGTAACAGAAATGATATCTCGCCTAGTTCAAATGCACCTTAAAGTCTACAGATTCATTGCAAATAAAAAAGCTTAACTGGATTGTATTTTGAATACCTGATGACTTGAAGAAAGTTAAATTACAATTTTCTAGATAAGATTATCTTATAAAATTGTTTCCTTTTATAAAATGATAACTCAAACTATATAATTTTTTCATGTATTTACTAATAACAATAGTATCACACAACACAATCAAATAATTCAAATAATCAGTAACACAATCAAATAATTCTATAAAGTACAGCAAACTAATTAGTTCTAAAAAAATTGAAAAGCAAATTTTCCTTTAAATTTTGAAATATGAAACAATGTTGTCAATGAAAGTTGCCATTCTTTGTATCATAAAAAAAGAAACAACTTGTACTTCATAGCAATTAAAGCTAAATGATGAACGAGGTAAATAATTTAAAGATATAAATTTTTGTAAGCACATTCACAGCGAAAAGGTATTCAACATATAAATTCATTCCATTGACTTTAAAGAATTCTTTAATTACTATTTTACTGTTTATGAACTGAACATAAGAAACAAACTGATGGCTTTTTACTTGATGAATAAACAATGAAGTAAATCGTAATCAATTGACATACTACTAAAATGCATAGTTAGAGGAAACAAAGCTACCTAATATATTTGGTAGAAGATTAATGTTATAGCTTTTTGAGTAATTTAATGTTCTAATTATAAAAACAAAAAATTTTTACTCATAAACTTTGATGAGAAAATACTAAGTGGAGCAAACATTCAATTTCGATCTAATTTCTACCCAAAATGATGTTATATTGTGCATTATAAAGATTATTTAGCAAACATTTGTGAATTAAAAAAGGAAATTCCAACTTGTCTTAAGCAATCATGTAACATTGTTCACTGCAATTATTATGCTTCCAAATGTTTGTAGTACTTTTTACTAAACAAATTCAGATATTATGAAGAGTTTAAAAATGATTGGAATAATTTTGCCTAAGTGGTCATTGGAATTTATGATAACCTAGTTTATAAATAGCTATTTTTCTAAAAACATGTTAAATTTTAGTATTTCATGAAACACAAAATTTCTTTTTTATTCTGATTATTTCCTGCAATTTTATGCCTTTTATTAATATAAGCTTAACAAATTAAGCTTGCCTTTTACAAAATAAGCAAGTAAAAAAATTCCCCAACTAATGCTTAAAAATTTTTTTTATAGTAAGTTTGCTAAAAAAAATATATAAGAATTATAATAGTTGAAAATACTTAAAAATCAAAATGATTTTAATCATTAACAAGAAAAAAACATCGGCTTACCACAAATGTTGTTTTTCCAGCACCACAAGCTCCAGAAATCAGAAACATGCCTTGTTCTTTTAAAAATTTCTTTAAAAAATTATCTGCTAATCTATTTCGTTCACCCAGAAAGCAATCAAAATGATTTAGTATGGTTTGCTGATAATTATCTTCTTCTTTAATACCATCATGATATGGGTCCTAAAAATTTAACATTTAAACATTATTTATATTGTCACACACATATATATATAAAAAAAAAATAATTACTGTATATTACCAAACATTTTCAGATTTAACCCTTCCATTTCTTGATTAATTTAAAAACATAAAAGTTAAATAAATGAAATCAAAATTAAAGTAATTTTAATACTTTAAAAATTATTGTGGGCATACTATGGCATATTAATTAAACTTCTTAAAACTCACAATCAAATTTTAATTAATAAAATTCTAGTTAAGACCTTAATAATTCGATAAGGTAGTTATAGAATTATTAATATCTTAACTAGAATTTAATTAATTTTTATAGGACTATTATTATTAATTTAATATTAAGGACTATAATAATAATTCTAGTTAAGATTCAAAAAAATTTGAATAGGCTAAAAAGTTGATAAAAATAAAATTTTTTTAAGTTATTAAATTTGATTTATTCTGTAAAGAAATCATATTTAAATTCAACTTTTTATACATTAAAGCTTCAATTCAGAATAGATGATTCCATACACATTAATCTTTTACCAAAGATGATGTTGTCTAAAGATGAAGTTGTAAACTAAGAGTAACAAAGCACATCTGTGGAACTTAAAAATTACTTTTAACTTCTTAAAAAAGAATAATATAATTCTCTAGTGGATTGGTTAACTAAGTGTATACTGAAACAGAGAGAACAGATAACATGCACTGATAAATAAGAATAAAAACAAAACTGTGGTAAGAATTAATTTAATGACTGGTTTCATAAATGTTTAAAATTAAATAAAACTTTGTTTAAATTAGTGACATCATTGTTTATATTTACACTTACAATATAAAAATAAAAGACTAAAATATAATACACATTGAAATAACCTTAGCTTATAATAAAAAAAGTGTTACTTTTTCATGCACTTGTTTAATTGAATGCCATAGATCTTCTAAAACAGCTTTACCAAAGGAATCCAAATTGGATAATATAGGCCTTCCTTTAAATATACCAGCAAATTGGCAAGAATAACTAGAGGGAAAGAAATAGTCATGCAAAGATAAATGTGATTCAAATATAGCATGATGTCAGAAACATTTGTTAACAAATCATTAGTTACTCTACTATTTTCTCCACATCACAATATTGAGGGATGCAAATGATGTTATTTCTAATTTCCTTTGAACGAATAATAAAATGTAAGAATAACATATAGATTAAATTATCCTTTTGTATTACAAAATCGTGGTTTAAAAACAGTGGTAAATAGCATAATTTTAAAATTTATTCACTTTTAGGATAATAATGTTTATATTACTGTAAAATATTGAATAGCTGCTTGTTTTCAAAATATAACTACATTTAGTATTCAGAAACAACTTAGTGCTATTTATTTCAGAGAAAAGTACATAATGTAGACTCATTGAATTATATATTTAAATAAGGCATATTACAACAAACTAATATATTTTAGATATAAAAACAATGTAAATATGCTGCAGCAAAACAACATGTAACTTCATATGTATGCAATACAGAGATATAAATTTGGTTTCAAACTTATAATATAAAATATTTTATAAAACTGCTAGCATACTTTTCAAGAACTTTTGCCCCACTTGCACGAATTTTTAATTTCAACTCCTCAACTTTTTGTTTGGATTCATTATTTTCAGATGCAAAATGTTCTTTCCATTTTTCTGGTACTTCACTAAAAAATAAAATATTTTAATTAAGCATTTAAGAAATTTATTGTAAATATGATATTTCACTTTTTCTGAAATATATTAACTACATTTTATCTGCATAGTAATGATTTTGGAAATAAAATCTGTTTAACCCAAAAGTCCAATAAAAAAATCTATAAAAATTAGGTACGTTTAAATATTTTAAGCATCATTAACAATTTTTAAGATATTCTTAAAATTTGGCCATTTTAAAATATACAAATTGTATATTTTAAAATGAGAAAAAAAATAATAAATAGCAATTGATAACTTGATAAAAATGTCGAACTAAATAATGAAGTTATATTTAAAAATAATAAATACTTATAATAAAATCATAGTATTTTGTATTAGATACATGAAATTATTATAAAAATATTGCATTATATATATATAATGCAATATATATATGTGTATATATGCATGAAAAATAATTGGAAAGTAATTAAAATTTATGAAATGAACATACTTTTTTTTAAAGTACAGATAAGAACTACAAAAAAAGAATACATGTATTAATTTTGTTCATCAATCCATTATTCAATAATTAAATGACATCCTAAAATGTTTAGTGAGAGTATTGAGACACAGAACGTGTGAAAAACAGTTTAAATAATTAAGCTATAATAAATCTATACTATTAATACAATATACATAAAAAGTTATAAAATGGTAAAATTATTAAATCTAATGATTTTTCTAGAAACATAATTGTATAATCTTCCAATAAAAATTTACCTCAAAAAACTGTTATTTCGAAAGTAGAAAAATCCTTTCTTTTTTTGTAATTTTTCCTCTCTTAAAGCCCCAGCATACATTTCTAATTCAGTAATCGACAATCCTTCAGGGCAATCCTTTATCCACTGTAGTTCAGCAGAGTCCGGAATTCCAAAATTGTATAATGTACCATACCGCTCTCCGAGTAGGCCAATGAATAAATCTGACTTCTGAGCTTCAAGAAGACACAGTTCTGAAGTGCTACAGGCAGAAATAGAAATAATAATATATTAAATCCAAGTAATTTATTCTTAATCAACCTATAGTTCTTTTAAAAAATAGTTAACAAAGGTAATTCTCAGCCGATTAAAAACTAAATGAAATAATTTTTTTTAATGAAAAGCAATATTAAAGCTTTAGTTTTTGAATACAAAAAGTAGGATACAGTTTCATTTTGTATAGTTCAAATAAAAACGACACTTTAAAATATTTATTGATCACTTTAAGCAATTTTGCAATATAATTAATTTGTACTATAAATTAATTTTCTGAGTACAATTATATATTTTAACATTTAGAGTCAAAATTTTATGATTTTTTTTTGACATTTTACAATTCACAAATAAGTTAAATTGATATCTGGAGTAAGGAATTGTAATGTAAAGAACTATTTGATTGAAATCAATTTCATTTTCTTTAGAGACAGTAAAACTCTGATAAGTTTTCTTTTAAAGAAGCTTAATAATTTTTGAATCAACAAGATAATGCTTTACAAGTTTTGACATCACAACCCAGATAGCAAAGATCATACTAAGTACATCCCACGGACTTCCAGATTTGATTCTCAGACATGTTGGATGTGTTCTGGACGTTCCCAGGATGTCATTTCAGTATGTCCTAATAAGGATGTCGCATTTGATAATTGAAAATGGAAAAATTATAGAAATTCTGCCTATTTTCTAAAATTTTTCTTACAAATATTATTTAAGTACTTCCCAGTCTCACAATCCTTTTTTTAGGTTATAAAAAACTCACATAATAAGCTATCAATATATAATTTAATTAATGGAATTTTTCAAATACAGAAGCATCAACAAAACATATATTTACAAATTAAGTTTGCTTGAGAAAGTTTAAAAGTATCATTAATGAAATACAGTTTATGTAGCAAAACAAATACTATCCCAATCAATTCATTAAAAACCCCATATAAAAATTAATGTAATTTATGAATCATATTCCCATATATTTTCAAAATCTCCATCTACTATCAAAAGATTCCTGACAGAAAAGCTTTTCTACACTAATTTCTAATCTATGAATTGTAGGGTAAATATCAAATAAACTGCATTTGATTATTTATTATTTTTAGTTTATTATTTTACGGATATTAAGCTGATTTTCATTTCTTTTACTACAATATATATAATTTTTATGTCTGATAAATTTTCCCTTTTAGAACCTAAAAGTGTACTAATGAATTTATTCTTATCACAAAACTTAAACAAATTATTTATTGTTTTATTCATAGATTCATCATTATTTAAAAATATTAAATTTGCTCATAAAAGACTCTCTCATATTTTCAGCCACCTAAGTTATTAATACATGTTGCACAAATTTTTCCTATCTTTAATCTCGACAAAACTAATTTATTATTAACTTATTTCTGCGTGAGCTCAGTAATGTTTAGAATTAACGAGTAGAAATAGAGTTTTGACTAAAAAATGTAGAGATAATTGCTTTGTGATTAGTAACATGATTGTATACAAGAAGTTTTCTGATTTTTAAGAGTGATGTTACAACAGTAGTACTTAGATTAAGTAATGAGGATGTTAAACCTCACTCTGAAGAGTAGTCAAGTTTTGGATAAAACTCGTCTCAAAGGGTCACTTTAACTGAATTTCTTTTATATTGATTGAAAAGAAATTTTAAATTTAATTAGAAACCTTCTTTTGAATTAAATCTAGATTTCAAAATTTTTAAAAAGATGGAAATCTATTTCTAGGATGAAAACTGTCACAGTTGTTAAAATACTTTAAATATACTGTTTTAAAGTTTAATTATAATAAAATTAATTAATTTTATATTATAGCATAAAATTCCAATTTTTTTTTTTAAAAAAAGAATGTTAGAAAGATTAAGAGAGTTTTATAAGCAAAAGATGGTTGGTTATTTAATAAATGGGGATATTTTCAGCATTTAATTGATATTTTGTATGAATGAAAATAAACAAAATTTCAAACAATGAAATATTATCATTTTCAAGAGATGATATGAATCAGAACTGTTGATTAAAACATAACAAGAAAATATAAATTTTTAAATATATATTTTGAACAATACATACCGTTTTGTTGAACAGTCTGTTTCATTGATACCCCATCTTAAATCTACTTCGTTTATTTTAACAAAAACAGAAGCTGCTCTTTTTCTAAGTTCTGGTATCACATAACGAATCAAAATATCTCTTTCTGAATGCATATCTCTAAATGTTGAAGATATAAATATTCGCACAGTATGCCACCTTTAAATGAACAGAATGAATAATGCAAATTATAAAGAACTGAAAGTAATACATTTTCGAAAATACAACAGCATAAAAATAAATTGAAATCTTATCACAAGAAAATATTTGAAGAATAAATTTATATGTTTTCATTTACATAAACTAAATGTTTTGTCATTTTTCATTTCAATATACAATATCCCTTAATTAATTTGAACAATGTAAGTCTTTTCTAAAATAGACACACAAATGCAAATTTTCCTTTTACAAATTTTGAAATAAGGTAATTTTGGGTTTAATATCAAAAGTAACACTTATTCAAAAGTAAGTAAAATTTGATATTCAAATTATTGCAAAACTAAAAAGCAATGCTTAACAATCAATACATGCTTTATTTCAGTGAGTGCAATGACTAAGTATATTTAACAGAATCAGAAGTTTGGGGAATTATTGGTTGACTAAGGAGGGGCCAAATACAAGCCTAAGTAGAAGAAGTCATTGCAAGGAATAATCTAGGCACTAGAAATAATCTTATTTTCTAGGAAGAGTTATATTTGTAGTTTGAGGAGTAAGCTCTATACTGGGATCTCTATTGATGGAGATATCAACTTCCACATAATCAGAAATGGAGCTTTGACTGGTCAATAATATAAGGATGGGATCATTAGATCCACAGTAATCCCATATGCTGTAGCTTTTAGAGGAAACTTTAAGTTATCAGATGACAATTATAGGTCACATCATGCTCATTTAGTGATAATCTCTTTTGACAGAAGAAATTATATAAATGGAATGGCCAATTCATTTTTAAAACATGAACCCAATTAAGTATGTTAGGACTAAGTAGATGAGTTGCTTATAGCTTATAACTCCTTAAAATCTTCAACTGAAGAAATGAGACATAACACCTTAGCTTCTCTTAATTAGCTTCACTGATTGCCTCAAAAGTGGTTTTGTATTGCTGGCCGTACAGGGAAACCATATCATTCTATGGTTTCCTTGTAATTCTTATGAGTAGAATATATGACAATAGCATATATAGACATAATATTTTCCCCTATTTGGATAGTTTTTTAGAAGAATTATATAAATAAATGGCATTTAATTGATATAAAGAATTTATTAAAAATTCTTATGTGGACATAGAATACATGATGAAACATTAATAATTGGTTAATTTGTATTAGAAATGATAAAAATGGTCATTACTTTAAGTAATAGAAATCATTACTAGCATTTTCAAAGAAGATATTTGATTCTGTCACACATAATTGCTTTTAAATATAATTTAATTTTGCATTTTAAGCAAAGGAAAATAATTTGGAAATAATATTAGTAGAATATCACGAAGAAAGAATAAATATGATTTCTAATAAATAGATAATGTAGTAGATTTTTAATAAAATTAAAAAAAAAAAAAAAAAACTAAAATGTCAAAAATATTTGTCATATTATAAATTTGACAAAAAGAAAAATTCTCCATAATATAATTATTAGAAATTTTATGTAAATTTTTGATAATTTTTCTTGTATTTTAAACTACTTTTAAAATTAAACAAGTAGATAGGTTCTTAAAAACTATTTTTGGCTTTAATATTGGAAAAACCAAATAAAAGTTTGATTTTAATAACATAAAGTTGTGTAGGAAAATTTCTGAAAGATAGAGGAGAAAAAAAAAAAAAAAAAAAAAAAAAAATTACTGATTTTAGTAGATTAAAGAATTGCAAAGGTTTTGTAATAGATATTGATATAAGAAAATATCAATTAAAATTTTTTCCAATGAATAATAGCAAAACTTACTTTGGTACTCTAGAAAACAGGGATGAAACAACTTCTTCCTTGGACTCTGGGTTTTTATTTTTAATAGGAAGTGGTTCATGTTTAATTTTCAAATTATATTTAACATCTATGCCATCAATATATGAGAGCTGACCATCACTTGATCTCTCAGCTATAAACCTGGAAAAAGTGATTATTTATGAAAAAGCAAGTAAACATAGAAAGAAAAGGAATATTACTTGGTATGCACAAATAAGTTGCAGTAATGATATATTTTATAATTTTAGTAAAGAATAAGATTATGTGGACTTGTAAATGGTTGTGATTATCTTTGAAAATTTGGGCATATAAAATAAAATTTTATGTTTTTGTGTATATCATTAAATCTACCTCTTTAAATGACAAAATTCCTTAGAGTAAAATAACTTACTTTATCAATTGAGGACTACATCCATGAAGATAAATATCCTTTGGATCTTTAGAAGATAAATCTGAAAAACTAATAATCAAAGTTAAATATAACGATAGAATAATAACTGTACATTCATATTGTATACATACAATACATATTTATTATTTAATAAGAGAAACACACTTGTCTTAAGAGGCATCTACTCCATCTATTAAATGTGTTTAGAGTAGAAATCTCTACCATGCTGCAATGAAAACACTTGTTAGTATAAAGTTAGGGGAAATAGTTAGATAAAAGTATTAATCACTGCATAAAGATACAAGGGATGATTGGTTGGTTGGGTTTTATAGCGCAAGGTCCAAAATTGGACATGCTGCGCCAAAGATACAAGGGAAAATGATATCAGAAGAACAATATCTTGAATACAGAATATCAATGGAATGACTAATTAGGTATGCTAGTTTTTACACACTTTTGGATACCTATTTTTAAAGAATAAATAGATAAGTGTGAGCCAAATGCTATTACATAAATAGAGTACAAGCATAATAAATATGAAATATATAATCATTAATTTAAAATCTGGAAACAATGAAATAATAAAATGAATTCCATATTTTTTCAGCTATCTAAAAAAGTTTGTCAGAAACTTATTCCAGAGGCTTAATTACTTTCTTTAAAAATATAACAAAATAACTGAGATAATTCCAATGAATTTACTATTGAGAATACAACTTTAAGAAGTATAAGGTAACCTAAAATTACTAATTTTACAAGACAATATAAAATCTTTTTTAAATAGTAATGGTAGAATATAAGTTTTTGCTTTGATTCGATGCACCGACCTAGGTTTACTTTCTGAAAGCAAGACTAATTCAACTAAGACCTAAACTCTAAAGTGGATTCTGAACAACAATATCCACACCATGAGTGAAAGCATGAACTGTTGAATTAAAAGTCAGAGTGTTGATTATTTAACAGCTGGATAATTAGTACTGGCTCTTAAACTTAACTGAAACAGCAGGATTATGCTGAATAGGAGCAAAAGGAATTTGAAATTCTTCATTTTTTTAAAAATACATCTCAAAAATTTTATGCACATCGTATATATAATACAAAAAATCTTTTATTTTAATAAATACAATTTATGGTACAGAATATTTAATCTTTTAACACTTAAATGATTTTATTCAAAGGATAAAATGGTTTAACATTCACCATATAAATTGATAGAAATGAGAAAAAACACTTGATTCAAATTTATTGTAAATATAATGGTCTGATTTGGTATTTAAAAGTAAACTCAGTCATGACTATGACCTATAGCTTAAACTGTATAAGAAACTTCTACAAAAGTCAAGTTTGAGGTGAGAGTTAAGACAACAAATTATCAAACTGAAGTGTATATTTAGTTATAAAATATCAATATATAGTATTGAAGGAGGAAGATACTAAATATGACAGCGACTTAAAATACACAGAGCACAGAATTCGTGTAAAGCTGATATTTGTAGTAGCAATAATAAACTGAAACCTGGTTGGATATCATGAGAAATTTTTTGAGCTTGAATGTTACATATTTTAAATGGGTCATAGTTCAAGAGAACATGCTTATAATAACGACAGTCACGACACACTATGTTGAAAATAGTCTGAACAAGGTTAAAAAACATGCACCTGTATATTATTTTATTAAAAAGTTACCTCATGCAGTCTGAATGAGTGGGTACAATAATGAGTCATAACATGTTAGAAATATAATAGAGGCAGTTCATATTACCAATCATATGATAAATGATGTTCTACAAGTGAATCCACCTTTGTGCATCCAAAAAAAAAAAATTAGGACAAATGTTGAATCAGTACAATGAAAGCAAGGTGGTAATATTCGTCTGTTTTTATTGAACCCACAAGCAAATGTCGATGCAAACCAATTTCTATTCTGATATCATCACTCATTTTACTATTGTAGATATTCATCTTGATTTCAAATGCAAGTGAAATTGATAGAATGATCTGTGGCTGTGGCACTGTTGCATTGCCTGTGAAGAAACTATTTGAGTTGTTTTAACTACTAAAATTATATCTCAAGGAAGTTTATACTGAGCTTTTTCAAATGTATCAATTTTACATTTTGTTGCTAAGATTAAGACCTCACTACCGTATTTATGCATTTTATTTACGTGTTATACGTAGTATTCAAGGTTGCTTCCGTTCATCCCCATTTGGCCCAAGCAAGTCTTTTCATCATTTCAACCATTTCTGCTATTTCTCTTACTAAATATATAAAATAAATTCTTTTACATAATTTTCTTTCTGTAATAAATTTAAATTTGCTATTAGGCTTTTAAAAAATATTAACTTAACAATCTGATAAAATCTTTTATCTCCATTATCAAACATATTTTTTGCAAATTATATTAATCTTCAATCCATGACTTATCAAATGTTTCCTATTATTTACCTTAAAATAAAAATGATTTGTATGAATGTTTTGTAAGAAAAATCGTACAATTTCTTCAATATCTCATAAAAATACCAATTAGTTAAAAATTCTGAATAGCCATTTATTTTATATTATCAAGATTGTAATCACCAGAATATTTCTACTTCAAAGATTATAAAAATAAACTTATATTTGCCATTGAAATATAAACATGCATGAATAAATTTGGACTGAATCAATTGTAAAGCAGAAAAAAGTTGCTGAGAAGACTATATGCATATTTGGTAAAGACAGTATCAGAATTATTTTAATTATTTCATACCTGTCTTTATTTATAGTTAAATTCACATCTGTATATAAAAGATCTGGATTAATTGTTTGGCGATATTTATTCAAAAATGAAGAAATAGAGTTTTCGATTTCGTAATGATTTTCTGCCTGTGATGCCCTTAAGAAAATTAAGTGATCCAGCTGGAAAAAAAAAGCACAGAATAAATATTTAAATTATAATTAAATTTTTTGAATGCCAGGACATTCTAAACTCTGATAAGAAAATTGTACATAAATTATAATCAATTAAAAATAAGCAATTTAAAAACAAATATTAAATTTAAAGTTTAACAGCATTAAACAGATCAAAGACTCATTAGAATACATAATTTATACTTCAAAAATAACTATTTTAAATAACTATTAAAAAAATTCAAATACATAATTTATATTGAATAAAAGGAATTACAAAAATATTGACATACATAATTAAGTTTAAAACATGCATATTTTAAAAGAGCTCGTTAGTTTTTGATAAAACATTTCAAAACAATTGATATAATGAATAGAATATTTTTTTTGTATCACAGTTTGAAATTGTTTTAAAACTGCTAGTTTAGGTATGGCAATAAGCGTAATCAAATTTTCATAAGTGTCTAAGTTTCAGTGTTTCATAACCTTCTACAAAAGTCGAGTTGGGAATGACATTACTCTCATGTGTGATCTAAACGTAGCGAATTACATCAAACACCATGATGCTTATAATAAACATGCGCATTAAATCGTTTCCACTAAAACTTCTTTCATTAGTGCTGATATGAAAGTTGAAGACAATCTGTCAACTCAAGAGTCGGCTTTGACCGATTTAAATTCGCGTTATTTTTGACATGTAGTTAAACCAGTGATACCGAAAATGGCCCCTACGGACCCCCAGGGTTCTTTGGTATCAAGCAAGGAGCCTGTGGAAAATTAAAATTTATTTCGGGGTCCCTGAACATCGTCAGGGGGTTTGCGCAAGGTTTAATATAAAATAACAAAATTACGAACCATTTATTTAATGGGAATTTAAATAAATAACAATAAAATTGCAGTGCTTTTTTCGTCCAGAGTAAAACGTAAATAAGAGCGAGTGCTGAAAATGCAGTACGTTACTTAAGTTCTGAGCCATATGTAATACTTTTTGTGAATGAACATTGATAAAATTTATTTCCACTGATTTGTCGCAAGTAATAACAGTGGTGTGTGCAACTAGTTTTAATGTTATTACTAAAACTTAATTATATTTCGATTTATATCAATTTAAATTCAATTTAATAGCGAAGCAAAGACCTCACATGGAGTAAGAGGTTTTCCAGGTCTAATACAGACCGTGGAGGAGAACTTAAAGCAGCAATCTGTCTATCAAAATAGTTCCATAGATGCTCTATGCGATTCAGGTCAGAAGATTGAGCTGATCATTCCATTTACTCCAAACTAAGATGCTCAAGATATTCAACTACAACTTGATGAGATCATGCATTATTCTCTATAAGAATGAAACCATTGCCAATTGCACCGCCATATGGGCGGACATATGGATCAAGGATTTTATCCCGATATCTCACACCAATCAAAATTCTTCTCTGGAACGCATGCAGGTCAGTGAGACCATCGAGTGAGATAAACTACCCAAACCATTATTCCTGCGATAACCGTGTCTTTTCACAGTGTTGGATTTATGGCATATCTGGTGCTTTGTTCCTTCCAATCAGTACACATCCTGAATCACTCTCCTGTGTAAATTTGGGATCGTGTGTAAAAAGTACAGAAGAAATGTTTTCTTGCCCAAGAGAAAAGTGCCCTTTCCAATCGTCCGGTAAGGAGAACACACCCACCTGGTCGTCTTACATAGAGACCTGCATAAATACACCTTCTCACCGTATCAGCGGATATTCTTCTCCCTGATGCTACAAAGTAGTCTGCAACAAGTTCTAGCACAGAAATGCTTCTTCTCCTTCAGGCCGAAAGAACTATAAAACGGTTTTTTTGCAAATGTAATGGCTCATGGTCAACCTGGAACATTTCTGGACACAAGCTTCGGCTTGACATTGATTACAGAAATGGTGGATCACATTTTGAGGCACATTAATGCGCCTAGTTATACAAGCCTGTGACATTCCCATTTCCATACATCCGATTGCCCGCTACCTTAACGAATCGGGCAAACGGTTTCTCTCAGATAATGCAGGATTCCACTGACTATTTATCAACAAATCTGCAAACAAAAATTGAAAGATCAACATAAGTTATACACGTAATCACGAAAGCCTGATGTTTGCACAAATTTTTCTTTCACTCATATATACCTGTTCTTTTCTATAAAAATCAGTGGTAATAGGTTTTTCATAAATTTATATAAAAGTTCATTTTTTATCATGTATATAAACTATAGATTTTATTTTAGGCATTTTTTTATGAATAGTTTGAATAGTTTCGTAAAACATGTTGTTTCTTAACTTTTGGAGGCCAGTGTATAAAAGAGTCCTACATCGTACAGCTAATTAACAATTTACTTCTACGTTGTGCTGATAAGAAGTGCATAATCAAGTTCCCCAATCTTAAATGAAAGAATTTTTGTATTGTTAGTTGGTTGAGAGTTTTGTTACAGTTGCTTTTTTGTATTGTTAAGCAGATAGTGTATTCTTGTTACATAAGTATATTTGAATAAAATAGATCTCTATTGCAAAACTATGTATTACATTTTTCAATAAAGTAATCCCTTAACGGTGGTTAAGGAGGATTACTTTTTTATTAAAAATTTAAGAAGAGATCATAAGTTCTTTTAACAAATATTTTTTGAAAGTTAATTATTGTGAATTATACGTAGTCAAGTCACATTAATGTGACCACCACGTACTTTAGACGTCGACGTAAAATAATCAACTCCAAAAGGCAGCACGGTGCAATTGAGCGTATATAAAGGGTGTGTGATGGCTTTGAAAAACATTGCCGACGTTGGCGTAATGCCAAATCAGATCGATTTATTTGACTTCCAATAGATCATGATCATTGGCTTTTGGGCCAATGGGTGGAAGCATTTTTGCAACTGGATGTCAACTGAGTGGAGACAGGTAACATTTTCCGATGAATTAAGTTTTATGCTCCATCAGGCAGATGGACGTTGGCGTATATGATGGGAAGCATCTGAAAGCAAACACCCTGCAACCATTTCAGGAATGCCTCAGGCTGGAGGCGGGATCATTATAATCTTGAGAGTGTTTTCCTGGCATACTCTGGGTTTACTCATCATTGTGGAAGATATGATGGATCAATACAAGCACGCATCTGTTCTCGCGGACCATGTGCACCCATATATGCTCATTGTTTTTCTTCAGGATGATGGAATTTACCAGCAGGACAATGAGAGGTGGCATGTAGCTGGAAGTGTATATGCGTGGTTCGAAAAGCACCAAGATGAACCTACCTTTTTCTGCTGGCTACCAAACTCAACTGACTTAAATTCAATTGTGAATCTGTAGAATCATCGATTGGATTTGTGGCATGAATCCTCACCCACGTAACCTGGTGCAGCTGGCCACGATACTGGAATTTGTATGACTTAACATCACAGTGAACACGTTCAGAAACCTAATTTACTCTCTTCCTATACATCTTTTAGCAGTCCGTTCTGCGAAAGGTGGTTATTCTAGCTTTTGACAGGTGGTCACATTAATTTGACTGGACTGTGTATTTTATTAAAAAAAATTACATGATATTATACCCATACAGAAAAGAATTAATTCAAGAGGTCTTTACTACAGAATTCCATTTCAATAGATAATAATTAACAATGATTTGTTGCAAATGAAGCATTTGATATACAAATTTTCTAATAATTTTCTGCCGTTTTTAATAAGTAACAGTATAAGTGGGCTGAAGGGAAAATACCAATAATAATGTTGATTATTTGAAGTATGGAATTATTTTATAACCAGGAAATAGTACTCTACCTGTCTTCTATGTAGTAAAACTGTGTCAAATGTTTCAAAGAAACCTTTCGTAGGTCCAAAATGTTTAAAAGCCACTGATCTAATCCATTTTCAATAGCTCTTTGCGTGACATTAATATGACATAAGCAAGCAACAATGTATGAATTCTCAAATGATGACATTTGTACGTTAACGTCTTTACATTTTTGTAAAAATGCTTACAATTAAGTATTAATTAATATTAAAAATATTTTGTAAATTTTTAATATAGACGCATTTTACCAATTATTAACTATGTTTATAAATTAAACAATGTTTTTTGGCGATATATTTGCGTATTCACGTTAGGAATAAAAAAATGGAATACCAGCAATAGGCTGGGTTACATCTTTAGAAAACCCCGTCAAGTTAAATTCAATCTGACCGAGGTCAAGTGATGAAATTGATACATACGGACACACGCAATTTCTGCTAAAAACATCATATAAAAAGAGTCAACAGAAACCTTAAAATAGCAAAAAAGTTATTTATTTTGTTACATAAAACCTGTTAAGTTCCAAGCACAAAAGCAAAGTATCTATCAAACAAGTTTACTTGGCAAGAAAGTTCTTTCATAGCAATTAAGTATATAAATATGGAAGATTAATGTTGGTTTAAGTAATAATTTCTGGGAAACACTCACTGATTGATCAATTGAATAAATTCAACATTTTTTTTAAAGAAGAATTTTTTTAAAATAGTGATTCCTATTACGAGGAATACCGCTTTCCATTAACAGGAAAACTGTTTGTGCTATTGTTAAAAGTAATTTGAAAGCAATGTATTAAAAATGTAAGTACTTTGTTGAGTTTTTTTTTTAACGATAAATTGAAAAGTTGCTCAAAATAATTGATAAATAAAATAATCCAATAAAATTGACAAGTAAAATAACATAAGTAACATGACCTTTATGTTTGTACATATAATATTTTTATCTAGATAGCAATATCTAAAATGATATTGCTTTACAAAAATCAGAAAAAATTGAATATGTGATAACTATGTTCAACAGCATCAGATTCAATTTTTCTTTTTCTTAGCCTGGATTCAAAATGCAGGTAATATGCATAGGTTTGAAAAGTAGAGTTTCTTATACTATATTTGAAAACAATTCATGTAATTTTTTCGGTACTTCACTTCAATTGAGTCACCAATAGTATAAGTTTTAACTGTTAGGCAAATATGGAAAAGATTATTTTAATTAGAAACTGAGTTATCTGCTTTTTTTTAACTGATGTCAGCAAAAAACTCTGATAGGAACAAAAATTAATTATTAATTAAAAATTTTTACCAAAAGTTTTTTTAGATTGAAATACAAGTAAATACGTTTGACATTTTTTTGATGAGTATATCGAGCTTTATATCGGATTTGCTGTTACAGAAAATGCAATTAATTTATATTTACAAGAGGATAATTAATGTACTTTTATGGCATTAGTTTTCTTTATCAATTTTAATTGAACTGTTACATAGCTAGAATATGAAAAATTAAAGTTACAATTAAACTTTACTGAGTTTTAGGTTAAATTAGATAAGATTACAAATTTTATTTTTAACTGGAAATATTTGTTAGGAATGTTTTTAAATTAAGGAAGAGTAATTATAATTTAATCAATCCTAAATATTGAAAATAAAGGAATGTAGGAAATCTTAAAAAGATATCCGAAATATTAATAGAGGTTATGTCTAACAAAGTACAGAATACAAAATTTTAGAAAAGCTGATGATTTCTACCAGAATATAATGAAATTCTTTTAAAGTTTCGCTTCCAGAACTTCAGAAGAAATGATGTGAAGCCTGAATAGGTTTCGAATATTTTTCTATTCTAATATACAAACATACATATATATATATATATATATATATATATATATATATGTTTGGATTAGAATAATATAAAGTTGGAGGAACAAATCCTCTTCATTTATGATCAATGCTGTAGAGGCTTCAGTATTGTTTCAGAAAACTAAATACAATAATATGAATTTTACAGCTTAAGTTTTGCTGTTCTGAGTATAGTAAATATGTATAATTTCAATCATATCACATGCTCGCGTGCGAGTATTTCTATAAAGTAAAGTGGAGTGGAGTTGGCGGATGGCATTTTACAGTGCTCTGGACATGAATAAAAATTTTTACCTGTAAAAAATTATGTGTGACTTTGTATATACAAAATCGTGTTTGATAAAGAATTACTTAATGAATAATAACATATATATTTCCTATAATGAACAAGCCATTTTAAAGAATCATTGCTAGTTACAATATATTGCAAATAATATGAAAAGATAACCTATATTTCAATTTGTGAGATGTTTCTAAGGTTTGATTTCTTTTGTTAGATACTCAACGATCATTTTTGCACACAAGGGCATATCATTCCGGGACTTGCAATTTAATGTGGACTCCGAATCATAACAAACATCGAAGTAAAAAATGAATCGAACCTACTGACTTTTTCATCAAAAATAAATAAAATAAATCACTGATCATTATCAATGCAGAAAGTTTTAATGTTAAGTGAAAATTTTCAGTAAAAACCTTTTTCTTACAGAAAATGATTATTTGCAAAAATAACTATTTTAATAAAAAAAAAGCACAATTTTTAATAATAATAGAATTGTTTGCTTACAGAAAAAGTGCAAATGAAATCTAAAAATATATATCAAATTTTATTTGTCACTGAAATTAAGATACTAATGTCAACATAGGCATAATATTTACAAAGAAATGAAAAATTTTATTCCTATGAGAAAAACTTATCTAATAGCACAAATATAAAAATATTTATAAAAAGAGAAGTCAAATTTTCTTTTGTAATAAGATTTGACACAACTCAAGATTCCCTATGTAGACATTCTGATGCAAACTACTTTCTTTGAGTCAGTAAGAATATGAATAAAATATCTGCAAGATTCTGACAAGATTTCATGAGCAAAACATATTAAGCTTTATATACATGCAGAAAAAAATTACAAAATCTTTGTTAATTCAGCCACAAAAGACCAGAAGTTATATTAAGGGATATTAGAGTTCCCGTATTGAACTAAGTATAACATAAAAGAAAGCGAGAAAAAGCATTGGGGAAAAAATTTTATTATTTATCAACAGCAACCGTTTTATAATTTGTCAAGATTATACTATGCGATTACCATGACTGACATTTTCGATAGGGGAAAAAACTCTCAACAGGATAATTAGATTCTATTAGTGATACTTTAAAAAAAAAAAAAAAAAAAAAAAAAAAACACACACACACAGAAACGGAACATTTTAAATCTTCTTTTATGACGTAAGTTATTGTTGTGCAACTCATTTATGCAGTCAAATAGGTTCTTCGGAAAAATTGATCAAAATAGATATTACAGTATTTTTCTGTATATAATCCGCAGCGGCATATTATTTAATTTACAATCTTTTTTTCTGAGATTTTTTTAAAAAAATAGGCGTCGTATAATCCACGGCAATTTTTTCGGTGATTAGTCAAACATATATATTGCTGGTAATATGGGTGTCACATAAAATAAAAAAAATGCACAGTATGATTAAAAATATAATAAATTGTACAATAAAAAAACATCTATTATGAAGAAAATCTCTTCGGACCCACCTCATCGCAAAGTGCGATAAACTGAGATGAAAGCACGAGATCGATCAAGAGCGATAATTCCGAGAAGAGAGAGATTCTAGTAAAACTTATCGATTTTTAGTTTTTAATAACTTTTAAAACGATGTTAGATATATTTTAAAAATAAAATCATATTTGCTTCATTAATAATTAAATAAAATAAATGGATTATTTTTGAACTGCGTATTGAATAAATTTTCTTTTGTACCGCATTCTTTGTTTTTCACTTCACATTAACAAGCTTATCACTATTAATTATTTGCATTCGCCATAGCTTTTAATTTAAAATTTGCTGTGATTTGTGAACGTTTTTGATTCCAAATGACGATATACGAATTTTATTATTTTCAGAACGAAACATCTCATGTCCAGACAAAAAAAGAAATAACGTTAGCGAATTGCAACTGTAATATCTTTCTGAGGAACGATATTTGTTCTTGAACGTAATTGGAAAAAGCTGATTATAGCTGAAATAAGTCAGCCATGTCGTGGCGCCAACTGCTATTTATTTTATGAGAGAAACATAAACAGTATTTTTTCAAAACTTTCTTGTAAGCTTTTGTAATGGGGAATATATATATATATATATATATATATATTTTATCAGATTATATCCGCGGTGGCATATAATTCACACAACGAAATTCGGAACTTTTTTTAACACATCATCAGCGGATTATATACAGGAAAATATAATAATTAAAAACAGAAGAAGCAAACAACGAATTCTCTTTTAGTTACTAAAATTTTGCACCATTTACCTTTGTCTTTACTCAATACATTTATATTTCAAGATGAAATTTTCTGTTTGACTGGCCCTCTACATCTGAAATCCAAATACGCATAGTCTCGAATTATTTTTTGCAATTGATAGATAAAACATTAGTCGTTATCTAAGGATAAAAAATGCTAATAAGTTATTTATTGAGAGACTGATAAAGCTAAAAGTTTCCGCAATTATTAATCTATTGATAAAACAAGTTTACTCATTTTTCGTTCTTAAGAAAAGTAAACTGAGTTCGAGAGTTATATTTTTATTTATAAATGATTTTTCAAGAATTTTACAGCCAAATTAAAATTAATGTTATTGATATATAATCGCAAATTTCATAAATTTTAACAAAAATTGAAAATGGAATTTATAGTTCTTTTTCCAAGTTTTTATTTATTATACATGTGAAAAATTTAAAACTAATAAATCTTCAAGTATTTTTAATTGAGACTTTTTAAAATAATTTTACAAATAACATACTTTGGCATTGTTGCAAAATTTTTTCACTTTCTACAATTGTAATTTTATAAGTGATAATATCAAAATACATTTTAATTGTCTCTAAATTAATCTATATTTTATTTAAAAAAAATTCACATTTAACATGCTGCGTAAAGGATATTTTTATAGGCATATCCACTTTTTCAATAATAAATATGAATAACAAAAAAAAAAAAAAAAAAAAAAAAAAGAAACGTTGCAATTACGATGCTAATGAAAATATTAGTTTGGGGAAAAAGTTATCCATTATTTTTTCGGTAGACGTCTGTAGTGATAGTTATCTCGTGAGGTATCTATCAAACAATTTCAGATTTATGTTCGTTGGAAAGGTGACATTTGACACTAAAATATCCTCTTGAGGTCTTTTGTTTGATTAATTCAGTTACTAGTACAAGGTTTCAAAAATGAAAGACAACAAACAGAAAATTCGATACATTTTCGTTTTTCTCTTGTAACGGCGAAAAAGATAGCCGGGTGGCTAAAATTGTGAAAGGTGTTTATCGTCCTATATAAGACTGTAACAACCAGTTACGTACAATTTTTGTTTCGTCGATTCCATTTGGGTATTTGGATGCTAAAGATGCACCTCGCATGGATACAACATCGTCGAGAATGTCTATAAAATATCAAAAATTATCAAACTTGACAGCATGTCAGCAGTCGTAGCTTCGCACAAGACCTAAAAATCTACATGAAAACTGTTTTAAACCTTTTTACAAAGCGAATCTGAAAGAAGTTACAAAAAGTTCACGTAAAAATAATGGATTTCTTTTTCCCCAAACTAATATATATATAAAATGGAAAACTCGGCTCTTGTAATAGTAATATCTATATTATAGATGCGCTAGGCGTTTTTATAGATTGACGGCAATGTTAGATAAAATTCTAAAAGAACAGGCGAAAATAATTTTTTTGTCATTGTAATGATAAGTCGAAATGCTTTTCTT
The DNA here is from genome assembly GCA_026290005.1 of Latrodectus geometricus. Taxonomy (NCBI): domain Eukaryota; kingdom Metazoa; phylum Arthropoda; class Arachnida; order Araneae; family Theridiidae; genus Latrodectus; species Latrodectus geometricus. The sequence continues at coordinate 169,901 of JAPDSC010054272.1, forward strand.
TCTTCAGGATTTGAATTTAAACTCACCATATGGAAAAGTGAAATAACTAAATTATAACATTGGTAGTATAATTTCACTTGCATTAATTTTTCTGGTGGAAAACAATTAGCTAAAGGACAATTGATAACCCATTTGGTATTCATTTTCTTTTCGCTTTGTATTTTTTTGCAGAAATTAATATTCTATGTAATATCAGCAAGGAATCAGACCAGGTTTTTTTACTTTAGGATTTTGGCATTTAAATTTTCTACATTTTTAGTTTTAAAAGGGACTAAACACGAATTATTTTTTTACATGTAACAATAAATTATCACGTTATTATAAATTCACAGAATGTAAGTCAATTTCAGTTCAAAGTTATTTTTTTATTTTAAAAACTCCGTAAATGGCTACAATAAAGACAATTTAACATTGTAAACCATAATAGTTCTGTAATCAAACCATATCAAATGAAACAAACATACGGAGTTCATTGCATATGAATTCTGCAATATGATATAGATGTTTCAAAATCTGCCTATTTACACTTTTTTATTTTAAAGTTTTTTGGGAGTTTCTATTTAGTGCGAAAGACATTTTAAGTACAACGACTCATTCATTTAAAAAGTTTGTGATTTTCAAAAACACCATTTAAATTTTTAGAAATATATATATTATTTATTGGTTATCAGTATGTAAAACTACCAGATATGGAAATTGTGTTTGCAAAAAGAAATTTTTTTGTATAAAACCTAATCAAATAATGAATTTTCATTTTAATAATTCAGAGTTCTCTTAAAAATACAAAAAGATAAATTCTTTCAACTTTCTTTTCACAAAGTATTTAAATATTTAATTTAAAACAATAAAATTAATATTAATATAAAAAAAATTCGTTCTTGTTCCTACAAATGTCAGTTTTCAGGCAAACGATTAAGATGAAATGGGAAAAAATAAAAACACATTTTTAAACCAACGATACTTTATTAATGTTCTTAGTTATTAAATCAGTAGAAAATACGACCAAGTTTTGAGTTTTTTTTTTACAGTAATATGCAATCGACATTTCTAAGATCACTCGTAAAGATATCTCATAGCTCTTCGAGTGGTCGAATCCAACAATAAATAAAAAATAAAACCTGTTCAGGTGCGCCATTATAAATTTGGAAATCAATCCGTACTGCTTTATACCCATGTAAAAAGCAACACATTTCAAGTGTTCTACCAAGACCTTTCAATTAATTTTTTCCTTATACTCTCTAAAGCACATTTTTCAGAAGTAACAAAGTCCTACATATCACTTAATTTACCTTAATTAAAAACCTTTTCCTATTTATGACTCTTAATATTCCTATTATTCAAAATAAAGAAAAAAACTAAAATTAACTTTGTCTATTGTCTGATATAGATCTAGCCTCATTATAAACTTCCTTTAAATATTTAGGATATTTATTATTTAGGAATTCAATGTACATATAAAATTCAGATCAATAATTACAACATGAAACATTTCAGTTTCTTATGTTGCTCAGAATTTGTTGTATCATTATTTAATGTAAAAGTGTTGGAAAAAAGCTTAATTTTTTTCATAAAATTTCTCAATATTAAATTAGTTTCTTCCATTTTTACATATAAGCTAGTGTTTTTATTTACCGAGATTGATTAAATAAAAATATTTTCTGTTTAAAATAAAAATTGCGATTTCCAATTAACTTTACTAAGGCCACCAAATGTCTCTGGATTTAAGATCTATGGACTATCTCATTTAAAAATTCAAAAGATAAAAATGTTTTCAATAAACTTTAATGTCCTAAAGCATAGGTATATTTTCTTATAGGAGATTAAATAATTTTATTTAACAAGAAATATTTTTAGTATTTTATGTTTTTCAATTAACATAAAATTTAAAATTTTAATCTCATTTTGAAAATAACGTAACTGAGGCTGTCTGTTTGCTAGTGTAATAATATTATACATTTCTTTGTAGAGTAGACAGCTAAATGCTAATTGTTCTGGTTTTCAATTCAGCAGTTTGAAAGTTCGATTCTCCTCTCAAACGTAAATGTTAATAGAATTCGGAATCCACTTTAAATCGTAACTGTTGACAGTTAACCCTCATGTACAAAAAGTGACCATAAAAAACTAAACAAACCAAATTCTTTTATCATAGTCTCACATTTATGAGTAATTATTAAGATTGTGCGCATCTATGCATTAGTCAGCAATTATAAAAATATTTCTCTTTACAGATTTTCCTTTTTATAATTTTTAACTTAGAATGCTATTCTATTGAACATTTAACAGGACTCATAGAATTCAATATATTGAAGTTTGTCTTCAAATAAAAATAAAAGTGTATTCTCTTCCTTGTCTTATATAAATCAAAGCTTTTAAATTATCATTACAATTTGACTTTTTAATTTTACATGCACTTATACGTCTTCTATATTTTTTAGGTTTGGTATCAAAAAAATTCAGTTTTATTCATTAGGGACTTAAAGTAAGCTTTATAGTTTCTATTGCCCAAACTTTATCTCTCAGTTTTATCTCATAAGCCAGATTTTGAATTTTGTGAAGTCGCAACGGCAGCTTACAGAAGCCGTACAAACTTTGGCCACACAAGGAAAGTTTTATTTTTTATCTTATTATTATTTTTTTTTTCAAATAAACAGTTCTTAAGACATTTACTTGGAAGACGTCAAGTGAGCTCGATCAACAGTAACGCAAATTTAACGCAGCAAAATTAAACAGTTCAAAATCGGCAAAATTATGTGTTTTTAAAAGCAATTTTCTATAACAAATAAACACGATGTTGAAACAATTTACACATGAAATATTTGTCGCCATTTTTCTGCAATATCAGTAACTTTTATGCTATTTGAATAAAACTCAAAATATTGTTAGAAAGTTTTAGATCAATCCTTTTATATATTTTATATACATTTAGATATACTTTTATATTTTCAATTTATTTCTTCATTACTTTCATAATTATTTCCAATGGTTTAAATTTTTTTTAAGATTTAAAATTTCTGGCAAAAGTCTTAACAAAGTGATCCTCAAGATATGCGAAAGTTGTATGATTAATAAACTAATATAAAAAAATACGTAGCACGTATTACCATACTCATACATGGATATTCGACAAAATCACCTCGTGCATTAATTAAAAAAATAATCAAAATATTTCTTAATCCGCGGAATTTCCATGAACTATTTGAACTCTAGTTAATTCGATTTTAAAGTTTTAGGTTAAAGAGAAGTGTTAAGCACTTAAAATACGGAATTAAATTATTAGAAGAAAAAATATTAAAAAATATATAAAATTTAACTTATTTAATATTGATCAATGCAAAAAGTGTTGATTGAAATAAAAAGTTATTTTGTTTCGAATAATAGTTCAAGTTAATGCAAATAACATACAATATATTATGTACTTTATATAATCTCACTGAGAAAAAATTACATTATTAAATGTAAGCTTGAAACAAATTCAAAATTTAACAAAAGAATATGCTGAAAATAACGTACAATTCAAGTAACGGTTCAGTTTATTTAGATTAAAGGTTACATTTATACGGCCATTGAAAGCAATGCGATTATCCATGAGAGATTAACTTTTCTTAACAATATATAGTGTTACTAGAAATGAGTAGATGAAAGCTTTCACTCACAGGGTGGACATAGAATTCTTTAATGTGAATAATCTAGCAGTAATTACGAACATAAAAAACTAAATTTTTCTGTAATTCAAAAGTAATCATTAACATTAAAAGCCAATTTACAGAAAAGTACCGAAATTTGTAATGGGGACCATTATTATATGAAATGAATAACAATTACAGTTAACTATGTTCGCTTTTAGTTTATCGCGATAGCCATGATTGGATCCTACACGATTAATAAACATAATCTCCAGAAAAAAATGATATTCAGTTTATATGTTAATTTCAGTGTGAAGTCTTAATATTGTCAATGCTTTACATAGATGGAGACAAAAACAGCCGTGATTGTGTGGACTACCTTGACATTAGAGATATAGTGACTGATGACCATAGAATTTATATACGTAACATACATTTAAAATTAACTTTCTGATCATTCTTTCTGCGATAATTTTTAAGACAATAAATGAGAATATAGCTACATTAGTTAAAAATATACATATAATAATTTATACATTTTTTAACTTTATCGATCTTGATCTCTAGCAGTGAGATTTGTTTTAAATTATCTCCATTGACCTCGAAGACATATTCTTAGTAAAAATAAAGTATTATTTCAAAGATTTTACATTGGAAATGAGAATGGGTCGGATGAAACTTGAGCTATACTTTATTTTGCATTGATGGAAAAAGTAGAATTTGGCGATAATTCCACGAAGCCATGAAACCATCTTGTTTTACTAGCATAGTAAAAGATTCTAGTAAAAGCATTATGATATAGGTCATTGAGCATGTTTTGCTGTCCTGGAAGTGGTGCCCTGGAGTTTCTCTCTGGAGGGTGAACAAAAGCCATGCTACACTTAGATATGTTGGCAGATAAAGTGCAGCATGAAATTTTGCATTTTTACTGATGCCATTGGATACATTAAGGATGACAATGCATAATGTACCCAATGCCATCAGTATAAATCGTGAGAGAATTGTTCAAAATTGGTTCGATGAATATCAGCCTGACTTTCAACTTCTTTCCTGGTCTCAACGGAACCCATTTCTTAATCCCTTAGAAAATGCGTGGGATATGGTTGAAAGACGCATCCAACAAGAAACACTTTTTTTTTCCACCTAACTTAAAAGATCTAAAAAGCTACATAGCCAATGGGTGCGTTTTTTCTGGACATAAATGCACTCCAGAAGAATGTAGAATCGATGCATATACTAATAAGCTATGCGTTAACACACAAAAGACGCAAAAGGTAAAATTTTTAGATTATATATATATAATCTAAAAATTATATCGATCTTCCCGAAATACCTTTTGCTCTAATACACAAAAACTAAGAAATATTGGCATATCACGTGGAATTTTTGACTGCAAAAATATCTATAAAATTTAGTCATAAATTTTTAGAAATAAACTAAATCTTGAAAACCAGTTTTTAGCTATTTTGATATATAATTTCAGTATTTGTAAATAATAATTATAGTATTAAAAGAGAATAAATTTTCAGAACTTAAAGCTAAAATAATTCAATGGCATTTAAGATTTTATTTACAAATAATATCACTTAAAATAAATGCTATTTAAAATTAAGAACTACATATAATTAAGGACTTCATATTACTAAATTCATCGGTAAGACAGACCATACGAGGGCCAAGGACTACAGAGCCCATGTCTATTTTCACGATTCCTCAATCCAAATTTGCGAAGCATATATACCGGTTAGGTAGTCAGCTCAAAGGGAAACTTTCAGTATTTAATTAACAAGTATACTTGGTGCACAGTTTTATCGATCCACTGAAAATATGAAAGGCTGAGGTGACCTTGCCCAGCCTGAAGAGAGAACTTCGGACCTCTTCCATGGGAGTGCGAAGCGCTCTCACTATGCCACCGGACTTCAATTACATATAATTAACAAATTTAATTATATCAATTAATAATAATTTAAGAAATGCATTCATATTTATATTCTACCTGAAGGATTCGCAGAATTTGAAAACCTTTTACGATTTGAATTCGAAATCGAAAATAGTTCAATACGCTCAGCTTTAATTTTATTATTTTTTACTTATCTCTCATATTTTCTTTTACTCCTTCTTGCCTAGTTACAAATTTTTTTTTAGTTTTCATATTTAATTAATGATTATTTTGTTAATGAACGAAAATATTTTAAAATAAAAGTATGCTATTTTTATGAGTAAATAATATGGAAACATAAAATTAATCAAATGAAATAACAGCAACGAATTCATATAGAATTTTTAATAAAAACATATTTCGGCATGAGTGATGGGTTTAAGTAATATTGGGAAAAATTTATAACTGTATATAAAACTAAACACACATACATGCAAATGCAATTCTTTATATTACAATTTGTCACCAGGTAGTGGATGACATACAGCTGCAGGATGTTGAAAGGCTTTTCAACACCCACTGCGAATTATTACTCTACGTATACAAGGGACGCATATAACAGCAAGTACTTCTGGAAAGAGTATCCACCAAGACAGATAAGCAAACGAAAATAATAAAGGCAACACCTATTTTCAGTTGTTTAATAGTAGCTAGAATCGAATCCAGGCATTTTTCATTCCCGAAAAACACTGTCCTATTACTCTACCATGGTAGCTGTACTTACATAGTGGTAATCTAAGAAATAAATCTGAAGTATTTATCATATTTTTTTCTACACGACTTAATGATAAAAAATGTGATAGCCTGATTGGTTAGGGCGTCGTTTTTTTTATCGGAAGGTAGTGAGTTCGAAATCCGGCTTAACCGAAGATACGTGGTGTACACTAAAGGCGGTTGGAGCACACTATATATTAGGTAGGGGAAAAAGAAATCCATTATTTTTACGTGAACTTTTTGTAACTTCTTTCAGATTCGCTTTGTAAAAAGGTTTAAAACAGTTTTCATGTAGATTTTTAGGTCTTGTGCGAAGCTACGACTGCTGACATGCTGTCAAGTTTGATAATTTTTGATATTTTATAGACATTCTCGACGATGTTGTATCCATGCGAGGTGCATCTTTAGCATCCAAATACCCAAACGGAATTGACGAAACCAAAATTACGCGTAACTGGTTGTTACAGTCATATATAGGACGATAAACACCTTTCACAATTTTAGCCCCCTGGTTAGCATTTTCGCCATTATAAAAGAAAAACTATAATGTATCGAATTTTCTGTTTGTTGTCTTCTATTTTTAAAACCTTGCACTCATAACTGAATTAATCAAACAAAAAAAAAAAAAAAAAACGCAAGAGAATATTAAAGTGTCAAATGTCACCTTTCCAATGAGCATAAATTTGAAATTGTTTGATAGATACCTCACGAGATAGCGATCACTACAGACGTCTACCGAAAAAATAATGGATAACTTTTTCCCCAACCTAATATTTCGTGGGTCACAATGTCTACCAAGTGAAATGATACCTCGGTAGGTCAAGTATTCGGGGGTCTTCCGCTTGGTCCTTACTCCTAAATTACAAAGACTCCCACCCAGTTGCTTCCATCTAACTGGTAGAGCCCAACTGAGGGTTCAAAAAACTAGAAATAATACGGGGTCCAAGGGAATAATTTATCAAATAAATTTGTTTTTTATTGGAATTCAAATGAAAATGTGTTTAAATTTTAGATTAAAAATATTAATCTGTTATATATTATTCGAAGAATTAAACTGGCATTTATTTGCGTTCTTAAATATTAAAATGATAATGAGCATTAATAAACTTTTATTTTTTAATTACTTTTTGTAAGAGTTTATTTATTTGAGTATATGTTACTAACTTTTCCAACCACGAAGGAGTCGTTTGCAGAAATATCACCTTAACAGATTGAATCCAATAGTCTTGTTAAAACATTTATTGGTTTAAAAATTTAAGAAGCAATTCCAGTAAAAAAAAACAATTAATAAAATATATCAATCAAATATAATCTCGCTAATTATTTAAAAACGTAGGTTTAGAAATAAACGCTGAACCTACAAAACGAGATTTTTTTTTCCAAAACGGAAGATGGATATTGCAAAAAAGTTCATTGAGGAGGATTCGCGGAACATTTCCCAGCTTTTTAGCTGATATATGGATGAGTCTATCATTCACGATCTTGGCCTAACATCTGGTTAATGGGTTAAGTCTCATCAAGAGTTTCGTAATTCTCAAGGGAAGACGATGAATCACAACTAGTACCTACACCACTTTCTAGAGGCACATTTAGTCCAAAGAATATATAATATGAGTACACTCTTAGAACAGGAATCGTAGATTCAGCTATGAAAGATTAAACAAGATCATTCAGTCAATCAGCCACAAGGACCACAAAGAAGCTGATCACCATCACAAGTATTATCCCCAAACAGTAAGGTTTGATGTTAATTAGCCACGGTAAGTCACAATCAGGAAACTTCGTCAGTCAGGTATATAACAAACAGGAAACTATCACAACATTATGCCACTCGTGCCTTCAAAAAGCAGTTTAGGTGAATGTTCCCCATCAGTCAGGTAATTCATAATGTGACGTCAAAGTACCCTCTCCAGCAGTGCTCAAACAGAAATGGAAGATCTTTCTCGTGTTGAACATTAAAGGAATCGAATTTCAAACTTTGCACTCAAAAATGAAAATATTACAAATAGGTCACGATGAGTTACCAAAATATTTTAATTTCGCAGAGGGTAACTTATCAATTAAGGAAATAAGATAAACATGAATTTAGAGTTCCCGAAATAATCTGGAAAAATTTATATTCATCGATCTTTTACCCTCACAATCGATTCTGTTTCTACGACTATTGGGATTCAATAGGATTTCAATAAAATATGAATGATTTAGACTGAGAATGATTCGATTTTGTTTTGTAAATTTACTTCAATATTTAAATTATGCATTTTAGAATATCATTTTTATGGCGCAGTTTATGACATGAATAACAATTTATGTCATTTTTAACTTCAGCAAAATATATGATAAATAATTTTTATATAGCATATAAATTCAGCATTAAGTTTATGTATGTGGGGAAAAAATGATTATAGTTCGGTTTTTATATCAAATAAAATAGGTCCTATATTATTATACCCATTATTTCGGATACCATAGGTTTTTATATACAATAGATATCAAAATATTATAATATATACATCCATATTATAAGAACAAGAATATTTAAATTTTGTTTTTATAATATGTATGTTTATATTTTATGGAAATGTGAAAATATTATTTCGCTTAAAATAGAAAAACACACAAGATCTCCATCATAAATATCTAGAATTCCAACCTTTTCAATCCTTCGTGGCGTAGTAAATAACGCATGCGGATAACGTACGTGACTAAGAGAGAACTTGTAAGTATTCATTTTTTTTTCCAGAAGCACTAGAGTTTTAAAAGCTTATATAAAACGATTTACGTCAGCACGATCACAAAACTTGCATCGTATTTTGAAGCTAAGTTCATTAAGCTGAAAGTAAGAAATAATAGATGCTCGAATGGATCAAAAGAATTTAAGATTATTTCAAGAATAGTAAATACTGAGCTGGAAAATACAGGATTAATACCAAACACAGAAGCATAAAGGTAAATATTTTAATTTATTTTTTACTCACTGCCTAATATATAGAATAAGTATTGCATAATTGAAACATAAAAATGTTTTCTTGGAAAAAGATTTGCATATAACATTTGCAACTCTTTAAAATCAATTCATTTGTCAGAAAAGAATTATCAGCAGTATGATAGCTAATCAAATAATCATATGATAGCTAATTATATAAACGATTTTAATGTGTGATTAATTGAATTATTTTACTCTTTATATATTTATTGTAATATATTATTTAAATTATAAGAGTTATCACTTTCTTAATCTCTTTGTAAATGGTATTAATTGAACTCTTAATCACACATGAATTAAATATCTAGAAAATATAATTGGTTGTAATAAATTTATCTCTCGAAAAAAAGTAGTATTTAGTTAATAAAAAACAATGTGTTAAATCGATAAAGATAATTAGTGACTACAATCTAATTAACGAAATACAATAAAGATGAAAATACACATATTAGGCATACACATCTTTTTGACCATATACTGTATAAGTTCACATGTGAATGTTTAAAATTGTATTTTATGCTGAAAATATAAAGTGTTCATATGAATTAAATATTTTTCATGTTTTGAAAAAATACTATTTGATAAATAATTGTTTTATCTTCATTAACTAAAATAATTGTCCCAAAATGAAGCTAAGTAATTACTACAATGAAAATCCTTTATTTCAAAATAACTTTTAAGGGTTAAACACTATAGAAGTGAATATATAATAATTACAATTCAAGTATGTTACTTTAATAATTTTGAAAATGTAGAAATTTCATTTACAGTAGTAATATAAAAATATATAACATATTAAAATTTAATATGTTAGTACAGAAAGCCTTAAATTGTGAATCTCTTGTATTTTTATAATTCTTAATTGCAAAAGTCTAATTGAAAACAATTCACTTTAGTTAAGTTATTATTTCAACTAAATCTTAAATTTAAAAATACGTTTTAGAACTACTAAAATATGTTAAAACTTTTTGTATACACATAATGCGATTCAAAAAAAAAAAAAAAAAATGTTATTCTCTTTCTTTCTTGTAACATTAAAAATATTTTTAGTACAGGGTTGAAGTTGATCAAAGTTTTATATCACATTTTAGGTCATGTATACAAATTCAGTAACAAGACTGTAATTTGTTTCAGCAAACTATTGTGTTTACATTGGTAATGTATAAAAGATGCCTCAACAAACAAACTTTAATATTCCATGCTTTAGGAATGAGATTAATATAATTTATATAAATAGAATATTGTATATGTCAGCTAAATTTTTTGTCTCGGGTTGATTTCATAACAGCTGCAGAATAGAGTTAAACTTTTATTAGAATGTCAGTCACAGACTAGCTTACATTAGAAATTATGTTTCATTTGGAAATTTTGATTACAGCTCTTGTAATTTATTCAAAACATAATCAACCCTTAGGATAAATTTGATAAGTGAAACTCGTCCCTGCTTACTTCAATACAGCAGTCTTCAAATAATTCAATACTCAAAGGGTTAACGCTAATATTAACCTATGTAAAGTTGCTCATGTCGCGATACAATATTCCGCTCCAAAATTCTTCTAGCTTCAAGAGCGAAGGAAACATGTTATATTTTTCCTGTTTTTGAAATTATCATATATACGTTATCGCTGAGTTTCATTTGTTTATCGTTCAACAGCCATTTTTTACACAAGAGTGTTAATTATAGCCGGACCCACTGCTTAAAGTGAATTCAGTTGTACATCCATGCTCAAAGTAGGACTCGAACCCATGAATTGTTGAATCAAAGGTTGGAGTGTTTACAATTCGATTATTAGCTAGGCGTTATCGATGGGAGGAGTGAAAAATACTAACGGCATCTCCGAAGACTTTTCTACATTTTCAAAATGTATTTAAAAAAAAAAAAAAAAAAAAAAAAAAACGATATTTAGAATATTATTTTCGATTTCTGAAAAAAGTATAATTTTATCCTCATTAACAAATACTTTTTCACCTTTCTCAGTACGTCACCAGTAGGAAATACATTGAAACGCAGATCCCTTCATCTGCGTTTAATTAGATAGTGTTTATTAAACTGTCAATATTTAATAGCTTCTTAATTAAAAAGAATTTTCATGCATTACACACCTTTTTCGATTTGTCTTGAGCTTATCTATACAAGAGACTTGGTTATACAAAATATTATTTTGAAACAATGTTAATTAAATGGTAATATTACTGATTCATTATAATAGTCATTTTTATGGATTAAACAGGAACAGTAGCACTTCAAGTCTCAAGTTCAAACTCAGAAAAGAAAAAAAAATTGAAAGCTTTGGAAAAGGCTGAAATACACATTTTCTACCATTTGGAGATATTAAATCTAACCGATTGAATTTCTTGATCTCACTCATAATAAATAACCTTCGAATAAATGAAATTGGAAAAAGGAGTTTAATGGCGTTATTAAAAAAAAAGAAGTAATACAGTATTATCAAAAATAACCATTTAAACTCACGACTTTATTATTTTTTTAAGCGAGTATTAGTGAATTAGCTTTACATGAAATCTCAGTTGCTACCACAGGTAAAGACAAATTTTGTAGATTAAAATAAATCTATTCAAGTTTAACAATTCTAAAGTAGACACCAAGATTAGTTTTCAAAGCGAACATTACTTTTTTGGAAAATTTCTTTTTGCAAATAAATTGGAAATATAGCGAACACTCAACTAGCTGATAAATAATAATGACTAAATTCATGCAAACTGTTAGATATAACACAATATTGACATTTGTAATTAGTCATAATAGACTGATTCATTATTTTAGTCATAATAGTGAATTCAAAGTAATAAAATTTAGTTTGCTTCTTCAAATGAAAGTAATAAAAATATTACCAAAAATTAAATAAAAATTTGAATTATCCCAGTTAGCCATTGCGATTACAAGCGAATATTTTTTTCAGGCATTAATATTCTATGTAATTAACAAATCAAATGACAATAAACTAGTAATATACAAATTTATGTTGTGATTCACATAATTAAAGCAATTATTGGTTTTAGAGAATGATTATAAATCTGAACAGTTTCAGATAAATTTTAAAGTACCAAATATAAAAGTAAACAAAACGAAAGTATTAAAATTTAGTCATCAAAACAAATAATGGTATGAATGTAAAATTTTCTTGAACGGAACTTTACTTAAATATAATGAAAATATTTTGGTTTTTGATTATTAGTAAATAAGAAGCCTTTCCCAATAGAAAGAAAAAAAAATTCACATTTATGGTAAATAATTTCAAAAATACAAAGTTCTGCAAAATACATGAACATTTTCTATTTATAAAAATATTCAACAAAAATAAAGAGCTGAACATTTATAATGTCAGTATGCTTATATATATGCGTGAATTATTTGGTTTATCTATATAAAATTACTTTTTTTTCAGATGAAAGTTTTAGAGAAGATCTGTTTTTTGTTGTTCCTCACTAATGTTGATTCACGATTGAAAGATCAGCATAGACCCTGCATTTTTAATCCATTATGTACATGTTCAAGTGGAGGTCCAGATTTAGGATCAGTTAGTTGCCATAACATACCATTTATGACAATACCTTCACACATTAATGAATCCGCAATATATATTATGAGTCTTAAAAATAACAAATTACGGTTTTTAGAGGATAATACTTTAAATGGTACTGGTTTATGGAAACTTCAAATTAACGATAATCTTTTAACAAATTTGCCACCTAATGCATTGGTAGGACTCGAAAAAACATTATCAATTCTTGATTTAAAAAGAAATGAACTAACAAGAGTACCAAAAGAAGCTATACAGAATTTAGGAAAACTCAGTAATTTAAACTTAGCAGATAATCATATAACATTTCTTTACAATGATGATCTTCGAAATGTGGGGAAAACTTTAAAACTGTTGGATTTGTCGAATAATGCTTTGATGCACATCCAAACTGATGCTTTTAGAAACATGGTTTTGCTTGAGACGTTAAACCTTGCTAACAATTTGATTTTATCTATAGATGATATAACTTTTCAAAGTGGTCTAAATAACCTCAGAAATATTATCTTAATGGGAAACCAACTTCAACAAATACCATTAAATGCACTAGCTAATTTAAAGAACATTAACATTGTCAATTTAAATGATAACATAATTTCAACAATATCAGAAGGAAGGGAAATAAGAAATAGAATTTACTTAGAAGAATTACATCTTGAGAATAATCTTATAAAGGAGTTAACTCCTGAAAGTTTTAGATTATTTAATCAAGTAAATCGTCTCTTTTTAAAAGGGAATCCACTCACCAAAATAAATGATACTTTTTTAACAATTAATGCTACAGAAATATATATACCATATTGCAAATTATCTTTTATTACATCCAATACATTTTACAGTGTAACAAAGTCATTGCAAGCTTTGGATTTAAGTTTTAACAATCTAAATGAATTCCCGAATTTTCCATTTACAAAATTAACCAGATTATCACTAGCAGGAAATGAAATTAGAAATATCAATCCTGAAAATATTAAAACATATAGTCAAACATTAAAGTATTTAGATGTTAGAGGTTCTAAAATGCAAGATGTTTCTAGAGATATCCTCATTGATTTACCAAATTTACGGGAATACTTGTTTAGCAAAAAGCAACCAATAATAGATAGAGAATATTTATCAAATATTGGGTTATCAATGGAAAAGTTATTTATCACTAAAAGTTCAATAAAAGTTATTGAAAACGGAGCATTTCAGCGATTAACAAGCCTGAAAGAACTAGATCTATCACACAATGAAATTTCGAGAATAGAAAATGATACTTTTAGAGACATAAGACACTCTTTGACAAAATTGACTTTGCATAAAGCACTGCGCATGCTAATTTATCCTTACAAAACTTTTAATATACTAACGAATTTAGAATATTTAGATATCAGTGCTAATAATTTAAAACATTTACCATTAGAATCATTTATTTCTTTTCAAAATATAAAATATTTAAATCTAAATTACAACAATATAAAAGAGCTGCATGCAGGTTTTATAAGTGATATAAGCAATCCAAATATTGAACAAGTGAAAATAGCATTCAATAAAATTGATACCTTAAATTCTCATGTATTTCAAAATCTACAAAATTTATTATATTTAGAACTGAATGATAATCACATAGAAACAATCAAAAAGGCAGCTTTCTATGATTTGGACTCCATAATAAATATACAATTAGAAGGAAATTTGATAGAAGAAATAGAGAACGAAGCGTTTCAAAATCTTCCTAATATTCAGTCAATAAATCTTGCTTATAATAAACTAAACTGTTTGAACTTAGAAGCATTTAACCAAGTAGGCAGATTATCATCTTTAAGAATTGATGTAGATCATAATAACATTCAAAACTTAACATCAGATTTTACAATCATCCATACATCTAGTAATATAAAGAGCATAAATTTTAGTTTCAATAATATATCAGTCATAAACAGCAATTATTTTGAACCAATACGAATGTCAGTTGTTTCTCTAGATTTAAGCCACAATAAAATTGAAAATCTAACAGATTATGCTTTTGTTAATATGGCTAATCTACAAATACTTTTTATTTCAACCAATTTAATATTTACGATAAATGAGAATGAGTTTAATGGAGTAACAGCTTTGCAAATTTTAGATTTATCTTACAATAATATAATTTCATTTCCAGAAAAGTTATTTGAAGAGCAGAAAAAACTCAGAATCTTCTTTGCTTCACACAATAATTTAGAATTTTTACCAGGGGAAATATTTGAGAACACAAAATTAGAACAATTAGATTTATCTTTTAATAATTTTGAAGAATTTCCTCAGGAATCTTTAATTACAAATAAGGATACTTTGCAATATCTGGACCTTTCAGGAAATGAAATAATGTTTTTAAATTTCAGCAATTTCATATTCTTTCAAAATTTAAAACACCTTAGTTTATCACATAATGGACTTTTTATACCAAGCTCAGAAGACGTTTTTATTCCAAAATTAGTAAGTATACAATTTTAATTATCTTTAATAGTTAAGCAATAAAGAGTTTAAAAAACAGACATTTTCTAATTCATATGAATTAGTTATGTTTTTATGTGTATTTTTATCATTTATTGATTCAAATTTTATTAATAAAATAAAAAAATTTATTGTAAAGTAAACTAAAAATTTTTGATTGCAAGTTAAATGAAAGCATTTGTTTCAAGATAAATCAAAGTTTTTCTTTATGCTGTTAATTGGCTCTAACATCCCATTAGTTGAAATTTTGTTTTATTCTAATTTAACATAAATTACAATAAAATAATAATGTTTTACTTTATAAATTATTGAGAAAATACTTAATAATTTATAAAGTAAAACATTATAAGCAGAATTATTAAAAAAATTATGTATAATTAATACGTAAAACTGTTTTCAAAATTTATCATAAATGCATGTTTATGGATGAGCAGTATCTAATAATAATTAATGATGATTTATTATTGTTTAATTATATTTAGCAGTTTAAAAAATATATATATGCTAACAAATCTGCAGCTTGTCTAGACATCTTCATTGGATAATTCATAATGTTTCATTGCTAATAATGTGGATATAGAACTGAGTCAGAGAATCTTTCTTGCATGGCCAGTTCAAATATATATATTTCATGATTGTTCTCAATGTCAACCAATACCTCAAAAGCCTAAATATTATCTTAAAACAGGCAGAAGCTGATTATGCTAGATGTTCAATATAAAATTTTATATTAAATATGTCTACAATATATTTTGGTCTACAATATCTGGTTAAAAATACCAAACATGTGGGACTAAAAAATTTTAAATTATACAATCATATCTATAGATTACTATCTTGAAATTTAATGAAACTTGTAGCTAATAGTGTAAATGAACTGAAGGCAGTTTTATAACAAATAATGCTTAGTTAAATTAAGAAACAACTTTTTAAATAAACTCTTAAATGTAACACATTATAATAAGTAAATTGTTTATAATATACATCTGAATCACAGAGTCAAAAGTATTTTATAAAGAGATAAAATCTTCAAGTGTAATGATTTAAAATTGTATCAGTGATATTTCTCATAAGCATTTTTAATAATATTAGCAACTTTGGAAAAAATTTCTAACTTTGTACTGTGATATTTTTTTAGATATATTTTGATTTGTCATACAATCCAATAGAAGACTTTCCTGAATGGTTAGCAAAGCAACTTCCAAGAAGTTTGGAGATACTCAATTTGGCAAATACAACATTAAGAGAAATACCAAATTTACAGGCCAATAACATTTTATTACTTAATATGAGTTCAAACAGAATTCATACAATTCAGTCAGAGGCACTAGAACAATTAGAAAAAATTCATACTTTAGATTTATCAAATAATCTTATAATGACAACTTACAGTAATATTTGGTCTAACTTGCAAGAACTAAGGTCACTTTTTCTGCAAAAGAATCCAATACAAGTTTTATCAAATACAAGCTTCATCAATATGCAGAGATTGCAACAGCTTTCTATTACAGATTTAGAAGTACAGGATATTCAGAAAGATGTATTTCACTCTTTAACAGCTTTAAGAAAGTTAGAAATGGATACTTATCCCCACAGGGATATTAACTTATCAGAAATGTTAAAAAAAAATCAAGGCTTAAAAGAAGTTCACTTACACGTTCAAGAAAATGAATTAGAGAACTTGTTTAATGGCGATTTACCCAAATCTTTGAAAAAAATTATTTTAGAAGGTGAAAATTTGAAACACATAGATGAATCAATATTTGCCAACATTTTGAGTCATGATTTTCAACTAGATATTCAAAACTCAAATATAACAAAACTTTCAGAAAATCTATTTAGAAACATGAACCGGGTCAAGAATTTTACAGCAATTTTTATGAATAACCGATTGAAAACAATAGAAAGAATTTCAAATGAAAAAGAGGTAATTTCTTACTTAATATATAATTTAATAAGCATTTTAATAAACTTTTTATTAATCATGTAACATAGAAATTAGATACATATTAATGATTAGATTAAATATTTCCAGTGCATTAATAGTAAAACAAAATCATCCAGTTACAATGGGAATAACACTATCGTTAAAAAATAATTAAGTTATTTTTTAACGATAGTGTTATTCCCATTGATTATGTTTGAGTGTATAAAACAAGAGCATAAAATAAGATAAAAAATGACTATTGAAATAAAATTTAAATTTGGAATTTTTCTCAATACTTTGTACAATTCTAATATCACAATCAGAGTGTTTCATTGGAAACAAATAAGCTTTAAGGATCGATACAGCATAGCAATAAACATTAAAAGGCTTAGAAATTTTTTTTTAAATACAACATGAATTATTTGGCACAATTAATTAATTTATTAATATTGATATCCTTTAGGAAACTAACAGAAATAAAATACACATAAAATCAATTTTATTTTATTAACCAATAATGAAAGTAATAATTAATACATATAAATTCAAAACAAAACTTCAAGGATTTAAAAGTATTTTTTAAATGCTCTCTCTCTTTATCCCTCTCTCAAAGGATTTATGTCAGAAACTAAATAAATATATTTGGTCTTAGTAAATAATTTAATGAATATTAAAAATTCTTAGAAACATCACAACTTTTGCTTGATTATTTTGTGGTATAACTATTTTAATTAAAATCTTAATAAAAAGAATGACAAGCTTAATTAAAAGCTTGTCATTTTTTTATTTCCTCTTTTTTGAATTTGATAGAATATAAATAGATGATAAACTAAAACAGTATGAACTGATAAGACAATTAATGAACCAATGAACTCGTATTATGCAATAATGATATGATTTTTTTGTAATGCAAGCTAAAAAAATAAGGGGACTTAAGCATATATTTAAATTAATGATTCAAGTCTAGTTAGTCAGTCAAAAGTGATTAGATCAACCTTATAAGAAAATTAGGGGAATTAGTTCTAAATGTTACATTATAATTAAAGCATAGAAGACTAAGGTAATCCAGATGATAAAGTTAATATTTTTACAGTCAGAAAGCAGAATATTCCCCCTCTACCATTACCAAAGAACAATATGGTGAAAGAGCTTCTACATGATTCACATGCAAAATGAATTTATGATAAATTTTATTGTCGATTTGAAGCCACTTTTTATAGAAGAGGACTAATTTGATAACAGGACATAAAAAGAGTTTTATGAAGACTTCAAATACTCATGCCTAGGAAGAAAATATTTCTGTTATGGAAGTTTGGAAATAATATTGAAGAAATTCAATAGTAGCTTTAGTGAGCTTTAGCTTTAGTGATAGGAATAGAGGGTCTGGTATTTGAAATAGATAACTTCGAATTATAGGATATTAGTGTTGAGCTTCTGCATCTTTTAATTTATACCTGTTGGGGTACATTAGATAAAACTCCTAGCTTTATCAAAAATGATGCATAATTTTGGCTCATTTTTCAAAAAGGGTCTTCCCAACACACAAGACATTCAAACGGCTTATGATTGTTAGACATTAAGGTATGTGATATCATATACAAAAATACTTTTTTAGACACACAGTTTACGTGCAGCATTTTATAGATACATCTAGAATTTGGAGCAGAGATTCATGCACACATATTAAAGAGTCATTTAACCAAATTTGTACATAGTATAATTATATAAATATATTTCATTTTATATAATTATACTATGTATATAATTATATAAACTGAAATATATAATATATATTTAGTTACTCTGATCATCAACCTTTATTTTTCTTTACATTAATCATTAAATTGATGTAATACATTTACATTATATTACATGATCATAATATAATTTTCATGTCAAAGACATTTTCACCACAAAGTAAATAAAATTGAATTTATAAAATATTAAATTTCATTTTTTAACACAAGAAAAGTTTATTAAATTACTTTTCATTAAAAATTAATTTAACCAAGTTATAGCTTTTTAGAAAACTATGGTGTTAATAATTTTTTTCCTGAAGAAATAATATGAAAAATGATTTATAGTACTTTCTGTTAAATTTTGAAATAAATTAATAAAAATCAGCAACACAGTAATACAAAATCAAACAAACTGATATATCCATTAAATATAAAATTTACTTGAAGGGACTTCATTTAAAGTGAATATTGCTGAGAAATAACTATGATGCATTTTGTGGTTTAAAAACAAGAGATGATATAAAATTAAATCCAGCACATATTTTTTGTGTCAATTATAGTGACAGTTTTTGATGAAGCAAAATACATACATGTGTATCTTAATTTATAACACAAACAGGCACACACATGTATACTATGAATTATTTCAATAAAATTACTTAATATATATATTATAATTAACAATTTGAATGAAACTATTTTAAACTTAATTATGATGAGGTAAAAATTATATTTCATTATTTCAATGAATAGAAGTTTATGACTTCTTTCACAATATTTAAAATATAGTATTATATAGTTAAAGCATTTGTAAATTTGATATGATTTTTATCTTCACTTAATATTAAAAAATTCTAATATAATGTTAAATTATCCATAGAAAATTTTCATTTTAAATAAACATATAATATTTGAAATTTTTGGGTAAAATACGCATTAATATCGCAACATATTCAATTTTTTATTTGGAAACAAAGTTACAAACTATTGCCAAAAATTTAGGGAAAAATTATTTCCTGAAATTTATAGTTTTAAAATCAAACATGAAACAGGTATGGGATTTTAGTTCTAAAATGTTTTTATAACATTTATGCTAGTTTGAATATGACTTTTGGGATCCTTGTGGAATGCAATTTACTTACATTTAAATCACTTAATAAAATTCTACATGTCAAAAATAAATAAATAAATAAATAAATAAATAAAATAAAATAAAAATAAAAAAAATTGTTAAATTTTAAACTTAAACTAAATCAATTTAATATTTTCAGCTAAGATTACAAAAATTATTAAATATAAATAATATAATTAAATTTATTATAAAATATTTATCAATTCAGTTGAATAAATAAAAGAACTATGTAAGAAAAAAAAATTTTTTTTATCTTAAAAAATAAATTTTATTAGAATTACACAACACTTTGTTAAAAGAATTTAAAAAATACATTTTAAAAGGGAAAAAATTTTTTTTATGTAAATTACACGTTAAAATTTTTTATTCTTTATTGTTTGAGAAACAGCTTTGATTAGGCCAGAAAAACCAATTTCATAAAAACTGCAATTAATGAGTTGTAAGTAAGATTTCATTTTATTATTCCCTGATAATGTATCCCCAGATCAACTTAACTAATTTATAAACATTTATTTTATACATAAATATTTCAGCCATATTTTCTAGTCTTTTGCTGTCTGAAACAAGATTAATAGTAACTAAAACCAACTCTTCTTGCAGATTCCAAGCAAATATTTAAGAAGTGTAAAGTTGTCAGAAAATCAACTACATTGTGATTGTGAATTATCTTGGATATGGGAGTGGATGAAAGAATATGAATATCAAAATAAATGTGATGAACATTCCTGTGACGATGGTTATTTACAGGATTTACGTAACTCAAAATGTGCAAATGTGAATAACAAATCCATCATAGATGTATTTAAAACAGAATTGGATTGTTTTACAAATGGTGCTTCAAGTTGTTTATTACAATCGACATATTTTATAATATTAGTGATTGGCTTGATTTATGTTTACATAAATGAATTTAAAGTTTAAAAAGAAAATTTTATTTACTTAATGAAGTAAAAATATTATAGCTGTGCACTTTGTCATTAAATAATGGATAATATATATATATATATTCTCATAAATATATATTTATTGATGAAAAGCTAGAGAAATCTTTAAATATATGTATAGAATTAAATGAAACAAAATATATTTGTATATCAAGTAGAATTTTAGAAGCAGATACTGCTTTCACTATATGTTCAAGAAGCAAAATGTATTAAAAGCATTATTCTTTTAAATATAAGTGGGAACAGTATATATTTCTATTAAAAACAGATATATTGAAAGCATTTAATTAAGTGCAGGGAGTAATGAAAAATATGAAAAAGATTCTTATTCAAGTTATAGTATTATTAAAATTTAAAAAAAAGCATTATACAAAATTATGATTAATGAATAGAAAAAATAAGAAATAATTAATCAAGGAGATAAAAACATACCTTTTGTGATAAGAGGGTTTGCTGTTTGAGATAAAAACCTAAAGCTTTATTTAAGCCATCGGCTGAACTATAAGCAGACCCATTTTTCTGAAAAGGAATATGCTAATAAGATGTAATAAAATAAATTTAATGAACAATTGAAAGTGAAACCACAAAACTAAAGTAAACGTTTTATCAAAAATATATTTTTTCAGAAGAAATAAACATTTTTTAAAATATAAACGGCTATAATTCTTAAAGTTTTGTATTTATAATAAAGCATTAAAGAATTCACTATGTAGATCTTCACAGAAACTTTAAAGATATCAATATTTTAAAAGTAAGATATTATAAATAAGCCCTGTGAAGCATTAGTATTGTCATGAAAAATTGTTAAATCTAATTTGTATCATGTTAAATTTTTAGAAAAGCAGATTTGTTTTTTTAAAGGCACAAACAAAATATTGGTCTGAAGAAATCTAAATGGAATTTTCCTATTTTCTTGAATATTATATTTTTAAAGTCACTAAATCCTTTACCAGCTTTATATTCTTACAAATTACTTTCCTCAATTAACATTGAGGAAAGTAATTTTTGAGAATACAAAGTCTGGCATCTAAATATATTTCTTAAAATTAAGTATGAAATGTAAAAATTGTTTTACTTAAATAAAAGAACTAAATATTCTTCTGCAATATATAATTTTCTTTTATGTTAAAAGTGTTTAAATTTTTAATCATAACTTTTGCTTTTACATAGATCTATCATATTCTTTGCACATCAATTATTTGAATAATTCTCTATCATGCATGGATACAATAAAATGAACATTATTTTATTCTACATTAATATTCTATGTTCTTTACTTGAGAAGTATTTATTTTTTCTTTGCAACTTCTTAAATCTAAGAATGTCTTCAATATTTTTTTAAACCATGGTTAAAAAAAAAAAACATACTTATGGTTAATTTTGCAGCATGAAACACTCAATTCTGAATTAACAGTGGATATTAATTTAGAAATCATTTAAAAAATCACATAGTACAATCAAATTTTCACAGAATGTCAAACAATTATTTTTTACTGGATCAGGGTCACATTTTTTAGAAAATTGGTTTTATATACAAATTACCACCTGCCCTCTTGAAAGGAAATCATTTATGATATACAGGGGAAAAATTTAACAAATTACTTTTTTTCATCTTCAATTATCAAAATGTTTTATAAGATCAATAAGCTGTATTGTCTTGTTGGAAGAGCTCTCTTATAGTTAACTATTACAAAGATATTAAAGTTCTAAATGTTTTTATACTAAACGTTTTTATATTAAAGCAAAGTGCAAAGATTGTTTAATTTATTATTAATGATATACTAGAACAATAATTAATGAGTAAAGAAAATAACTATCAATATGAATAGACAATGCATGTATTGAATCAATTTTAAATAGAAATTATACTACGCATAAGAATCTAGTAATGAACCACACAGACACATATATATATAATTAATTATGGTTAAGCATAGTAGTATGAATTCTGAATAACTACAAATCATCTAAGGAAAATTATTAGTTGAACTTATGAGCTGTTGAATATAAGAGCAGATTGATCACTAGCTATTTATCTATAAGCTTAACATGCATTTTTTTTAAAATATGGGATCTAAGTATTATTTCCGGACAACATATGGCACTTTTACTTGGTATTATAAATATGATATACTATTTTAAAAAATTAATTATTCTGTCAAAAGACAAAAAGTAATTTTCTTAAGTTTCAAATGAAAATTAAAACCTTTTTCTTTCACATTATGTATAAAATGCATTTATTTTAATATTTACTTGCATTTATTTATTAGGAATATTGTTTAAACTAAAGTCTGGACATGGCACTACATTCTTTAAAATAAACAATAATATCAAGAACTCTTTAATAAAAAACAATATAAATTTAATCTATCTGTGATTAAAAGGAATATATTTTTCTTATACAAGAGCTGTCTTTCATGATGAAAATAGTAGAGTAGGTACCAAACAGCATAAACATAAGTTATTATTTAAAACCATTCAAATTGTAAAAATTAGGGAGGTAATATTCAAATGTTCATAAAACAGATTAATTTTTAGTATTTTTCAAGTTCTAGTACTATAGATTGTAGCATTTTTATTATTCAAATTTTAATTGATTTTATCTTTTGAATTATTTCAAGGAACACAAATATAAATTTTAAAATTTTTCCAGCAAATTTCATATTGAACAGGTTTGATTATTGATAAGTCTCTCATAACTAAAAAAAATTTTACACAGATTATTCTAACATATAATAATAATTATTTAAAAAGAATGAGAAATTTTTAAAATACAGATTTATAATAGCATGCAAAATTTTCTGAAAGGTGTTAAAAAAAGCTAATTGCAAATTCTTCAGAGAATCAGATTCTGAAATAATCCATTTCTACCCAATTTAAACAAAAAACTAAAATGACTATTAATAAATCACATGCAACTGCAACATTTATAATATTATTGTTAATGCCAATTGAATATAATCATTACTTTATTTAAATAGTTAAAGTAAAAATATGTAGTCTTTTTTGCTTACAGAATATAGAATGAAAGACAAACCACTTCAAGTAGCTTATTTTTAGATCGTTGGCTGGGTTTTATGGCGCAAGGTCCAAATAGGACAAGCTGTGCCGCTTACTTTTAGAAGAAAAGATTGTAACATAAATTAATTTAGATTAGGGTATAGATTTTTCATAAAGCAAAGCAAAAGTAGAGTCTTTAAAAATATAATAATTAATCTTTGTTTTCAAATGATAAGACCACTGACATACTATATAATATTCAACATAAAAAGTGTAATTAGAAATGGTCGACAACTCCCAGGAGATAAATATTTAAGCAGCTAAAACAATATTTAAAAAAAATTATATTTTAAGAAATACTTTTCAGAAATTAAAGCTGATTCTTGAAGTAAGCAATGTACTTACAACAAATGCAAATAAGATTTATGAATATTGAAAACATATTGAAAACTTTGGAATGCCATAAAGTTGAGGACTGCCCAATTACAGTATGTGCTGAGTCATAGAACATGGTTAAAAAACATCTACTAGAACTAGCGTCAATATGGTTCAGTAGTTTAGAGATCATAGAATTTCTGATGTAGTATAAAATAATGCAATGAATTACACTTAAATTGTGACTACGATTTTCTAACAATTCTGACTAGAACACCATCATTATAAATTTCAGTAAAAATATAATAAAATTATGCCAAAAAAGGCACAATAAATTAAATGGCTTGCCATTCATTTTTGCCACAAAAGGACTAATTAGATCAGTACCTACAAACTAAAGTGACAAAACATTACAATTATCAATGCCTAAGGTGAACCTGGATTTGGTTTTTTTTTTTTTTGTCACAAAACATGACACAGATGGATCACACATGACTATTAATTAGACTGAGACATACAAATCAAAGTAAATTTTTAGCCATTACAAACATCCATACCCCATGGATTCAAACTTACAAACTGTTGAGCCAAAGCCCAGAGTATTAACCATTCAACAGACAGGAACGTTGAAATTTAATTAAAAACCAGACCTTAGTTGTCAAATATTTCTACATGAAGATAAGGAAAATTTGGATGCACTTGAAAACAAACTATCTTAATAACGAATTAAATATTTGCAACTTATTCAAGTATATTTTTCTTGAAATTCATTTAATAAATGATAAGAAAACTTAAATTTAGATGAGATTTTTTTGAAGAAATTTATAATAAACATTATAGTGTCTGCAAAAGTGAAGTAAATATTAGTCTTTAAATTTTTTTCGTTTATGATATGAATATTTTGTATGCTTTTATAATTTAAAGAATAATAATTCCTTTTATATAATTTGAACTTTTAAGCATATAATCTAAATTTGCTGTGTTATTCTAAATTTGTTAAGACTTCTATATTTACATAATTATACATATTTTAATTTAATGTGTTTGTAATTTTATAAATGCATTTGTCAGCTAAATATATAGCATTGACTAGATTAATTTTTTTAATTCATAAGTGGTATGATATTAATATTTCTATAATAGGCGTTTTAAAATAATACTTTTATAGTCTCAACCATAGTTATTCTCATTAGGTTTTGTTTCATAAACCAATAAAAAATAATAACACAAGTCAAGATAGGTATTTTAAGATAAATTGTTTTCTAAATCAAACTAATTAAATGTTGGTTTATTATAAGGTCCACAGTACAGGGAAATAGGTTCTATAGATCAAAGATCTAAAGCACAGCAAGCTCACATTTGGCAACATCAGGACTCTCTTTTGATCAAGTATACTTCAGATAGATCAAAAGACTTATTTGAAGTACACCAATTACAAAACCTACCAATCCTCTACTGATTATATATTGACCATATATCATATTTTTATAAATGTCAAACATAGGTTTGACATTTATAAAAATCCTCACTTTGTTTGATTTTTTGAAAATTCATAGACTTGTGAATTTGAACCTGCATGTGACTAGATCATGAGGAGTATATCAACAAAAGTTATATTGTAAGTATTTTCTGATGATTTTCTGATATATATGATGATATTAAATTTTTAAAAGTGCTTTTCAAATAGATATTGAAGAAAGTTGAGGGTGATATCAAATGTTGACAAGTCAATTTCACTGATGCCTAACATTTTTTTCATGTTTAGAAAATGCATAAGAAACTTCATTTTCAGATGTCATTTCCACAAAACTAGTTTAACTCCGAACAAGTTTATAGGGCTTATTATTTTTGTTATATGCTTGTCTATTTCCTGAAGCTCCAAGTTTAAGTTATCTAGTTTTTTCATTCTTTTGTCATGAAAAACAAATCTGCCAACATAAGACTATCCGTTAGTTCTAAAAATATTTAATTTTTGGTTGCAAGATAATTTTTTATTCCTCTAATTAAATGAATAAATCTATCAAGTAATTTACCTTTACTGAGTCAGCGTACTTCAGTGTGTGCAATGAGGTCAATAACATCAGGAATTTGTAACAGGGTCCAGAAAAGTTGATGTAGCAAAGGAGCAACTTAAATCAAGTTAACTATTTTGGTAATAATTTTCATTATGTATCAAAATGTTAGTACTTTGCCGCATATAACTTCCTAGTGGATAATGCAGGGATACAAAATAAAATGTGGAAAGGAACCATCTTTAATGCAGAGAGCAGTGAAATCATTCATGCTTCCAACCATTGCTAGAGTCCCACCAAAGATTATCTCATACAGTTTCTGGAGAGGTATATTGATCAAACTAACATATGCTATAAATGTTTTATGAATATTCTCCCCAATTGTCCGTCGTTTCATGGGTAATATTTTTAGTAGCAATTCTTGAACTGTGAAATCAATAAATACAATTTTCACCATAACTGCTAATTATGCTATGTTGGCTATGCCTGTAAACTTGTTAAATTATAGTGAAAACTACCCACATCACTATCAACTGCGTTTACATATCTTTTGAAATGTCTCCTGTTCTTTTTGTAACAGCATTATCTGACAATTGTAAGTCTTGTATTGTGTAGATGATCTCACGTTTGATGGAAAATCCCTCAAACAGGCAATCAGCACCAATAAAGAATGCATCTTTTAACTACTTGCCATCTTGGTAGAGATTTTTCTGCTTTTTGAGTATATGAGAAGTTTTTAAAGAAGCAATACTGTCATTTTTAGGACTAGTGAAAACTGACTGTTTCACAGAAATACTTGATTTTAACTTCTCTGATTTCTTTTTTGGAACTGCAGATTTATATGGATAACTGACATTAAAAGTTGAATGAACTGTTTACAAGTAACATTTAACATTATGTTTTTTAGGCACCGCCAAACTATTTCCACATAACAAGTAAACACATTTATCATTTGAACTGCTAAATCAGTATGATTCCTCCCACTCAGAAATAAAATTATAGATATGTCGTCTTTTGCTTGATCTACTCATTGTAGTGTAAACAAAGGAAGTATTTAAAAATAATGAAGAAGTAAAAGCTGCATAAAAAAAATTTGCACATAGAAACCATGAATCAAAAAGTAGATAAAACGAATAAGCTTTATTTTAATGCACTTTTCCTGAGACAAGTTTAGGAAAATTGCCTTTGTAATACAGTAACCATAAAAATGGACCATGAGTGGATAAGGCACGAGTGAAAAATAGGTCACCTATATTTTGCTTTGTGCTTATGTCTGTGGGGATGGTAGTAGTTTCTCTTGTGATTTCTTATTGATGGGATGGTGTTTATCATCAATATTAAAAAAGAAAAAAAAATTGTATTGCATTTTATAGAAAAACAGCAAACTGAAATATTTTATCACTAGTCATAAGCGGCGGATACACACAGAACCGATCGATGGGCACCATGGTGTCTGCAAGCATAATGTTGAGGACCTCTATTCTAGTCGAATGAATTGATAATGTTTTTTAAGAAATCGGAACTACTTATTTTTTCATTTCCATTATTTGTTTTATATGAGATAAATGTACTATAACTAGAAGCATAATAAAAGTATTATGCAGGTTACTTGTAAATCAACATATGACAGAACTTATATGAGCATTTATATTTACGATTTTTATATCTGCATTGAAACACAAGATTGCAAAGAGAAAATTATAAGAATAACATTCATTATAAATGGAAATGTAATATTTTTATCAGTATTATATATCTGGTAAGAAAAATATAGCAAAATGTCACCTGATCTTGCAACATCCATTGGTATGTTGAACTTTTGTTCATCAGAACTTGAAGAAAATCTTCATCTTTTTCAAAAGTTATTTCTTTGCAATAATAATCATAAATCAATGACATATTACAATGCTCACAAGCTTTAAAGCACATCAATCCCATCATAATGCATAAATCAAAGATCTAAAATGCAAACAAAAATAAACCAATTAAAATAGTAAATTGTAGTCACAAAAATAAATTTAGCTTCTACTTTAAATTTTAATCTGGGTATGATACACACAATTAAATTCAAGGGACTTAAATTTGAGGTGTCAAAGCATACGCAAAAAGAAAAAAACCCCATAAAAATCAAAATAGGTAAGTTTTTTTTAAGTTCTTAAATGTTTTCAGGATAATTGTTTTTTACAGGATTCTTTGCAACAAAAAGTTTGATGCTCGAATCTATCATTATTCAACATAATAATGTGTCCAAATAGTTTTTGCTTGCCTATGAATTAACATAGATGTTTAGAAATAATCCAAGTTTCTTTCCTTTTGACATAAATATATGATGGAAAAGAGAATACCTTGAACAATGAAATATATAAAGTCATGTGCAAAATCTGTCTTGAAATAATATTATATATACTCAAGGTTTGACTGCCAGTGAATAAATATTAAAACTAATAACCAGAAATAACTGCCTATCATCCAAAATAACATAATAGCCCTTTTACCCTTTATAAAGATTATTTATTATTCAATTCACAAGAAATTTTCCTTTAAGAACCTTTTGGATAACGCACAAAAGCAATTAACAAAATTCACTAACACATTTCAATCAATTTTTTAAGACTGTATTTGGATGATATTGGGTGAACTGAGATTGTGTACAATGAAAGACTGCATCATTAAGAATCTGAAAATTTTTATATTTAAAATTTTTCCAAAGGAAGTACTGAAAACATATTTAAATCTTTATTTATAAAAATCAAGAAATAAAAATATCAATAAAAGAAAAATTAGAGATTTTATAAAAAAAAAAAAAAAAAAAAGAAAAAAAAAAAAAGAACAATATGTCTAAAATCTCTAATGGCCAGACAAAACCCTGATTATGTTAAATTTTTCAAATTGATAAGATATTTACATTTGCTTTTTAAAAACAAGAGACATAAAT
This sequence comes from Latrodectus geometricus, assembly GCA_026290005.1. Taxonomy (NCBI): domain Eukaryota; kingdom Metazoa; phylum Arthropoda; class Arachnida; order Araneae; family Theridiidae; genus Latrodectus; species Latrodectus geometricus. Next base: position 199,244 of record JAPDSC010054272.1, read on the forward strand.
TCTATGTTGATAAAAAGCACTTGGAATTTATTTTTAAGAACTAAATCTAAGCAAAACACAAATAGCTTAAAATTATGATATTGTAAGCAAAACTGGTTAATTTAATTATTGGATATTAAATACTTCACATTCTGATTAGATAGTTCTAGATGCAATTTTTGAAGCATCAAATAAATGCTGAATCAGAAAAAATATATTTTAATGCTGATAAATACTTTGATAAAATGAAAAATTTATGTTATAAATGTGCTTTCTGTTTTTGGGGTTAAAAATTTTATATTGGGTTGTTTGAAAAGTAATTTTGTTTTATTTTATAAAAATAAAAAACAAAACCCACAATACAAAGTAAATGTTTTATTGAATTTTATGTCCATTTTAGTTCAATACCTTTTGCATTTTTCTGGCAGTAGCATACTTCTAAGCAAATAAAATGTCTGGATTTTGTTGGGGGGAGGGAAACGGATTCAGGTGATTTTTGTCCTCCTCCTTTGAAATTAGGGTTTAATTACCTAAAATTTTTGTAAATTGGTACAAATAATAATTTAGAAGGTGCTAGATCTAAAGAATATGGAGAGTGTGGCAGTATATCCCATCCAAGCTGTAGAAGTTTTGGACAAATTAACAAATTTCTATGAGGTTGTGCCTGACCTCTTCTATCGATCAATTCTTTTCTTTTATATTTAAGTGAATCACTGAACTTCTTCAGCTGGTGACAGTATACTTTAAAATTGATTGTTGAGTTGTTTGGTAGAATCTAAATAAACGATTCTTTAAAAATCACACCAAGCAGATAGCATCACCTTTTTAAGAAATATAAGATTTCCAAGTACTTTAACAGTTCATCTTTTTTATTCCAAGATCTCTTGTATTTCACATTGTTGTAGATAACTAATATCTTGTTCCAAGAGATTATGCACTACAAAAATGAATAATTTTCTTGATGGTTTAGAAGCAATTCTCACAGGTCAATGTAATAAACATTTCTCTCTAAAAACACGAAGAAGTAATGCATCAAGCTTTGAGATTGAACCACAGTGTTTCAAGTGATTCTTAATGGTTGAATTAAAAATTTTTTAATTAAATGTGGCATGACCAGGAGCCAAGGTTTATATTGTTTATATCTGTTTTCTTGACTGAAGGCTCTGTAGCGTGAAGCATATGCCGCATTTAGGTTGTTAATCTAAGGCAAAACCCCTAGGATTTAGTACAAAAGTATGCTTGGTACTCAGTTTTATCGACCCATTTAAGGGATGTAAGACTGAGGTGACTTTGCCTAGCCCGAGGGTAGATGCCTGGACCTGTGCATTGGGAACACAAAACGCTACTACTAAACCATTAGGCTTCTTCAATAAATTTAATCTCAATGATTTCATGAGTAGTTATTCACTATTTTCATTAAGTAATGCCTTCATTGCGTCTTCTTCAAATTCAACATTTTTGCAAGGCAATTTTGGCACTGGCTTTAAATCTAATATTATTCCCACAATTGATAGCTAATCAATTAAATTGTAAATTAATTAATACTAGTAATAATTTTATTAAAGAATGTATAAAGATTGTGAAATAGATTATGTAGAAAATTATGTAAAAATCTGACATGAATAAAAGTACTCATATTAATAGAAAAAATTTGGGAAGAAATTAGAAAACTTTGTTGAAAAGTATTACAGCAATCAATTAGCAGAATATATTATATTGATGATTTTAAAGAACAGACTTTATACTGATGTCTAATAATGAAATGTTTACATAAATATGAGGTCTATGGAATAATTTTGATCTTGCAGGAAATAAAAATATACCTCCAGGGAAGTGTGAAATCATTTAACATAATTTTTAGGATATTCAAGAGCTTATTGAACATTTCTGTAAAATACCTCAACCTTTTTCAAGAAAATTCCAAAAATATAGGATAAAGTATGAAACAATCAAATGGAGGAATTGTTATTTTAATTATTATTTCAAATATATTTTGTATAAAATATACTTCATAAAAACCGAACAGGTGTTATATATCAGACTTCTACAGAAACCTTGGAGATTGAAAAAATAATGCATAGAGCAATTATATTCATAATTATGAAAAGATCGTATTTGCCACCCACACAGGAAATTTGAACTTTTCCTTACTGCAAAAGAGGGGAAACTTTGCGGTATCAAAATGAGTAGCATTTTCTGAAGATTTCAGAGTACAAATTTCTAAAACCTTACAGCTCTAAATTGTAATACAATAACTGTTCTTTATTTATCAATAAAATTAATAACTATCCCAAAAATGCCAACATTGAATAAATAGTTTGAAATAAAAGTATTTACTGTATGGAAAGTTTTGCATTTATACATTTAGCCTAAATGTTAGATATATATTTCTGAGACAACTTCAAAAACTTATATATTTAATTCCGCCAAGTCCAAATTGTTTAAAAATGTTTTGATATGCATGCTATGGCCACATTTATTATCGATAATGGCAAGTCACATTACAGAAAATCATGAGGATTTTGTATTAAGTGAGTAGAAATTTCTCATAAATACCAATCACATTTAATCAAACTTTTGATATGCTTTATTTAATAATATTTTAGTAGTGCAGACATATTAAAACATATAATTTTTATATGATAAATACATCAACTAAATAAGTTTGATATTTGGAGCATAATTTCTCACTTTTAGTCGATTAACAAATTTTCGATAATCATGAGAAATTTTATATATAAAAAAGTTCAACTCTTTTTATTTTTTCAATTTAACATCTTATGATTGCATTAAATGTTTTATAATTGTGATGTTGCATCACATAACAGCTTTTTCTCTAGTTTTACAAACAACTTTTAGAACCAGTTTGTAGTGTCCTCTTATTAGAATACTTGATGAAATAAATATTTCTTTCCTTGTTATTTAAGAATTTCTGTTAATGCTTTTTTACTAGTATCTTCATGAGCCAGTTGCCAATCTACTGATCACTGTGGGCTAGGCGAGGAAGAAAATGGCAATAATTTTCTTATTAAATTAAAATAAACTTTATCATAGAAAATTGAGTCTTGCTGTTGAGAATGTTCATAATACAGTCCTTTTTGTCTTATCTGATCTAATGTCCTAGTTTGAGTTTGATTCAACTTTACCACAAATGCTGCAAACTGTGTCAAAGAATGCCTGACATCCATATAGCATATAAAAAGCAGTCTTGTTTTTTTATAACTGTGTTTAGGTTACAAAAAAAAATGGGTGCAGATATAAAGAAAAAGCCCTCTCTTTCTCCTTTTCCAGAATTTTTTGAGGCATGTTTGAATTAAGGGTTCTAGAGCTAATCTCTTCATGCTCAAGTGCTAAATTTCTTGAGGATTTTAAGTAAAATTTAAACTTTTAGATTATCATATAATTATTTTAAAAGTTTGGATCTAATTTATCATCTAAATTAGGAAATTATTCTTAATGTCAATCACGTAAAAGCATTTCAAATTTAGAACCTTTTTACTTTCATTAATAACTAAGCTTGCTATGTCAGTCACGATTTATGGGCCCTAACTAATTTCCAAAAACTTATCCTTTTCCTTGTACACAACTAAAAAAATAGGTAATTCTTCTTATGATTATCACCAACTTGATAATTTTTTCTTTATATATATTCACTGACAATCTGTTTTGGTGATAATTAAGGCAAAATTAGTCTTATCAATAAACAATGTCTCCTTATTTTCAATGCATTCACACAACTAGTATATCCCTGGACAACCATATTTTCCACGGTTTGGTCATAATACTTGGTTTTACAATAAAATATTAGATATTTATTTGTTTTTATTTCCCATAAGCAGTCAATCACATTTTCTTTTCAATAATTGATTATCAAAAACAAGTCATAATCAATTTATTGCTGTGAAATTATTTGCCACATAGAAAGCATAATGTAAGCAGGGTAAAAATAAGGTCTTCTAAAATTATTTTTCAATGAAAATGTACAGCTAACAATGGCTTAAAAAGAAAATAGTATAATAATAGTATCAATAGCAGAGTATCAATCGTTAAGGAATTATTCGGACATTATCTAAGAACTAATTAAAAAAAATTCAGCAGAAAAAGTTTGGAATATTAGTTGAGCAAATCAAATATTTATTAATATATGAATAATGAGTATAATTTTTTACCGCATGACTAAATGTATTATGCACAAACAATGTAAATACACTTAATTATTTAAGTTGATTTAAAAAACATTTTCTCATAGAAATTGTGAGATTACACTGTTAAATCTTGTCATTGGATAGTTTCATAAAACTTTATTTTTAGTGCCTAATTTAGTAACATATATTATTTTCTGCAATTTGATGAGGTTTTAAACTTTAACTCGCCACATTAAAACCTTTAATCGATTTGTTATTTCATTGTGACTTTTACAACCATAGGGGCAATTTTAACAAGACTTATGCCTTAAATTTAATACTGAATGAGAAATATAAATCCATGCTAAATTTGAAAGTCATATCAACGAATTTTTAAACTGAAGATTTAACAAGAAATGATGTTGTTTCTAGATCCATGAGGATTGGGATGATTCAATGAAGACAATTGTTTCGATGGAACTGATTTTCAATATTTATAACAAGAAAAACATTTTGTGAAAAGATAGGAATTTATTGAAAAAAATATTGACTTCACTTTCTATTTACTTAATTATTTTAATGATCCTTTTTCAGTAAACAGTTTTTGCAATCTCTTGTGGTTAACTTCTAAAATTCACTTTCCTTTTTTATAAGGCTGTATTAGCCTTACTAATGAGAAATTTTTCTTTGCATTATTGAAACTTTTTAGAATCAATAGTAATAAAAAGCAAAGAATTTTCAACAGTTTGACAAGTGTGATGTAGAAAAGTAACATCAATAAAATACCTCATAGAATATTTTTATTATTATGGTTGCAGAGAATATAAAGTTTATTTTAAAAACAAATGAAAATTTTTTAAGAGATACCAACAAGAACTTATTTAAAATAATAGCTGAGTATATAGAAAATGCTATTACGTTTTCAGGAAAAGTTTTAACCATTTGTTAAAAATACACATGCAAAACATTAGAAATTTAGTTTTTGGTGTTATGTTAATGAAATTTAGATCTAAATTAAACTAGTAGTATTCTTGATAAAAATTTTTAGTACTAATAGCTATAAAAATATAACAAGTATTTTGTAAATCAAAGTTTAAAATTAAACAATAAGTGGATTTAAATCAGGACACACTTATACAAACCTTATTTTTTCTTACTGAACGAGGAATTAAAACATCACAAATAATTAATGTTCTTCCTGGAATAGGATGAAGGTTGTGAAGTGCAGATATTTCCAAAGCTTTATTTACTGCACTTTTATACCGATCCAATATAGAAATTGAAACATTCTGAATCCTAAAAATGAAATAAGTTTAATTTACAGTGAATTTATAAATGGCCAACAAAGAGTATTTAAAGAAAATCCCAAATCATATTATCTGAAAATTTAAAAACTACAGAATACATTATTTACTGTAACAATATGTATGTCAAATTGATTATTAAAACAGGGATTCACTCAAAATGTAACACCAAGGAAAGCAAGAGATATCACAGTAAAATTTGTTTTGGTGATAACATGGAATACAAGAACTAATTGGTTAAAATTACAACCTCTTGTAAAGTATGTAAGATGACAAAATTATAAACTAGTATTACCTGTCCCTGTTGGCTATAACCATTGCCGCATACTTCAGCGTGGTATGAATCAAAGAGGTTTTTTATGATGCACTTTTTCAGGCAAAGTAATCTACATAGAATCCCCAGATTACTAAAAATGAACATGTGTAGCTACGAGTGGTATATCTAGAGTCAGTAATTATTCATACATAGACCTCATACTTTCAATATCCTATTGGAATATGGCTAGTGACTAGCATTAAAGGTATGGTTTGGTTTCTCTGTTGCTCAACTGTCACATTTTGCACACAAGAACTAATGAGACTGAGACCTTATGAGAGGCTTAAAGTGGATTCAGAATCCATGAACTCTTGAACCAAAGGCAAGGGATCTAACCTTTTGTGGCATATTTGGATATTCCTGGCTGTATTACCAAACACTAAAATATTACAATCCCAGCAAAGTAACCCAGTTAACAGGACACTGTTATCATTGTGCTTTGTGACGATAAGTTGTAGGTGGGGCCACTGATGTCAGGAAAAAATATGATTGGATGTAGTATAAGCAGAGCCATTGAAGCATGAGCTAAATTTTGCCATGTTCTGCTATCTTTTGTTTTTAGTTAGATTTAGGATTTTTCTGCTTAGATCGATCTTCTTGTATCAGAAATGCATCCAGATATTAAAAATTTATTGCTTGTGACTTAATAGACAGTCTTTATCATAATTATACATCACAAATACACCAACGTTTTATTTTTTTTATGATTCATTGAATTTATCAGTGGCATGAAATATAAACTAATTTCAATAAACTTACATAATAGACCTTTAATGTTAATAGTCAAGTGGATAACCAGTTTCAGTACTTAATGATATTTCACAAATGTGAGATTCAAGAGTATTATTACAGAAATTTTGAAGATAAACTGACTCTTCTAATACTCAAATGTATAATTATCCTAATTAAAAATATTTGACTAATTTCTGGAGGTCCTGATATTTATATAAATAAACATCACATGCTTTAAAGGTCTACAATTTGAAAGCAATTAACTGATAGGCTAAATTATTTGTTTTTTCACATTTAGTTATGATATACATGAATATTTATTACAAGATGAATTTAATATCAAGAATTCTCACATATATCTCAGTTGTGAAAGAAAATCTATCATGGTTATTACATCAACTGACAAATATTTCCTTCTGAAACAAGTTCTCATTCTTGAAAACCACACTACATTTTTAATATTTAGTATGCTGATATTATTGTCTTGTTATATAAAAGAAAAATATTAGACAATATTTCTCAGCATTCCCATACTTAATGATAACATTCATATGTTAAAAGTGTTTCATCGGTCTTAAAAGAAGGAAAAATCAAACAATTTTATTGTTATTAAATCTATAAACATAACATAAACATCTACATTATCTTACATCCAAGTATGTATGAAGTCAAGAATTTAAAAAAATACTTTTGTAGAAGATTTAAGTTACTTTTTTAAACAAAGTTTCATTAATGCAAGTGATATCAGTGGTTATGATATTTCCTTATTAATACTTAGTTTACATTTGATAGAAAAAAAAATGAATTAAATTTTTTATGACCAATAGTATATTTGTCTGTGTCAGAAATAAAATTATTTAACCAAAACTCACCATGTGCCTTTTCAAACAGTAAAAAGAGAAATAATATTACTTAAATTAGAGTTTCCAAGGTAAGTTAAATATTTAGTGATGATTTTCTATATTCTTTCTGCAATTAACTTCAAAATTATTTTTGCTGTACTATATCGTTATATCTGATGATTTAGCCCTGTTCGGATTTTAACCAATAGCAGCAGCTCACTTCAGCATATCAGCAGCTGGCTTCTTATTGGTGACAAAAATAGCATTTCAAAATTGACCAAGCTTCAGCAGATCTCACAACAGAACAAAGTCCACATTCAATGGATCCCATCTCAAGGATATGTATATATATATATATGAAATGGTGGACAAACTTGTAACCAATGGCTGTAAACATAAGGCACCATCTTTTCTTCGTTCATCTTCCTAGAATTATACTCCTTGAGAAAATTACAAAATATGGAGGCATGGAAGGTACAGCCTACACATTACTGATACCTCACAAAAAGATGGGAAGAGCTTTATCCATCAAGAGTGATAGAAGCACCTCAATTGAACTCGCCAGACTTGCTAGTAGACAATATCAAGAGCCTTACATTTGACGGGCGAGAAGGTTTTCAACATCAGTACCAAGTGCCATGATCAACAGGCTACACTCAAGCACATATTGGATTGTTTGGGCTTTTCTCAAGATGACCTCTACACTGATGCCCTTCTTGTGTAGAACTTTCTCAGAGTCAACAGACTTATGGATCTTGTCTAACTTTGTTAGACACTGGAGGGTTAGTAATAACAACATATTTGCTAATCATGTATATTACATTAGTAAATTTATATTTTATTACTTTTAACTGAAAGTATGTAATATATTGCTGAAGTATTATTAAATAATATAATTTAGATATTTATTTTCCTAATTACCAAAATTAAAAGCATATAATAAAAGAATGGTTTTTTGATTTAAACTTGTGTGTGAACCAAATATATATATTGTGAGTATTTACATGTTGAATTTACTTAGCCCAGATTTCTTACAGTAGCATAAATATTTTCAACATTTCTCATAACTCAAATTTTAAGCCATTAAACTTAAGACATTATTTCTTGTCAATGCAATAAAATATTAATTAATGTGTAGCATTTGCAATTTCAAAATTAAATTTGTGAATTTGGTAAAAAAAGTTTTTTTTTTTTTTTTTTTTTTTTTTTTTTAATACGGAATTCACATATTTAACTGATTTTTAATTATTTCACATTTATATGGTTCGTTTTGCATATTTGTAAGACTATAAAAATATATATATATAGTAGTTACAAATATGCAAAAGAATCTGCAAAGAAATGAAATTATTAAAACTCAATTTATAATAAAATATTACCAATAGTTACGGATATTTGTCTTTAGCTATTATTACTAAAATCCATACGAATTGTAGGTTTATTTTTGTGCATAATAAATGATTTTTTATGAAAATTTTCCACCTTCCTTGATTAATTTTGAATACAAAGAGTACAGGAAGCTAAACTGCTTTTCATGCATCTGATAATAATTTAAAATTGGTCCAAAGGCTAGGGGGAACATCTCCCTAAACCAGAATATCTTCTATCAGTCAAGTAAGCAATTATAAAATGACCTATTCAAATACAGATGCAGTTCCTGTGTTCCCAGCACATGGGGATTTATTTCATTTGAAAGAAACATTTAACAAAAAGTAACGTCATATAAATTATAAATACATTTTATAATATTGAACAACTATTTAAAATATTTCCTTCATTCCAAATTTCTCTCATACAGCTACATGCATATAATACTTGTTTTATGAATATAGAAATATATTCTTATGTTGATATTTTTGATGAGTAACTCACAATCAGAATATAGTTCTAATAACGAAAGCACCTTCTTTAAAATAATTCAAATGTAGATAATTTAGAAGGCTTAGGTTATGCTTTTAAATTTAAGACAGTAAAAATTTGATTAAAAAACACAAAACTTTAGAATTATATTTGGAAATGTGTAAGGAGAATAATCGGACTTGTAATAATTTATAATTAGTCAAAAATATTATTTATTTTGCATATAAATATAATTATTTTCACAAACATACAAGTTTTACAATGAATAATGCTGAAATATATCATAGAGATAAGTAAAGATACTTAAAAATAACAGTGAATTAAGATATATTAATTATACATTGGATATATATTTTTCCTGCCTTTAGTGAAGCAAATTGATTAATAACTTTATTAGCATTGATCAATTCAAAACTTTCTCATTCCATACTTAAAAAAGCCAAGGCACTTAAGAGGTCTTGTTCCATAGTTGATCGTAAATGTCAGAATTAATTTTAATTTACACTTCACAACTATCAATTGATGCTGAAATAGTAAAAATAGTTTGAAGTATGGCTCTCAAATTTATAAAAATATCTTTACCATACAAGATTAAGCAAGTTAAAAGCTTCAATGGAGTTAAATGTCTTTGAAATATTAATTTATTTACTTATATATTATATTAATAAATTCATAAATATTCTCAGACAAACAGTGTGAATTTATAATATTTTTAATTTTTCCAAAACTGGTGCACTGAGTTTTAATATTTTAATAAGGGACCTAAGTTTCATTAGTTTATTCAATAAGTGAAAAATTGAAAGTCAAATTCATTAGAATTCTTTATGGAATTTATTTTTCCCTTAAAAATGAAGGTTCCTAAAGTTTTGACTTAACTATTATCCAGATTTAGATTTGATAAAGTCTTAATTCTATAATTACATTCAGAAAAATGTAATTATATATTTAAATTATTACTTGTGCTTTATTCATTTTTTTCTAGGATGTTACTGAAAATATACTATATAGCAGTGTTAGAAATTAATAATCTAAGTGTTTTTCAAATACAGCTTATTTATCTAACAAAATTCATGATTCTCATATTTTTATGTAGTCAAAGCAAAACTAAAAAGAGTAAAATAGGACATAACTTACAAATTCATTGATTTTATTTGGAACGAAATCTTTTATGGGTTATATGCATTTCCCCTCTATTTATTATTAAAGATAGATTCAAATTTTTAAGGACCGGCAAATTTTTAATTTTATTTTATTCTGAATAATTTTCATTAATGATACTTCAAGTTTATGAGAATTTCTTTCTCTTAGAGTTACATATCATAATGTTATTGTAACTAAAACAAGATAAAAATATTAACACTTTTTATTTGCAAAATACAAAATATTAATAAAATATTATTAAGCAAAATTAGTTAATCTCTTATAAAAAAATAATATTACCTTAAATAATATGTCAGAACATTAAAATTTCTAGAAAAATGTTTTCAATATTGGTTTTATAAATAATCACATCTAAAGAAGTTCTAATGATGTATTTATGAACCAAAGCAATATTAATTAGATATTATATGCTTTATTTTGAATAGAAAAGATTTGTTTAATCAATATTATAATTTTTATAGGCATGCAACTTGGTTTATACAACATGTAAAAAAATTAGTACTCATGTAAAAAGAACAATGTATCTTGCTGCATTCATTATATTTCATGTGAAGGCAATAAGTTATACCTCATCACCTATTGGTAACCTCCCTGAATAAGTGATCCATAAATCAAAATATATTACATGAACACAAATAGTTTGCCAAATAACTTTAAACTAAAGCGAAAAACATTTTAATGTATAAAGATGGAGTTGATGAATACTAAAGAAATTTTATGAATACTTAAAATATTTTTGTCAATTACACAAACTTGCATATTTGTAGAACATAATATTTCATTACAAATCTTAACTAAAGCTCATTTTTAAATAAAGTTACAAATCTTGAAGTTTTCCAACTTTTAAAAAAAAGAACAATGATTGAAAACACATTTAAAAGAACACAAAATGTAAAGAAACTGAGTGATGTTAGCTTATCATTAATATAGAATTATAAAAGTTAGATTTTCACACATAGCAAACTCTCTTCCAGATGTGTGTGTGTGTTCCTGAGTCCTTCTCCCTCTCATCTTTCACCAACAATATCTTTCATATTTGAATCTCCCCATCTTAGAGGATTCCTTAATGTGACATAATATTATTTAAATTAAAATATACTTCCCAGAATAAAATTGATATTTAAATTTTAAAAAAAATTTGAAATTTTCAGCAAAATTTTGTTTGTTTTCACCAGTATTTAGTACTTTTGTCCATAAAGCACCTGGTGCATGATTCCTCTTCACAACATCCTTCTTTCTATTCAAATACAAGTGAATATATATATATATATATATATATATATATATATATATATATATATATATATATATATATATAGTTTAGTTACAGTGGAATCAGAAATTCTTATATCAAAGAAAGCTATTTGTTTGACATCTAACAAGAGTAATTTAATTATAGATTTCTTAACCACTTTCTGTCTAACATTTGTTCTTTGCATAAATTAACTAAAATGAATTCCTCTTTACAATAACATCTATTATAACTAATTTTTATGTTAATGTATTCAACAGGTTAGAAGAGTTCTCCAGTGTAATTACGAAAAATAAATATTTCAAAAATTGCAGTATTTAATATTTTAATCTTTTAAATTTGTTTACATTCATAATAGGCTTACCCAGCTTCCTGAATCATTATAATATAGATCATCTTTGCCATTTACTTTAAAAACAGCAGATATTCTACAATCATTTTCATTGTTTATTATATTAATATTGATAAAGTTATTAATTTTGAAGCAGTTAGAATTAACTTTTTCTACATAGTGAATATTGTTATTAGAAATTTTCCAAACAAAACTCTGTAAAATTTTTTTTACCCGCTTTAGTCTTAGAGCATTAATGATGCTTTTAAGTTATTTTTCAAGTGCATTCGTTTGTTCTATGATTATTTTTGCCAGAACATAAGTAAATGTTTTTTACCATAATTCTTTTAAATTTATATAATTTCCATTCTTATTTGAGATCCATTGTTTTGATAAAAGCATTTTATTATTATATTAAGTATGCACACCCTTTGGAAAAACGAGCAAAACAAATCATGCAGGAAAGAGTTGCAACTTAGTGTTGATTTCAAAATGCATTTCAAAACTTTAAAAATTGATATATAACGAAAAACTAAATGTCTTCCCAAAAGAGATCATATTGAAAAGTAATATCTCATAGTCTCTAAAACAAGTTAATGAAGCAGTTTTATCATTACAAGAATTTTAAACATCACTATACTTTTCATATTGATTCAGTTGCATGATATTTTGTGGAGTTTCTTTAAATCAATTTACCTCCTTTCCCATAATTATTTACATAATATATTTTTAGTTAATTTAATTCACAATTTTTATTATTTTGGAGGTATTTTATAAATTATTTATGACTGATTTAAGTGGATAAATTTCCTAAATGATTATTTTTTAAATTAAATTAAAAGAGTTTTATGTTTATTTCCAAATTTACCAAAATTAAACGGTTATCATTTCTCAATACATTGTTATGCATTATCATTTTTACATGAAATACAATGTCACACTAACAAGCAACACAATGTGATTATTTTACTATTCTCTATAATTTTTATTTGTGAACAATTTTGAAAAAATAAGGAAATGTTTTTTTTTTTTTTTTTGAATAGTAGAAATATATTTTCAATATGCTAGGGGTTTGAAAACATTTAAAAAACGTAATTCAATTTTTGCAATTGATGCAAACAGATAATTTTACCACACAGATTGCAATGAATTAGTTTTAAGAGAAGTAATATTTCTTATTAGCTAATAAAGTTAATTTTTAATAAAAAAATTTACAAATCACATGAATGATAATATTTTAACTAAGGATACTTAGATTCTTGATAAGAAAAAACACAATTTAGCCAGTACATTTGGGAGATAATATTCTTAAAGAAATAAACTAATTATGCTTCTTTATCAGAAAAACTACAAACCCAATATACTTTTCTAATTATGATTAAAATTTTAAAAATGAATTATCATTTATTAATAATTATCGAAATTTATTTAGGTTGCTGAAATTCATTTAATTGTATAAATATTCCAATTATGTTCTATATAAAGGATACGTATTGAAAATTATAACATTAATGTATCTTGAAAATAAATATTTTTGCAGATAATAACCACCTGTGGAAAAAGTTAACAATTTATTAAAATGAATTTTAAATTAGCTTAAAATAATGTTTGATTAATAAACAGTGTTTACTACGATAGTACTAGTTGAAGCATGTGCCCTCTCTGGATGAAAAAAACACTGGTTAGATAACATGACAAAATTTTGTTTTTGCTTCTAATATCTGCCATATGTATTAAACTGTTTTTTTTTTCTTTCGCATAAAAACAATTTCGCCAAAAGAAATTATCCCTAGATTTTATATATTTTTTCAACTTATTTTCAAAGTATGGATGCAAACTCTAAATGATTATATAAGCAGATTTTTTTTTCTCACTCTACTGCATATTCACAACAATTTTAGACATAGCCTTTATAGTAGCAATTTTATCATTGCACAACATAAAAGAAAAATTACTATTTGCAAAATACATGGACCACAAGACTTCAACATTTGAGATTTCAAGTTCCAAAGGAATCTAATCAGAACTGTTTTTTTTCAGTTTTTTTGAGGTTATCAAAAATAGATTCATTACAAAATTTAGAAGTAAAATTTTGCTTATGCTTTTTCCTGCTATGATAAATTTTTAAATAGATAAATCCACAATTCAAAATACTGAATTCTCCACAAATACACAAATTTCTGAGCATAAATTTGAGGTAGGAGAACACAATTTTTTTTATCAGGAACACCTTCCAATTCTTTAGAAATCTAGAATGGCTGAAAGAATAATATGATAGCTGGAATTTGAAGGGAATGTTATTTTTAGCCATACCCACAACTAATATTGAAGCATTTGTTATCAGTTTCAGAACCTTAAAAAAATGAAAAAAGGATGTAGAAATTTGGGGACCCTAGTTAAATTAATTTTTTTTTCTAAAGCATAAATTGAAAACTTCCTTTTTGTAATTAATATTTTAAATTTTTGAAGGAGTTTTAATGGAATTTAACTGCACTCTCAAAGAAATAAAGTAAAAAATATTTTTTTCTAATCAATAAAATGGTGATTATAGAAATAAATGAATAAAAAGGAGTTTTTCATGCTTTGGGTGAGTACAAATATTTAAACATTTATTTCAGTTTAAGTTTTATTTTATTATATACTTAATTCCACGTTTTAAATGATTTGAAATTAAATATTCAATTTAAATTTGTTAAATTAATTATAAATGGAATTGATAAAGCAAAAATAAACACTATTTTAAATGAAATAAAAAATCTTATAGTAGAAGTAGTTTGATAAGTAATCTATTTTGATTTCAGATTTAATTCCTTACAAATTTTATGCATTCAATAAAAAAGCTAATAAAATTTTCTTTATGAAGAATGATTATAAAATTTTATAATCATTCTAGTATAGAATACTGCATTGTAAACTGCATACATAATTTTAAATCAAATATATTTAATCCTTTTTATTATAGAATAAAAGTATGAAAATATTTACAATTTATTATAACAAGCTGTTTTAAACATTATTGCATTAATATGATTTTGTATTCTAAAAATATTTGTTTGTTTTTCACATTTGCTTACACTATAACAACCTCTTTACGATTTTACGTTTTTGGCACCGTCCCTTTTACAGACGAATTCTTTAGGTTTGTATTAAATAAGAGACAAAAAAATTGATGAAAAAATAATTGCTGCACTTTAAATTATCAACTTTTCACCCTTTCTATAGCATATGCTGGTGGCATTAGTTACGGGTGATATATATTTGTGCTAAAAGGTTAATGATATGCATATCTCACCAAGGCAAGTACATGATACAAATTTCATATAATTTGATTAGTTAGTTTATTCAGTGTGCTGCAGTTACCAGACGTGTAGATGAAAGATACTAGAATTTAAGTTAATGCACATTTTCTATTCTAAACTAATAACTGACTATAATGTTTTATTAAATTATTAACAAAGCAACATAATGGTTACCTATATAGAAATGGATAACAAATAATTAAATACAAATAATTTATTTTTGATCAGATACAGAAAGAATATTGGTAACTACACAATATTTGCCCAAAAAATATCAAGCAAATCACTCAGAAAAATTAACTAAGCAGAAAACATTCTACATTTTCAATTGTTTATATATATGTGTGTGTGCGTGTATTGATGGATATCAAGATAATTTAAAAATTTATAAAACAGTTTAAGAGAAAATACTTTATTCTTTCACACATAGATTTACTTAAATTTAGAATTCTACAAAATTATACACAACAAAAACAATTAAGTGTAAGATGGTAGAAATTTCAGTATAAATGAAAAATTCATAATATTCCTAAGAATCACTTATTAGTACATAAAATATATTTACTATACACATTTATTTCAGTGACAGAGAGGTACATTTTATGAAAAATGTATGAAGTTTTCCATTAATTCACTAGACATTGTTAGCATTCTAGATGCTGGTTTTATTTCCAAATGAATTTTTGGACTGATTGTATTTATTTAAATGTTCCTTTTTTCACTAAGAAATTTATTATTTATTGAAATAAAAATACTAATTAATTACTTGCTTTTATAATATTTATAAAAATCGAAATCAAAACAATATGATAAAATATTACAAGAGGGAAATTGGTATGCTAAGACTAAAATTACAAAAAATAAAAACATTGTTCAATATTCCTATATCCATTTCTATTGCAAATATTTAACAGGAGTATTTATAATTAACTTTATTTACGTAGAAACTGCTATTCAACCACTGACACCATGTTACAATAATAATAGAATTTTAAAAATTTGACCTTATTATTTGTCAAATAATACAGAATTGATTCTATAAAAGACTAAACTGTGCAGAATCTTACATAAAATATTTATGTAACCATAGTAATAATAGTTAGAAGACTTTCATAAGTACAAGATTGTATATAAATCACGTCAAAATATATGAATATTTAAAAGATTACTGTCAGAAAATTTGTTAATCTGTTTAGATTTGACGATATGAAGAAGAAAACACCAATTAAAAAGGTTAGAAAAAATTTTTGGGGTTATAAATGAAAATTACACAAAAAAAAGAAAAACAAATTTATCATATTCAAAATTATTAAATTAAATTTTTTTTTATTAAATGTTATTTTTTAAAATGTGAATATAAAGATTAGTTAAACATTTAATGCAATCAAAATAAATATTTTGGAAAATGTTTCATTATTATTGGTAAATATTAAAAAATGATCTACACATAAATGTTTAAAGTTCTCAACAAAATCACAAAATAAAAGTTTCTGCAACATCAAACTTAATTTGCAATTTCGAATCGGAAACTCAATGAACATAAGTTTGAACATTTTTATTTTCGAGAGATACATGCAGAATTATTCTCAAATTATTGAGAAGAGACTGAAATAATTATATATACACTACTGGCCATTAAAATTGCTACAACAAGAAGGCGACATGCTACATACGTGAAATTTATATGAAAGGAAGAAGGTGCTGTGATATGCAAATGATTAGCTTTTCAGCACATTCAGACAAAGCAGGCGCCAATAGCGACACCTACATTGTGTTTAAATGAGGAAATTGTTCAGCCGGTTCCTCATACAAAAACTGCATTTGAACGTTGTTGCCTGGTGAAAAGTTGTTGTGATGCCTCGTGTAAGAAGGAGAAATGCGTACCAGCACGTTTTTGACTTTGATAAAGGTCGAATTGTAGCGTACCGGGATTGCAGTTTATCTAATCGCAGTATAACTGCTCGCGTCGGTCGAGATCCAATGACTGTTAGCAGAATATGGAATCGATGGGTTCAGGACGGTAATACGGAACGGCATGCGGGATCTCAACGGCCACCTATCACTAGCAGCCGAGAAGACAGGCATATTATCCGCGTGGCCGTAATGGATCGTGCAACCACGTCACGAGCCGTGAGTCAAGAATCGGGGTTGTTTGGAAGACAACAAGTGTCTGCACGAACAGTTCGATGACGTTTGCAGCAGCATGGACTCTCAGCTCGGAGACCATGGCTGCGGCTTCCCTTGACGCTGCGTCATAGACAAGAGTGCCTTCAATGGTGTGATCAACGACGAACCTGGGTGCACAAATGGCGAGACGTCATCTTTTCAGATGAATCCAGGTTCTGTGTACAGTATCATGATGGTCGCATCCGTGTTTGGCGGCATCGTGGTGAACGCACACTGGCAGCGTGCATTCGTCATCGTCGTACTGGCCCATTACCTGGCGTGATGGTATGGGGTGCCATTGGATACACGTCTCGGTCACCTCTTGTTCGCATTGACGGTGCTTTGAACAGTGCACGTTACATTTCTGGTGTGTTACGACCCATGGCTCTACCCTTTATTCGAGCCCTGCAAAATTCTACGTTTCAGCAGGTTAATACCCGACCGCATGTTGCCGGTATTGTACGGACCTTCCTTGATACGGAACATGTTCGGCTGTTGCCCTGGCCGGCACGTTCTCCAGATCTTTCACCAATAGAAAACGTCTGGTCAATGGTTGCCGAGCGACTGGCTCGTCACCAAACGCCAGTTACTACGGTTGATGAACTGTGGCATCGTGTTGTAGCTGCATAGGCATCTGTACCTGTACATGCAATCCAATGTCTGTTTGATTCAACGCCGAGGCGTATAACTGCTGTTATTACTGCCAGAGGTGGTTGTTCTGGGTACTGATTTCTCAGGATCTATCCAGCCAAATTTTTTGAAAATTTAATCAATTGTTATTTCTAGTACAATATATTTGTCCAATAAATATAATTTTGTTATCTGCATTTTTTCCTGGTGTAGCAATTTTAATGGCCAGTTGTGTATATATATATATATATATATATATATATATATATATATATATATATATATATATATAATTTTAGAAAGAATAATATTTTAATGCATAAAGTATAGAAAAAATTAGTGAACTAATTCCTAACTAATATGAAATTAATTTTTATGTTAGTTAGGAAAACAATTGAAGGATTAAAATTTGTATGATTGTTTTTATGTCTAAAGAAATAGACAAAATTCACACACGAAAAGAGATATTTATTACAGTCCATCCTGAATGGCAAAAATCTTTAAATAGTTAACATCAAGTTTTTTCATTGACATACATGGAGAAGATGAGTAAACTCAGATGAATCTAACAAACTAATGGGTTATATGATCGAAATGTACTATAATGTTAGTGGAATATTTGATTCTATAACAGCTTTTACATTTCCTTATACATTTATATTTTTCTGCTTGTAGTTGGAAATAACAAATTATTAGCAAGAAATATGAAAAGATTAAATTTCAAAAAATGTAACAAAAGAAACTCTAAATTATAATTAAAATTATTAATATATTTTTAAATCCTAAAAGAAAAATGCTTAAAAATCAAATACTTACTCGTTTGATTTAAGAGGAATTAATAAGAAAAATAAATTTGATATTTTACTCAACATAAATATATAAGATGTTTTGAAACATTAGAATTTAGAAAATCAAAACATGGAAGAAATTTTTTAAATTATTAATTTTCCATGTTATGCTGTTAAATAAATAATGTCATTAACTTTATATAATTTCATTAATTTTTTATAAAAATATTTTAACCTTAACAAGCGCTCAAAATTCACTTATATTTAAGTTAAACTTTTTTTGTAATTTTGTTTTTGTGTGAAGGGTTTCTTAGAGAAGAGAATACATACAAACATTATTTAAACGAGATTTACAAATCTCTATTTTCAAAAATAAGGTAACAAAATCCTGCATTGCAAAAATGTAATTTACGAGTTTTTTTTCTTCGATTAATAGCATTTTGACTTTAATTTTTCCTCTCGTAAGAAAAAAAAAATTATTTTCTTTATTATTCAATTTCTCATTCCTTAATAAGACTATGACTGAATATGAGTTTTTTTTTAAACTATTTCAAACAATTCACTAATGCTAAATACAATACAGTTTTACAAATGAATTATTTTTAATATATTTTACCCTAACATTTTACAAATATAATTCCACTGACACACCTAACCTTGATTAAAAAGAAAAATTATCTCATCCATGAACAAAAATGGAGCTTTATGACATTTGCTTTAAAGAAGTATTTCAATAATATTATATTAATAAAAGCATACTCAAATATATATCTACTAAAACAGTATAAAAACATATTATGATTCTAATTCAAATGCTTTGAGAATTTAAAATATTTGCTGCATGTGTAAGCATTGTGTAATTTAAATATTAGCATCTTGTAACCACTGTGATTTTTAAATATTGGTGAAGCAGTTTACAGTCTAAATATGGTCATTTTTAATTTCTTTCACAATCAAACAGATTAAAAGCAAATTTTTCGTACAACTTTTTAAAGCAAATTTACAAAATTAAATGTATTAGCAGATGATATATTTTTGTATGTCAGTAATTAAATTTTTTTTCAAACAAATTTACAAAATTAATGCTGAATTTTCATCAACTTAAGTTCAAATTTGCTTAATAAAGAGCATATTAACAGAACGGTAAATAAATTTTTGATTCATTATTTAAGAAACTGATTTTGATAATCTTTTTTAATTTTTACAATAAAACACTTTATATGAAAATTATTTAGGATAAGTAGGTTAATTACAAATGTAATTTTAAATTTAGATTAAGCAATTTAAATATTAGATTGAGCACTGCAATATAAATTATTGAGACATAGAAGATTAAAAAGCTAATATATTGGATACTTTTTTAAAATTTATAACTAAAATGAAATAATTGATCTAAAATAAATCACACACATTTCAAACAAAAATGAAAGAATGAATAAAATTCCTTTCACATGAAGAGTTAGTTTTTTCATATAATGTATTCATTAAAAAATAATAATTTAGGCACTTTATTTTATGCCTAGAGTAAATGATGTAAAAAAAAGGAAAAGAAAAAGAAAACCCATTATGAAATTTATAGAAAAAAAGTAAAACAAAGAAGTGCATTTTTTAAAACTCTTTCTTGTTGAGGTTAGAATAATGTAAAAAATATTTTTAAATTGTTCCTGCATACTAAAATATCCCAGTGAGTGATAAAATAAATCAACATAATCAACATGAGTGATAAAATAACAGTCTGTAATGAAATTCAAAATTCAAGTTTTAAATCATAAAATATGTACTAAAATCCTTAAAATTTCATTTAAAATCTAAAAACTGTACATAAGCATTTTTATGCAAATTCATTTATATCTTAAACAAAAGTAAAAGAAATACTATTATTCAATGGCAGAAAATTCTACCAGAAAGTTCATTTTGTCAAATAATAATTAAGAAGAACTTTGCATTCAGAAAATGCAAAGGTCTAAAAAATTTAAATCAAATTGCGCTTAAGGATTTAAAAATACATATTTTTTATACTATCATTCCTTTAAATATAAAACTAATACATACCTTTCAGTAATTTTTCGAATTTGTGTTTTCTTCCAAGGAACAGTAACAGCTTTACTTTTATCTGTAGAAACTTCATTTTCTTTAACATTAACCTTGATTTCTTCAAGTTTATTTATAACGAGATATGCTTCATAAAACTGAAGAGGAACTTGGCGACAGTTAATAACAGCATTCTGTTTTAAAGAAAATATCAAATATAAAATAATACTGAAAACACTTTGTAAAAACATATTCCAAATTCGTAAATAAAGAGCTGTGATTATCAAGAGTTCTTTTATCCTCTCTTTTGTTAGACAATAATAAAAAATTGAAATTCACAGGGCTATTAATTTACATTATGTAGTGCAATGTATATTACATGCACATCATTGTAGCTTTCTTAACCAAATATACAAAAAATACTTAAATTATCTTTAAAGATATTTGTGAAATTTTTTCACAAGAAATGACCAACTTGTTATTTATACAAGATTACTTACTAATTATACTTAGTATTTTTCGATATTCTACTATATTTTTTATTATTACTCATATTTTTACCTTAAAATATAAAATAATTATTTTTGCTAATATTTTTGCACCTACAGAAATTTTAAGTATTGTAATTTGTTTTCACTTATTTCTAAAAAATATAAGTTTATCGAAAATCAAGTCGCATCAATCATTTTAAATAAAGTATTTAAGCAATATGTCATTTCCATGGCACAAAGACTAAGACTGAAATAAATTTTACTTCATCGGTTTTTAAAATGCTAAAAAGCTATGTTTCAGTAAATATTATGCAGTTGGAAAAATATACATGTGTTACCATATTTTTAAATGGACATGATAAATATTGTTTTAAATCAACTGCGTTAATATTAAAAAAAATGAAAAACTTCTAGATAAGAACTTAACATACAACACAATTTTTGTCATTTGATAAAAGACATTAAGCAATTGTGTCCACATTAAAATACATACATGACAGATATCACAACAAATTTTAAATATAAAATTTGGTGAATTATGTTTTGAAAGCAGCATTAATAACACGTTTTGGTACTTATTTTTAAAGATAGTACTTGAAATAAAACATGTATTGATAACCATTATTATTTTTCAACAAAAATATGTTGTTTTTGAAATTCTCTGGAGAAAAGTAGTAAAAAATGACATTAAGTATTGACTCAAATAATGATATTAGGCATCATAAAGTGAATAAAACCATGTAAATGTAGAATAAACTTAATGTTTTTCAATTATTCCAGGAATATTTGCGAAAAAGTATTTTAAAACAATTTTATTACAATTTCAACCTTATAATAAGAGAGCCTGGAAAACAAATAACTTATAAAGAAAATTGAAAAAAAAGTAATCCTTTTATATTAAAAAAAAAATTTAAAATGCAGCAACATGCAATAGGCTATACAAAAAATATTAAAAGTAATAATTATATACATATTGGTACTGAATTAAATGATGTAATATTTGCTTGAATCAAATAATGTAACTACTATTCCTTTGAAATGTTGCAGTATTTTTAGAAATTAAAATAAATTAAATGATTTTTAAAGTTAAGTTTCGTTGTTTGCAGCTAGTTACATTTGACATAAAAGCTCACAACACTATATCCTTCACCTAACCAGCATTATTAGAAAATTTTCACAAATTGCAATAATGAATTCATTTTTGAAATAATAAATGAGTATGATAATTGATAAGTTAAATAATATAAAGAAAAGTAAATGCTTGTTTTAATAATATACAAGATTGCTAAAAAGGTAAGTTAAAAAAAAAGTCATACATCATTAATAAGTATGGTATCAGAAGAAAAATAAACTGTATATTGTAATATCATTTTAAAAAAATGACTTGGACAATAAACAATATTATTAAAAAAATCAATGTTATATTATTCCAGAAAAATAACTTTATTTTAACTACTATTATATTTAAAGTCAAATATTATAAAAGCATTGAGATTTATCTTTAGATGAACAGTATTAAAAAATTCAAATTCTTAGTTCATAGACATGTACATGTTCATTTATCTTCACATGCACAAATCAAATATTAGAAGTACATTGCTAAGTCAAATGTCATCAGACACTCCTTAGTTGAAAACAGAATGTCAATCATCAGTACATAAAAGGCAAAACGGTCGGTTCATCAAATGAGCGATTTTGTTATGTGTAACCAGTAGGAAGAGGTGAATGCATGCAAAAAGGAAATGATTGTAGATGTCCTAAAATTTGGACATTTGATCAGATTTCTTAATTAAACGCAGTATAATTCATATTTAGCGATGTCCTATGATCAAGTACTGTAAAGTAGTTTGATTTGTAGCTCCACAAACATTTTTAGCACATGACAATCAGACTGGAACCTATAGAGCTTAAAAAGGATTGTGAACCAATACAAACACTCAATCTCGAGGTGAGATTTAACCTACAAGCTGTTGAACAGAAATTCGAACCATGAACTACTTGGCTACTAGTTTCACATAATTTGTTATTTTTCATTTTTAATCTAAATTTGCTATGTAGACTTACAGTGTTTCCATAATTATGTGTAACTAAATAATTTCAACACATAAATGATTTAACAAATACATTTGTCAAATACATAATACTGATAAAATTACCAATTTTAAATCATCATATATCTTATTATATTTTTGTAATAGTTATAATTGGATATTGAAGCAATAGAAAAATGTCATGTAGAATGATGAGTTGGAAAATATAATCTTGCGAATTGATGGGCATGATGGATGCTTGGTGAACAGTAATTACTGGAGTAGTGTGTATCAGTTAGGAAATCTGGTGCTTGTAATGTCTTTTAAAGAGGCTATTTCTCTATTGTTTTAGATATCCTCCATTAAATTTAGTTAATTTGTGTTGTGGATATGAAGACATTTTAGGGAATAGAATGCTTCTCACTTTTTTATATTTTTATTCTACAACCGATATTGGTACGACTGCTATATCTATTGTAGAATAAATACATGTTAGTCTGAGACAGGTAGCCCATTAAAGTCTAGGAATACAAAGTTTAAAAAGTTTTTAGCAAAATTTACAGCTAAATCACTAAGTCCACAAAAAGTGACCAAATTAAATCCAGACATTTCAAAGGCAATGCACAGTGGACAAGTCAGGGAGTTTGCAAAACGAAATCTGTGCAGACGTTCAGAAAGTTAGTCATCCCCACTTTCAATTTTAAAGTTGTTGACACCAACAACTTTAGATAGGTTATGAGATATAGGAGTTTTTAAGTCACTCTAGCACTTTCCTTCACCAATTTCCAAAAAGATCCCTTAAAATGAATTTTAAATCTAATATTGATGATTCTTTTAACACTGCAAAAGTAAAAATACATACATAGTGGTGTAAGCAAACCCTGGACTGTATTTTAGGGTTAACAGGTTTGGAATACTTCCCCATCACAAAGTACCTTGTAATTTTGGACCACGGTCAAATAAAGAGACCACATCTCAACTGGCAACCTTATTTGTTAATCTGTGATGTATTCTAAGTCAATTCATCAAAAAGACTTAGGACATAACAGATTAACATGGACATGTTCCCAACAATGAGGGAATGTGGTCACCCTAACAATCACACCTATGGCAAATGATGTTCTACTTTGTGATAGTAAACTAGTGCATCAGGGAGATGGAGGGCAGAGGCTTTCTGGGATATTCTGCAGGTTCATTTCCTGTGATTCAAGTGACTTGTAATCCATTGCAGTATACTTTGTTCATTATTAAAAGCATAAACTTGGACAGTGTAGAACAAAATTGAAACTTGTAAATGGAGCACAATTCTTTATACAATTAACTAAAACTTACAAGTAAGCCATACCTACTTTCTAAATTGAATGGAGATTTGACATTTTATTAGTTAAATGTCTAATACTTTCATATTTAACTAATAGTGTGTCAAACCTACAATATTAACAATAATCACCCAGAATATCAAGTGACTTTTAAACACAGACTGCAGTTAGGTTTCCTTATTTAATAATAATAAAACAGAAAACATTGTCATAAATGAAATTTTACCATATTGTAAATAAAAGAACTAAGTTAATCAAAACATGACATAATCTTCTAATATAAATATTCACAATGTGAATGCTTATTTTAATAAATTTTTTTAGAGAATGAAAAATGATTTATGAAGTATTATTAGGGTTTTCACGTGTTTCTATATAAAGGTATATAGAATGTCATTGGATTGTCAGCTGACTAAAATAATCATTGTTTAACAATCTGTTATTTAAAATATTCATAATAATAGTTCACAACCTTCAGCAGTAAAAAGTAGGTCTTTTATTGGAGAAAATCTGAATGAAAGCCAAATAGAATAAATAATAATAAAATAACATGAGCATTGCAAAACTTAAGAAACTATTTATTTTAAACTTATTTACAGTCATGCTTTTAAAGGATGCTAAAACATAGAAAATATTCACTTATTGGGTATTCTGAACAATAAATTAATATACACATATATATATATAGAGAGAGAGAGAGTTCACTTTAACAATTAACACTTCTTCCACTTTTGATAGTAAAATAAGCTTTGTCATTTCATAACTAAATTGAAAGATGAATGAAAATGACATTTTGGCAAGTGTTCATGTTCTGAGAAAGCATATAGAAAATTACAAAATTTTATCAAAAGGAAAATTGTGTTATTTGAGGTATACATTGCAAGTAACAAAGTTAAACAAAAATGACTATCAGTTAACTGTCAATAATAATCTTTTTATCTTTAGTTGCACTCAAAAAGACTACTGCTAAAGATAAACAGAAGATATTATTATATCAACTCCATCTTACCTTCTGTTTTGAGTTTATTAATACAACGATTTTGGGACAAGCATTTAAATGTCTGCCTTTTAGAATAATTGATGACCTATGTTATCCTTAAAATTACCTATTATCTGGATCTTCATTAATTTTTAGGCAAAGAACTGTATGATATTACACAATCAGTGACTATACCTTTCTGTAAAATCTGTTGCAGAAATTGTAGTTACTAAGAAAAAATAATCATTTATATATACAATTTTGTATTCAATATCTGTACACTACTTGGCAATTTTAGGCTTTTTACTCTATTACTTAGTTATGATGAATAACTAAATATGTCTTTCATATATTAATAAAAAATATTTATTAGTTAAAAGATGAACTAATGAATCTTTATAGGACCTATGTTTAAATACACAATTATCTATAACAGTATATTTTAAAAAGCTTAGACAAAACTTCACCTAACTCTTCCTTATTAGTATTAGTATAAACAGTAAAAAAAGCAACAAATAATTCTTAAAATTTCTTAGAGAAATTAGTGATTACAATAGTTTAAAGATCTTACTTTATTTTGCAGATGATGCAAAACTTTATCATGATGTTTAGGAGAAATACCAGACAAAATCAAATTCCGTAAATTTCGAAGCATAGCCATGTAAGGAAGTTTGTTAGCATCTATATATATATATAATACATGATGTTAGGAAGTTATTTTTAAAAATGACAAATAATTATTTCCACAGTTACAGTTAATACTTTGAATAAATAAATATTAGTAGTTAAATTTGAAGAATAAATACAGAATTATTTTTTAATTAAATCGATGGAAAAAGAGAGGATCAATACTTTTATCACAAATCTACATGAACTGGTTATAAATTCTAGTCAAAAAAACTTTTTAAAACAGGATAAAATTACTGTCAAGGTTACTGCAAAAAATATTAAACAAGTTAAAAATTAACTTATTACAATACAAGTTTAAATATAAAACAAGAAAATATAATTTTAATTACCTTTCAACCATTAAAATTGTAATACTTTCATAATAGATGTCCTAATTTTAATTTCTTGATTTGTAAATACATAATACCATAAAAATAATATTTACATTACCTGGATAAAGGTAGGCATTACAATGAACATGCAAATAAATATTTTTTTTCATCTTATCCAACAAATTTCTATTTTTTCAATTTGTTTCACATTTTATTTTGTATTTAACAATAGCTCAAAAATAATTTTTAACATATATTTGAAATTATTTTTATTTAACAATTTTTAGTGTCAAATTAGCATGCAGAAGCAAAATTTCTTATTTGAAATAAAAAATACTGGTTAATGGAAATGAAATTTTTATACATTATATGAAATAATTCCAATGAGACAAATATTTTTTTGTGTTCACACCAAATTAATAGGTATGTACTATACATATGGTATTTATGTATATTTAATATAGTATTATTATGAAACAAATGTTTAATTTCCCAAATATATATATTGTTAAACTTAATACTATGATTTCAAATTTATTCTATGCAAATAAATGTACCTAGTAAAGTTTTATTCAAAATTCAATAAAATTTAATTAAACCAATATTTATTTCATGGGACATGTTTCCAATCTCTGATGGCGCAGCAACACTACACCGTCTCTGTAAAACCAAGTGTTTTTAAAAAATCCAAAAACCAGCATAGATCTTTTAAAAGTGAGGAACCCTAAAACAAATGACCTAAGAATATGGTCAAGTGAAGCCTAATCAGAACTGTACCAATGATATTCCGGATAGTTCCTCTCTCCCTGAAAATATGTAAGGGATTTAATTTGACTACTCAAAAAGTGTGAGAAAGTTGCCTGCTTTTTTCCTCAAAATATTGAACTGGTGACACCATTAGTTTTTTCTCAAAATATGAAGTGTTTTCAGAAGGGACTCTCCAAAGGGCATTTAATTCAATCTTTCTGATTGAAAAGATTTGTGTGTAAATAAATTTTTTTCATTGCCAGCAGCAAAGACAGACTTGCGCAAACTATTAGTGATTTTGTAACCAACCAAACTAACACGAGAGGGCACCCACTGAAAGTGAATTGTGTGCTCATCAAAAATTGGAACGATAAGATCAGGTATAATCAGTATTTTTACATTCCCCAGTCGTCCATTGAAAAATATACTAAATAGAAACACGACTGTCAGATAGTTGTCCTTGAAGACAAATACAGAGGGTAGTTCAATGAAGTGAAGTCTTACATAGATTGCAACAACTTTTGACCCAAAAATAGAACATCAATCAGGAACATTTGAAATCTGCATAGGACATAGATAACTACAATGCTTATGTTTGAGTATTATACCTGTTAGTAATTATTTTGTTGCAAAACAAAACTAAACATGATTTTATATATTACATGACAGATAATTACAAAATAAATTCTTCAGTTTGTGACAGAAAAAAGTGGAAAGTTAAAAACATTTCTATTGAGGAAGTGAAAAATTATACATTGATAAGTATATAGCTGTACATTGATAGTATATAACTGGTAGGGCAAAAAAAAAAAATATATAAATAAAAATAATTTGTAGATTCACCTAGTTAGGGGAATTGAGACAACTCTTGAGCATGAATATGTTGCAGAGCAGGAAAATAACAATGCTAATTCTAGAAGGAGAGTAGTTGGTACCAATATTATAACTTTATGCCATCTAAAGCAGAACCAATATTTATACTATGAAAGTTACAGACGATTTTCAAAAACAAACCTTATTTCATAATGTATGAGACCCTATGCAAGACACCTTGAGAATAAGAAAAGCATGTATTTCTTCAAAACAACATTTAGTGAATTATAAGAAAAAGGGAAAACAAATCGATTAAATAATTCAAGTAATTCTCTACAACTGCAGCCACATTTTTATTTTATAGCATGGAGAGTAAAGTCTAATAATGTTAAAACAAATCATACAATCTTTCTGTATCAAGCAACTAATTGTGCCAATGTGAGCAAGAAATTTAAGAAATGTTTGCAAATTTATAAAACTTTTATTTTTAAGCTTATTAAATAGCAGCAACAATTTCTTTTAAATAAAATGTTATATCATTATAATAATAATTTATAATTTCTTTATAAAGAATCCTATAAATCAAAAAATTATTTGTTCATATTTTATTTAAATAAAAGATAGAAGAGATTGTTGCTCTGAAATTACATTATGCCTTTAATAATTATACATATATGCAAATAACTAGCAAGTATTTCAAGGCATAAAACAGACACAAAAATAAATCATTAGATTTTTTATGTATTTAGAAATCAAACAATAAATAAAAATTTTATAGAGTTTTAGAATCCAAAAAATTAAGGAGACCAAGAATGAAGAATTTTAATAGCACAAATTTTATTTAAGTAAAAAAAATTGAATGAAAATAATTGCTCTTAAGAATTTATTATTCATCACTAAAATGAATGAAATCAAAATAATGAATCTAACAGCTGAGTTCAATAATTCATTGCTTTGAAAACTGTTAAATTAAAGAAATTTCTTTTTACCTATAATATTCTATTGTAATGTTTTTATAAAACATAATAGGAAAAAAAAACTTAAAACATTTTATAACGCTTACAAACATTTAAATCAATCATAACCTGCAGTTACAGTATATTTTAGACTTCAATTTTTAAATACTTTTACACCATATATATTAATAAATTGAAAACTTTAATTCAATACCAATCAATGACTCCCAGACATTAGATTTATTTCCATTAGCAGATATTTGAGTTTCCCATGTCATAGGTTGAGTTAATTTCATTCTTTTCCCAGCAAGTTTCGAGTTCCAGATGCCAGTTAAGCCAGATTTTTTAAAAGCATCAGGATTTTCTGGATACCTAAAATATATTAAAGACAAAAAATTAAGAATGAAATGCAGGCCTTTAAAAGTACTTAATTTTTTTATTTGTATGGAAAACTATAAGGTTTCTATGTTTCTTCTTAAAACTCAAGAAACTTCATTATTGAATTAATTTCTTATAACTTTTTTATCTTAAAAAAATTAGAAAATTAATATTTCCATTATTATCAATTTAATAATTAATTTATCCTAAATTGATTTATAAGATTCATTAAGAAATGAATAATTTTTTAAATTACTAGAATGTATCAGAAAATAACAAAGTAAACAAAAGTTATCTGAAGTAGGATGGATAAACAGAAATGTTTGTTTACTTCATATAAGATACTTTAACATTTGACTGTATATTTGGTAGTACAGATGACTACTCAAAGGTCAGTGAGGAGGAATTATTTTGTGGATAGAATATTGTGATACGGCCAAAGGCAAGTATGTGATTGTAAATTTACATTTATATTAATTCATATTTTCACAATGGAGAATTACTGAAAATTAGATTTATTGAGAAATTTCATCTGAAATAAAAATTATTGTGTAAATAACACATTATACATATACACATTATACAGATAACTTAATTCTAACTAAAATACTTTTAAAATTAACTCAATATTAATGCGTGATTCATTAAAATTATCATGTGCATGAGAAAAATTCAATTTTTGCACTTTTTGTTCTCTGTGTGATGTTACGTTTCAACTAAGTTACACATTTGTAACTTATTTTATGAAAATTTCTTCTTTATAATCAATGTAAATATATTATAAAATTAAGCAGAACTCAATAAGATATGAAATTAGAGAGCTATAATATATAAACGAATGAAAATTAATCACCAGGTTTATATTTTTAGATTAACAAAATTCTAAGGATATGATATTAATCAATATATAAACTAACAGTAACATTTAGTTCAATCAAGAATTTTTTGGGCAAAAGTCAATCTTTCTGCATGTGAGTGTTGTAACACTTCTATAAATATTAAGATGGTAATTTTATTAGATGTGATTAAGTGACAAATTAGTAGTTAGAGAAGATATCATGCAATAATTAGTTTGTCTTAATTTGCAACAGTTTAATTTTAAAACGCATTTGTAATATACATTACTTTAAATGATAAATAGGGATCAAGGTTTTCTCTTGTAAGTCACTCAATATTTATCGACTCTAAAAGCTGTTGAAGGTAAAGCCAAAACACAAATTATTCAACTGCAAGCTCAAGTATTCAATGACATGTATTCAATAAAGTTTTCATAAAAAATTAGTCACAATGAGAAGAAAAGAACATGTCACATTAATGTCTATAAATAGCTATATATTTGAAAAAGCTTCCTTGCAATATTTTTAAAATACAAATAAACTTGAAACTAAAATCATGAGAAACAAAATTTAATTCACTAAAGAATGATAAAAATTTTTTAGAATATTTCTTACAAGAGACTGATGACTCCATGGATGTAGATGCTATGTTGACATATTAAAATGTTTATTCATTAGTGGTAAAAACAATATATATTCTTTGTCAAATGTGATTTATCAACGAAAAAAAGCTTATGCTGGAATTAAGAATCTGTCAAGACATATTTGTGTCTATTCTGATCAATTGCGATAAAGCAGTAAAGCTTTTTGAATTGAAATTTTAAGAGTTTCTTTAAGACTCTTAAATTGGCATTCATAATTGAGAAAATTTATTAAAAATGACTCTTAGATACTTAAAATTCTACTAAGATTTATAGCAAAAGTAATTGTGAATATCCAATTTCTGGAATACAACTGTTTATAAAAACAAGTTTTGTTATTCTTAAAATACAAGTATAACAATGGAATAAAAACTCAGTGCAAATTCTCAACAAAATTAAGGGAAGTAGATCAATGATATGCTGTAGCTGACTCCATTATCAGCTTGAAATTTACATAAATAGAAACATCTAAAACTGATTGTGGTACTTAATGGAAAATTTTTAAATTTCACATTAAAAGAATTAGTCATTACTATAGAAATTTAAATGTTTTATCAACCACACTTTTTACTTCGTACAAATTTTATTACTAACTCAAATAACTTAGCCAATAACAATAAATACATTTAATCGTATGAAGAATTAGTATCATTAAATATGTGAATTTACCTCTAAGATACAAGCATTCAAACATTAGCCACATAAAATATTAGTTAGAAATTTTAACCAATAAACTCATAAATGCTCATCTGCCTAAAAAGGATCAAATTTACAAAAAGCTCCATTCAACATGAGCTCCATGAACTGATATTTAATAAAATTGAGCTCCCAGTTCAAAATAAGAGTACCTTATGCTATTTTATTTCTAACATTAGCATCTGCCTGTAAAAAGACCCACAAGTTTTACTCTAATTTTGAATTCATATTCCTCTACAGTTCATTTTCAGATATAAAAATAAAAACGTAAAGGCAGTTAAAAAAATCAGTACATTTTTATATAATTTATGAAAGCAATGGTAACAAATAAAACATAATATTTCCTTTGTGTTTCATTAAATAAAAAGGAAGAGTTACATATCATACATCTACAATTGAAACATACATGAATTTGAAATCACACAAAAACTTACAGCAGCAACTGAAGTTGGCCCTACCATAATACTTGTTCATCTATGAACAGAAACTGTAATTCATAGTGAAAGTGCATCTTTCAACTTTCTCATCAAATCATTGATCCAGTTTTTTAAGTCTTGCAAATTTACAATTTCTGTGAAATAAACTCTTCTGAGCAAAAAACACTCATTGGATTCAAACCCTACGATAAGTGGCCAAGAAGTTAATTCTCAACAATTTATCGTGGCAAATACTGTAAATATGGAAGTTCTAAACTTTTATTATATATGAAACAGATGCACTTTCTAGTAAACATGGAAGAAATGATAGAAAACTTTAAATCTTTTACTTGACTTTGAAAGACATGTAGATATATGAAGCAATTAGAAAGCACTCTATGGGAAACTTTTAAACTGAATTGCGTTTAGATGGATGAGGTTTCTAAAGTAAACTTTTTTTTTCATTATGGAAAGCTCATAATAAAGCTAATATAGTAAATTTAAAATCCCTTTTCAATAAAATAGAGTTCACCTGTCTATAGTATCTTTCTCAAGAGATATGTTCTGGAATATTTCTCACAAACAGCAAGATCAAAATACCATACATTTTTTTTAAGTCAGAGCATCACAACTCTTGTACTGTTGTAAAATGATATGGATCATAATGGTTTTGGCACAAATAATTCACAACTTTAGTTTGTGAAATTTGCAAAATTCTGATACTTTATCATTCTATATTCAATTGAATTTATTCTCAACTGTGGAGCTGAGATCCTGTTCCCTCTCATACCTTCTATCAAAGAAAGTCTCTCCATTTTTGATTAAAATTTGCAATAACACAGGGCTGGGTACGATGATGTGGAAAAAGCAGACAATATTTTTTTTTGGCTTTCAGAAAGCTGTTACAATAAAAATTATACACAAAATACATATCCATGTACTTCACATTTAAAAAAACTGATCCTCATTTGTCAATATAACCATTCTCAAAGAATGTTATTCTAAAATATTTCATTCTAACAGTTAATGCATAATGTAAAATGTTTTTTTTTTCTTTTAAGGAAACATGGGAACCACATTTTTTTATTGATATAATGGTATGAGTAATACTGGTTTTGAAGGAAAATATTAACCCCTCTTCTTTGTAAGATTTTAATTTTTCAAATAAGGATGCATGAAATGATAATTAAATAATCTTATTAAGGGAGTACCAATTCAAATTTACAAAGATAACAAGTTATAAAAATTAAAAATAATGAACTAATGACCTATCAATTTAACAAACTCAACTTTTGTACCCAGTGAGGGGATGTACACAAAGAAATATCTTCATAACAGAAATTGTTTGTATTTTACTGATGACAGATTAGTATATGTTATATTTCATATTATAAATGTAAGAAATCAATAACCATAGTTTGAGATGTCTCCTAGATAGAAGGCATTTTCAATGCATTGAAAACAAAATACTAAAATTCTCTTCAAATAGATAAATGATATTGTTCATTACATACTCATTTATATACTGTTGATTGATTATGCTTTTTTTATATTTAACCATTTATTGATAGAATAGTGTTTGCAAAATTATGACAGAATTTAAGAACAAATGCTTAAAACTAATAATTGCCTTTGATAAAATGAGGCATGTTAATGAAACCAAATTATCATAAAAGTGTATTTCTTTTACAAAATGAGCTAAATTTGAACAGAAATCTTCCAGAAATTATTAAATTTTTTTTTTCAAATTAGCATATTTTTAACATACATAGAGACAAGCTAAGTTGGATACATGGAGACAATTAAAAATTGTATTGTTATTTTGTGTTTTCTAATCCATCTTTTCTTTATTTTATATGTATATAAGTGGCTTAGAAATAAATAAGTATATTATGAAAATTAATATTATTGGAATTTTATAAGAGATTTAAAAAAAATCATTGTAGGAAAATCAGAATCAGATAAGTTGAAAATATTATGCTCTTTTTTTAAGAGCTGAACTCATAAAAATATGATCACCTAATTATAAAAATATTTAAACTAGAAGAAAATATCTTATTGTAACTGAAAATAAAATTACCGTAGACTGGCATAAAATGTTCCAATTAAAATTTTAAATAGGAAATCAAATAAAGATTTATAAACGTTTAAAATATAAATCAACTTAAATATGAAAATTACTATACTTTTTTCCTAGAAGGCACATAACTTCATTAGCAGGAGAATCAATATGTAAAATTCTGATCATTTGTTTTAACGTGTAACGTTTAGAACTTTTTACATTTTCATCTGTACCTTTAATATTTTTTTCCTAAAAAATAACAGCAAAATGACTTCTTATAATTAAAAAATTTTAAATTAAACTGAAATTGAATGGATTCATCACCTGCATATCAGTCTTCTTCTGTTTACCCCTGTTATATTTTGCTGGAAAAAATATGGTTAAGTTCAGGAGGAGAAAAGTGTAATAATCATTAAAGAAAAAAAAATTGAGTATATAATTTACAATGGTAAAATTAATGAACAATGCACATTAGCTTTATTACATTATAAATAATATAGTAAATATATAACAGAAATATTTAGTGAAAGACATGCAAAAATTTATTTTATATTTTAAATATTTATTTTAACAATATTCCTTTTAATATAAATATAAGGAAAATGAATGTTTATAAACAGATTTATTTAAAAAAAAAAAAAAAAAAAAAAAAAAAAGAAAAAGAAAAAAGAATATGTACACTTAAATAAAATAAAAAGCAACTTATTGAATATCTATAAGGTATACAAATGAAAATAGAGTATTCAAAAAAGAAATTACAAAGCTCAGAAATGTAAATAGTATGCTGAAAAGATAATCAGAATTTTTAACATTGTTGATTTACTACCACGGTTATGCAAATCAAAAAGCGAGAAACAACTAAAAATTTCTCACAGTAAATAATTACATAAGAGTTGAATACTATATTAAAACAATAAATATTTAAAATCTTCAATCATTAGTATTAAATAAATTTCTTCCATTTCATGCTAAAAGATAGTTAATATATGATTTATTCAAAAAAATTTCACTATACTGATTTTAGGAAGTATTATTAAGTTTTGCTGCACCAAAAATAATGCTGCTTTGCATAAAAATAAAAGCTAAATTTTTGTTAACCTGTGGATGGATTTATAAATCCATAAATACAGTAAAAAGTTATATAAACAAATTAAACTTCAAATCATTAAATAAGCATTTGATAGCTCAAAATATTTCTTTAAATGCAGTGCATGCCAAGCTTAAATGTGATAGCATGACTTGAAATAACTTTTCAATTGCATGATCAGAAGCTCAGATAAAATTTTTGTTTATAAAACCTTAATGTAGTTATGATCAATGCTGCATCAAGTAGGAAAGCTTCTCAATATGTAATAAAATTTTCATGGAAGAAATATATTTTAACTAGATAAATATAATTATATGAATTTGCTTATAAATTCTTCATCTACAAGCTTAAATTTAGCCCACGAATTATGGTGAGCAACTTTAATATTAATTATGACAGTATTATCATAATTTTAATTTTGTAAAACTATGATATGTTAAATTACATATGTCCACAATTTTCTCTATTTTTAGATAACTATTGAA
The DNA here is from genome assembly GCA_026290005.1 of Latrodectus geometricus. Taxonomy (NCBI): domain Eukaryota; kingdom Metazoa; phylum Arthropoda; class Arachnida; order Araneae; family Theridiidae; genus Latrodectus; species Latrodectus geometricus. The sequence continues at coordinate 234,996 of JAPDSC010054272.1, forward strand.
TTCAAATAAAAAAAGTTTAAAATACAATTTTGTCTAGATCATTCCTTGTTAGTAAAAAAAAAAAAAAAAAAAAAAAAAAAAAAAAAAAAATGCAATTAAAATGAAAAGAATAAATGTTGCAGAAAAATTTGAAATAAATAATGTTGACATGAATTTGATAATACATATTAATTTTATAGTTATAAATACCAGAGGTATAAACTATCAAAATGAACATTTTCTGAATAACATGCTCTTACCTAGCTGATATTCATCAAACTTTTTAAAACTACTTTTCATAGCCCTTCTTAAGGAAGCTGGTAAAGGAAATTTCTTTTCAGGTCTGTCATTGTAAGTCTAAAAGATAGTAAAAATATTTTAATATTTAAAGTAAGGTTGCTACATATTTCAAAATATTAATGTAATGTTAGTCATCATCAAATTAATCAAGACAATACACCAGCATGAAAGAAATTAATCAGAACAGGATAACATACACAAATGGAAATAAAAAAATGATTTAAGAATAACAAAATCACAGAAGTAATCACAAAGAGAGAGAGAGAGAGAGAGAGAGAGAGAGAGAGAGAAAGAAACAATACAACTGTAGTTCTGGTACACAAAATATGATACACAAGAATGAATTACTCATTCATGTCAGGATTAATCAGTCAAGTTCATGTTATTTTAATTTGAAATTAAAAAATAATCTATTATTATATTTCCTACAGAACTTCAGAATTGTGTTTAAGTGTTGTATTGGTTAACTGATAATAATTTTAAAATTTTAAAATATTAAAGTCTTTTAAAAATTTCATAAATCCCAGATGACAATTTTTACAATAGCAAATGTAAGCTCATATACATATTTTTTTTGTGAAAGAAATTGCTAAAAAAAGAAAATAAACTTATCATTAAAAAATAGCAAATCTAAAAATTAGCTAAATTTGAATCTCATATTAAACATACATTGTCTTTCCCTTCTTAAACATGCAGTATTAAGTATCGAATAAAATAAATATGAACTGCTTTGATTGACCTCATATATGGTAGAAAAAAAGAGACTGTTTGTTGATAACACAAACGAGATATTAGAAGGACAAAATTATTACTGAATAAATTAAGAAATGACAACAAATTGGAAAAGACATCAATAACTCAAATAAGTTTAAAGTAGAAATTAACCACAAAAAGGAACATCTATAGAATGGAGTCATACCCATTTCTCTTACATACAAAATCTATAAAATTTGACTTTGCTTCTTTTAAGGTAATTAGCAACAAGAATGTCCAAATAATCATTTCAGCTGAATAGCAGTTTAAAAATTACAGAAAACAAATACAAAAGCTAAACTAATTGTTATAATGCGCACTATTACAACATGATTTAGACCTTCAATCTTATCTCATATAATGATCAAGAAACATTATTTATAGATGTCTAAGTAGGCTTGGCGTCTCAAAGAAATTCCAGCTCATATCATATTGCTTCCAAGGTTCTGGGTCAGAAAGTAAGTTTTATACTCTCTCTTATATACTTGTCATCAAATACAAGGTAAATTTAATCTTAACTGTGAACATAATTGTACCAATCACAGTCCATTTGACCATATTGGTGACATTACTTTAACCATGCTCTGATATGAAAAGCAGAATGATATCTGCATGTAATATATGCAGTTATCATTCCGCCTATAGCATCAATAAATTGATCACCTACAAGAGTTGAAACTTTTGAATGGTTGGACACTAGTTTTTTGAAAACTGTTTGGCCCATTTAAGAATTTTCTAACAATTGTGAAATGATGGAACATAGAAGAATCAAGCAATATTTGCTATAATATGTTTGACATCATTCTGGCATTGAAAATCTATATTTGTCTACTGGAATACATAAATATATTTATATGGTAAACAAATCCCACCAATTTTGTAATTATCTTTTGCATACATATATATGCAGCTCTTGTAATCCTGCACGAATGCTGGGTTCTCTTTATATATGATTTTAAACCGAGATTACCTATTACATAAAATATTTTCACACTTGCATACCTCTGCAGTGAATTTCAGAAACTTCCATTTGGATTGGTCTCCAAAATAAAGATATTGCTTTTGCAAATTAAGCTTTTTGTTGTCAGGATAAAAGTAAAAGTAGAAGAATATATTTATATAAAGAGGACACGACCATTATGGCAAAACGAAATGTTTTATAAATGTTAAAAAATTAACAACCAAATTATAAAACAGATATATATATATAAAGCAAGGCAGTATACCTCATGAAAATAAATAATAATTTGAAAATATTTAAATGGGGTCATCATGAGAGCTCTTCAAAGAAGAGATTTCAATTACCATCCTAACCACTGATGAACAGCAGGAGATTGATTTTGAGTTTCTACCTTATGCATACATTCACTACTGAAGAGGATGGGAGTTTAACAGCTTTCCTACTTTGCTACATATAAATGAACACACCATATATGAGAACTATTTCTAGAAAGCTATTTGCAAGGGGAAAAATTAAAAGGTCGTACAATAAACTTAAGTCTTTACACTCTTCACAACCTGGAATTAAAATATTTATTAACTGCTGTTATAAATTCCTAAACTTTTTTCAATAATTAAAAATATTTTGAATCTTTGAAGTTTATCACAAAATCCTATAAATGAAAATTATAAAATGTAATCTTTATTTTAAACAAAATTAGTTATAAAAATAATAAACTTGAATTATTAAATAGAACATTCAAGCAAATTTCCTTTTGTTTCATTTACGAGATTTCTTAATGAAACTTTGACTTTTACTATTTAAAAAAAATAGTTTTATCATTTTCTAAATATTAATTTTGCTACAATGGAGCAAAATTAATCATCTTCATGACATAAGTATAAATAATTTGAACAAAAAAATATTAATTTCAAAAGAAGAGCATATAGAAGCAATATATGAAGGATATCATTATTAATTATTTTAAATTACTAATATGAAACTAAGAAATTGTGAGTGGAAAAATTCTTTTAAGTAACTTGTAATAAATGAAAGCAATTGACAATCATATGACTAATAATGCTTGAGATTAATATTTTGGCTGTTTTACAAGTTCTTTTTAGCAATAATTTATTTTCTAATTTTTATTTAAATATGCGAACAATAAGACACAGTAAAAGAACTATTTCTAAGGAAAGTGATATGAAAAACGTCCAATTAAATTTCCTATAGTACCTATTACTCTTATGCTTTACAAATATGAATTAGAAGAATCTTTCCGTAGAAGATTCTCAAAGAAAATTTAATTTATTTTCATTCAAAAATTTGCAAACTTATTTTAAAAATAGAAACCAATCAAGAATATAATAATTTTTAGATTAATTTCATTATTTTCAAAGGTGATGTATTTTAGAAAAGTCATGAACAGGTTTTATTTACATAATTTAAAATGAACATTTTTTGCTTTAAAAAAATAAGTATAATTAATTAAGAGGTCAGAAATATCAATATCACTTAGAAATCATTTCATTGATTACATCAATGAAATGATTATTAAATTTAATAATCTATAGATGGTAATAAACGAAGCAAAAAATGCTAGAAAAATAGGAATATAATGTGCACAGAAAAGGTTTCAGTCAATAAAGTATGAAACAAATGAATTTTTTAAATTACATTTTTTAGATATCTTAATTAAAGTTAAAAAAAAAACATTAATTTAAAAAAATAATAAAATTAAAAATTTATTAAAATAAAATATAGCTGATCTAAAAAAAATTGAAGAAAAGAAACCAATCAACTTAAAATTTTAAATGAATTTATTTAATAATTTTGATTTCAAAATCTGAATATTTATCTTTAGTAGGATATACATCTGAAATCTTAGAAAATTGTGGCAAAGAAATTATATTCTTAAGCAATAATAAAATATATGTAAATGCATGTAATTAGAAAACTGATTTGGTTCACAAAAACCAAAACAAATAAAAAGGAAAGAGATAAATATTTTTAAAGCATTCTGTGAAATTTTTAAATTACATTTTTTCATAAGCCAAAAGGTACTATTTTATAGTCTTATTATTTATTTAAGAATATTTTTCAATGAGTAAATTTTGTAAGCTACTATTCCAATTTTTTAAAGTTTCTTGTAGTTTTTGTTTTACTTTTAGTTTTTTGTTGTTTCTAAATATAGTGCTACTTCATGGCACTACACTTAGAAACTATTTTTCAAAAAGTCAAATAAGATGAAAGGAATGCTTACATCAATAAGAGATACTTCAATGACCAGAAAGTTCCCAATATTTAGCTATTGTTCACTATTAAAGGGATTATCTGGAGCAAGTTACTCAATAGTCATGTTTTGTTATTATAAATATGAGGTCAGAAACAATTTGGAACTCAAGATCCTTTTTTACATAGGATTCAAACAATCTGAATAATTATTTGGATGAAGTCAAAGCATATAAATTTTTGTTCTGTTCTTTAAGTTTTTAATTAATGATGCAAAATCAATTCAGGTTAATAAATTATGCATTAAAAGTATCGATTTTTAATGTACACACCAACTATCTATAATTAGATAATTCAGTGAACTATTTTTTAAAAATGGATCCGATTTCAGACAAAAGCAGCATCATAATCTATTACTTAAAAATATATTGTAGCAATTATATATGTCAAAATACATTGTAATTTGGAGCAGGTTACACCAGATTTTACTGAGACTGTTTATGAATGTTCTAAATAAAAGGAATTGCATGAAGGAACAAATAAAATTTTTTTTTAACTGAAATCACACAATTTCATTTTACATGTGGCTCGTAACTTATGCAAACTTTATCTCATGTAAAATACTTCTTATAGTGTATAAGTCCATTATAAATATGAATAAACTTACAAAGAAAAATATAAACAAAGATTATAATGATTTGTAATACCTGATAAAAATCTGCCACTTCAAGCCAATCAGATGGTAAAACTACAGTAGACTCAAAATACTTTTCTAAAAACTGACGAGTATCTTCATGGTATGCAGCATATGACAGCAAAAAATTAGATGCAGACCTTATATTCAATTCTTGTCTAGCATACAATGCAACCTTAAGAAATAAAATAACATGAAATAAATTTTGGGAGTTATCAACTCTGAAATAAAAATGTATCATATTAAGACTATTTAAAATATAAATTTTATAATAATTGGATTAAACATATAAAATATTGCTAATTATATTTATTGATATCATACTAACTGCTTGAGCAATATATAGCATTTTCATAAGCATTTAATACAAAAAGATCGGAAATTCAATTTTAATACATAGTTCTCTCTCTTACATAATATAATTTGATTCAAAACGAGTAAAAATAAATTATTATCATTATCAATCATGCAAATATACAAAACTAAATCCAATCATTCCTTACTTTTGCACTTATGTATGGTAATCTAACATGAAACTTTTCAATAACTCCTGCAGTTAATTTAAACAATTTTAAAGTTTTCTGATAATTAATATATTATAAATAATATTTAAATCTTTTATAAATGTTTACCACATTAATTACAATTATCACAAAGAATATAGGAGTAAACAAGAACATGAAAATTTTCAATTTGCAAAAGAAAGTTTAAATTTCAAAAGTAAGTTTGATTAAAAATATCGACAAATCATGAAAAATATAAATACTAGATAATTAACTTTGGAAAAAGGAATTCATCCAATGTGATACCATAACCATATAAAAATAGCCTATCCTAAATTATTTCTGTACAAGAAAGATGAAATATAGATAAAATGAAACAAAAATTAAATAAACAATTCATACAGAAATAGATTGTCAAGATAAATAATGAATCCCTCACAAATTAAAATGATTGACTACAATTGTTAAATCAAATACAGTAGAAATGAATGAGTAAATAAAAATATAGCAGTAAATTATGTTACTCATTAAATAATTGCAATTTCATTAACAAATAGAAAGATTATTCTCAATGATCATCCAAAAATAACATAAAACTAAAAATTATATTGAGTGAAAATTAAAAATTATATAACAGACATTTTTAGTTTTCATAGTGAATGAGCAACTGAGATACATAAAATGATTTTGAATACCTTCAAAATAAATTCAGGATCAGTAAGTCTTACATCATCAGCACAATTCTGAATGAACAGTCTATATGGAGCAGTGGCATTTTTGAGGTTTCCAGAGTACATTAAAGCCATACTCACAGCATTCAGAAAAACAATCTAAAAGCAACAATAAAAATAAAGCAATATGGAATGTACTCAACACATTTATAACAACTTAAGACAAACTGTTAACAAAATTAGATAACTGTAAACCCAAATAAGATTAATTCAAAGTCACTGCAAATTGTTAAATAATCAATTAAGCAATGATCTCTTACAAATATGTTTACATAATCAATATAAATTTCAACAGGTTATCTGAGTAAATTAAAAATTATTACTGTAAAAAACTTTACAAAAAATCTCCAAGGTAAGTTATAGGGAAGGCAATATTTATTAAATGAATAGTCTAATTCAATAAATTAACATCAGTGTGAATTTGTAGTCATCAAGATGGATTTAAATATTATAAATTGGAGACGGGATTTTTTATTTGTCAGTTAACTTCATTTTTGAGCTGAAATTATGACTTCAAGGCTATATGAAAATATTTTAATCGAAGCACTTTTGTAAACAATTAAAGATTTTGATGATAATGTTAAAAATTATAAAGGGAAAATAAATTTCAAAATTATCTTGATGAGAAATAAAAAAACATGTGATATTAAACAGTTTTTACTTTTTAAATGATGGCTAAAAGGAAGTTACATAAAATTCAAAAGTTCAGTTTAAATATGAGATAAACTCATCAATTTATACTGTTAGTAGGAAATGCTTGTGTTAGTTTTAAATAAGCAAACAGAAAAAAAAATCATTAATTTAAACTATAAAACTTACTAGAGAAAGAATTATAAGTTCTCAAAAAATTATATAATTTCAGACAAATATTTTATTATATTTTAACTTCTCATTGAAATATTTATTCAAGAAGATTTTATATTATGCTATTTTTTCTTTTCTTTACATATTTTATATGTTTAAAGTCTTATTGTTACACATTCAAATGAAAAATTGAATGTGTAACAATAAAACTTTGTTTAGGCAGAATTTTGAAGACTAATTTAGACCTACTATGAGTAAAAAAAATGCTCCATTTAGTAAAATCAGTTATTAAGATGTATGACCATATTTAAATAATTGATATAAAGACTTCTATTAGACCTCATGAAAACTGGTGATTAGAATTGAAGTACTGAATGTACCAAACAAATCAATTAGATGATTAACAAAGTATTTGATTAATCAAAGACATACATGAGTGAAGAAATATTTATGAAGGAATTTTAGATTAGAGAACTGATTATTTATTTATAACAGATAGTTAAAATCATTTGCTTCATAACCGCAAAATTTATTTATTTACAAATAATTATATCCAAACTCGTTTGAAAACAACTTACAAGGAATATCTTTACATCCAATTTAAATAATTCTGCATTTGATTTATCATGACAGAGAATTCAAATACTGCTTAAGAAAGAACTCAATGCTGTGATAATTTGAGTTTATTTCATCAGTTACTAAAATTGGTATCTTTGGTAACATTGAAAATTTGGTATAATAAAAGTAAGCATAAAAACTACTACAAAGATTTCACAAGACATTCAAGATAATGCCCTAATATTTAAACAAAAATATTTTTGAAAACATTTTTATCACACATTTTAATAAATTAAATTTCTTAATTTCTTTGTCAAACAGTAACAGTTTCAAATGAGCACAAGAAAGAACAACACTGAAGAGAAATTGAATTAAGAATAGCTTGAGTTATGCAAATTTTGTGCAAGGCATAAGCCAGAAAATATGACTTGCAAATGATACAGTCAATGCTTTGACAAGAGGTGCTATTAATGGTATCAATAATTTTAAAAAGCAAAATAGGAAAAAAGTTTTGAGATAATTTGATTGTGGCCCAATACTAATGGATCGATATATTTTGGAATATTGAGAGCATACATTGGATTTTAACCACAAATGTGCCAAGAATGTACAAAAATACACTGATTCTAGCAAAATTACAGCTGCTAAGGCAAGTAACACAGACAAAAGTGTAGATGGTAATCGTCATCAGACTGTACTGAGATGTTTGACAGACATCATATAGAGCAACAGATAGCTCTGATGACAAGCAACGTCATCAGATTTATTTGTTGCACTATATGAATAAAAGGAAATGGATGCTGGTACTAATGTCTTTTGCACATGTCTGTTAATGTGAGTGCTTGAGAGCTTAATGGGTTTCTTCCCTTGCAACTTGTGACATCTCACTATCTATGAAGTAATCCCAGAAGTGAAATAACGTGATGGATACTAGAATGAATCACAATAGTCATAAGCTATCTGTTATCCTGCGTCAAAAATGCCATGCCATATAAGTCTGTTTCTTCTCATTGACCTTGTAGAAGTTCCAGTGTTGCGTGTGTTCTTTTAAATAATTAATTTGAGACTTCTTACAAATAATAATGTTTATTTTCAAGTGAATAAATGTAGAACAAAATTTTAGAACATTGTCTTACAAAATCGTCTGATTACAAAGCTCGTTCAACTAGCACGAGACTAGTTGAATTACGAAGAATTAATCTTATGTTAAATGCCAACTGGAGGGAAATAAAGAGCCACCGAGTGCACACACTCGATGGCATCATTACAATGGTGTAATATCACTACAGAGTATCCCCCCAGTGACAAAGTCACGATACCTAATGTGACAAAATTCCATTAAGTTTTCTGGAAAACATAGAAAAATGCAATTTTTGAAGAAAATACAAATATATACAATGATAAAATATATGAACAAGTTTGCATTTTGTTTTAAAAAAAAATTGAAAAAGTTTTATATATAGACACTGTTAATTGAAATTTTCATTAGATAATTACTTTATTACATATTCTTGTATTAACTGTTTTGGAAATCGCACACGTCTTCCAGATTTGGTAGTGATAGATTTTGGTTCCAAATTTTGTGAAGGCAATGAATTGACTTTTATGTTTTTAGAATTTGGAATTGGCATGGGATCAGGTTTAATCTCATCAGAAATTTTAAAAGCAGGTTTTATGCGATCAATCGAAACAGTTGTTTTCTTATTATTGAGATCAATTACAAATGTTTTCTCTGAACGCTCTAATACCAGATGTGGTCCAGTGTAAGGTGGAGTCAAAGGAGGACGAACCTTGTCTACTCGTAAAAATATATGAGAGCATGTTTTTAAATTTGGATTTACAAAAATTTTTGGACTTCCATGCGTTGTAGTGGCTGTAGGACTTATTTTACGCATGGTTGATTTTAAATTAGTTACATAATTTTCATCTATTGTAATTTTTAAAGAATTTTCATTGAAAATATCCGATGGTAGACGTAAAGTTGTTCCATAGACAAGTTCTGCGCTTGTAGCATTTATGTCCTCTTTCAACGCTGTGCGTATTCCCAAAAGAACAATTGGTAGAATTTCAGTCCATTTAGACGTGTCGTGGGCCATGATTGCACTTTTTAAATGACGATGGAAACGTTCGATTATCCCATTAGAACTTGGGTGATAGCTTGTGCTATGAATTCTATTAACACCGAGCGTATTTGTGAGCTCTCGAAAAAGGTTCGATTCGAAATTTCTGCCCTGATCGGTGGTTATGGTGATAGGACAACCGAAACGGGAAATCCATCCTTCCACAAGTGCTTTGGATGTGCTTATAGCAGTTGCATCTTTCGTTGGTATGACTTCTGGCCATCGGGTAAATCGATCTATTACTGTCATACAGTATTGAAAATCATTAGAAATGGGAAGGGGACCAATAAAATCAATATGGATATGAGAAAATCTTGCATCTGGTTGTGAAAAGGTGCCTATTGGAGCTTTAGTATGCTTAAAAATTTTGGATTTTTGACATTTTTCACAAGATCGAACTTTGTTTTTGATATCTATTTTCATGTTTGGCCAAACAAATCGTTGTGTTATTAAATGTGTAGTTGAGTGTATACCAGGATGAGAATAATAATGTAAATTGTCAAAAATAATTTGTCTAAAACTTTTAGGAATAAAGGGTCTAGGTTGAGAAGTAGAAAAATCACAAATTAAATTTACATCTTCCAAAGGAAAATAATGCTTTTTTAATCGAAAAGATGTACTATTTGAATTTAACAAATTTTTCAGTTCATCATCAATCTGTTGCTCCTTTTCTAGTATTTTAAAATTTAAAGTTGGGGGTTTCGAAATTGATTCTATTTCAATACGTGAGAGAGTGTCTGCTATTATGTTTTCCACACCTTTGACGTGTCGAATGTCAGTCGAGAACTGAGAAATAAAATCTAAATGCCTTAATTGGCGGGGTGAACATTTTTCTGGTTTTTGTTTAAACGCGTAGATTAGAGGCTTTTGATCTGTATAAATTGAAAAATTTCTACCTTCAAGCATGTGCCTAAATTTTTTAATTGAAGTATATATGGCTAATAACTCGCGATCGTAGGTGGACCAATTTTTTTGACTTTTATTTAATTTTGTAGAAAAAAATGCTATCGGCTATCAGTTATTTTGACTAAATTGCATTAGAGAACTTCCAATCGCAAAATCTGAGGCATCTATCCATAAACTTAATTTAGCGCCAGGAATTGGATATTTGAGGAGGGTTGCATCAGCCAAAGCTTTTTTAGCATTTAAAAAGGCATTATCAGCTTCCTCAGACCATTCGAGAGATTTTTCGAGTTTCTGGGTTTTACGAGGAGACTTTTTTATATTTTTATGCCCTTCAAGAAATTTATTTAAATGATGTAAGATATGAGCTGCTTTTGGAATAAAACGTCTGTAGAAATTAAATAGTCCTAAAAATCTCCGTAATTGAGTTAGGTTATTTGGCTTAGGAAATTTTAAAATAGCTTCAACTCTATCAGTTAAAGGTTCTAATCCAGCTTCTGAAATTTTAAAACCTAAAAATTGTAAGCTATTTTGTCCAAAAGTGCATTTAGAAGGGTTAATAGTTAAGCCATAATATTTTAATCTTTCAAAAAGAGCTCTCAGATGTAGTTTATGTTCTTCGTGAGAATTAGAAGCAATCAAAATATCGTCAATAAAGGCATATACACCGTTTAAACCTCTAGTTACTTCATCAATAAAACGCTGAAATGTACTTGAAGCGTTGCACAGACCAAAATGCATGCGGGTACTTTCAAAAAGACCGAAAGGTGTTATAATTGCAGTTTTGTGAATATCTTCGGGAGCAATCGGAATTTGATGAAAAGCTTTAACTAAATCAATGTGAGAAAATATTTTGGTTCCGTGAAGTTCACTGGTAAAATCTAAAATGCTTGGGACTGGATATTTGTCTTTAACAGTTTGCGAATTTAACGCGCGATAATCTCCGACTGGACGCCAGTCAAAACTTCCCTTTTTAGGAACTAGGTGAAGTGGTGATGAAAAATTGCTTTTCGATGGGCGCATATGGCCTAAATCAATCATATGTTGGAATTCAGTTTTTGCAATTTTTAACCTATCTGGTGCTAAACGGCGAGGTTTTGCAAAAACTGGTGAACCGAAAGTTTCAATTTTATGCACGACGTTATGCTTGACAATTTGGTCTGAGCAAATGGGTTTTGTAATTTCAGGAAATTCATTTAACAATTTGATATAACCATCATTACCAAAAATAGTTTTAACAGAAATAATAGCTGCAGATTTAATAATACCATGAGACTTTAAATTAGTATTAATATCACTTAAACAACGCTTTCTAATATCAGGCTTTAAGTTAAAATAATATAAAAAGTCAGCACCTAAAATAGAATTCGATACATCACAAATGTAAAAAGGAAAAACAAAGTTTCTACGAAGGCCAAAATCAAGTGATAATAATTTCTTACCGTAAACCTTGATCATGGTATTGTTTGCTGCTGTAAAAGTCTGAATTGGTGAATGTTGTCTGTCTTGTTTCGTAGCAGGTATAATAGAACAATCACTTCCAGTATCAACTAGAAATGTTCTATTTGTTATTCTATCCCGAACGAAAAGGCGACAATTTGTAGGAGGCAAGACGTATGTCGCTTCTACTCCTGCCTGTTGCGGTTTTCCTGGAAATTGCAGGGTTTTACACATTTTCTTGCTTCTTCTTTAAACTTCTTGTGGTAGAAACACATACCGGATGAGTTTCCTTGTGGTGACAAACTTTTACGGGGATTCCGGAAACGCAAAAAGTTCCGATTTCGTGATCTGCTTCGAGCTCGTAATTCTGCAACTTCTTTCCTTAGAGCTTTTACTTCGGCAAAAAGCTCAGCACTGCTTTTAGTGGGAGAAATTTCACTCACTCCGGCTGGAGTGACCTCAAGTATCTTGTCGCCAACTTCAGCTGCTTTACTTGAAGTTAAGGACGGAATAGCTGCGAGTATAGATTGGATGTTCTGTGGAAGTTGGCTTAAAAATAACTCTAGCAGTAACGTTTCAGATATGTCGTGGGATTCAGCTCGTCGTTTCATTATTCTCAATAATTCACTGGGCTTCCGATCTCCTAGTTGTTCGCCGGCCAAAAGCTTTCGTATTTCCTGCGACTTCGTTTCCCCACATCGAGCAATAATTTCTTGCTTCAAACGAGAGTATGGGTCTGTTTCATCTGGAGTTATTATTACATCTCTGACTATTGCTGCGACTTCAGGAGGGAGATGTGCCAGACAGTGGTTGAATTTGGTTCTCGCTTCAGTTATGGGCTTAGGCATTGCTAGTTGAAATGTCGCTCTACCATATGAAACCAGAGATTTGGATCTGATAAATTAAAAATGGGCATTTTCACAGCTGATGATTCTGCCATTTTTAAGACAAGCTACTTGAAATCCAAAGTGAAATTCCAAAATAAATCCTTGCGAAATCACATATTCAACAACATATTTGGAATCACGTCCGGGTCACCATTGTAGAAGTTCCAGTGTTGCGTGTGTTCTTTTAAATAATTAATTTGAGACTTCTTACAAATAATAATGTTTATTTTCAAGTGAATAAATGTAGAACAAAATTTTAGAACATTGTCTTACAAAATCGTCTGATTACAAAGCTCGTTCAACTAGCACGAGACTAGTTGAATTACGAAGAATTAATCTTATGTTAAATGCCAACTGGAGGGAAATAAAGAGCCACCGAGTGCACACACTTGATGGCATCATTACAATGGTGTAATATCACTACAACCTACAGAAATCATGATCTTGCAAGAATCTTCCTACTGATTGCACAAAACTAAGAGCAACAGTTAACATTGAAATTTTAATATTACTATTGGATCAATAGAAAAATGTTGCTTGAAGAGAAAAGTTGAGTCATTTGGGTGCACACTGATGGTAGAATACACAGTATGAAGCACCAAAATCAAATGATACTTCCCATCTGTAATGAGCTCTTGAAGTAGTTAGTAGTATTCTCTTCTGGGGAATGTTCACAGACAGAAATGAGTTGCGACGTTGTCTTTGACAGATAGAATGTTACTAGTATTTTCTTGATAATAATCAGCTCCTATTTGTTTGTTTTTGATATCTCCCTAAGTGGATTGTCTTTAAATAGGTTACACATCGTTTATCATCGCAGTTGACCAGGGAAGGTAATAATTTTATTGGAATGAAATTCAGTGATATGGTGCACACTTGACTCAGTGGTGTATGGAAATCAGACTGTCTGTTCTACTTGAGTAATTCATTCAGTAGACAATGACTTTCTAGTGAATAAAATTATATTCTCATTAATTTAAATAATTAAAGAAATTCTCTGTTATGCAGGGTATCACAAATTTCACAAGTTCATTATTTTTTATAGTTTATTCACTAATACACAAGATATCAAAGTTGAAAGCTGTAGCTGGTTATATATGAGGCCTCTCTCCTTCAAGTCACATATGACACTAATTTTTTACCACTAGAAGGATACAGAATTAATAATCAACTCCTATATGTTTGATTTTGATAGCTCACTATGTGGACATCCAGGAGCATACTCATTTCATAAGCACGTAGAGACTAATAAAATACTCTTAAAAAATGAAAGTTTACAAAATAGAAAAATAAGGCTTAGATTTAAAAACTAATTTTTAAAAATAAAGTACTGTTAAATAATTATTAAGTATGCACTATGTAAGAAACACATGTGAAATAAAATTCGTACTTAAAAACATAGGAATTCATTTTATTCATATAAACTAGGCAAAATAATCTTATTTTTGAAGATTTCAAAAACAAATTTTTTAAGGTTTTCAATATAAGATAGCATTTTATTATTATTTATCTCAAAAAGTGTTTCAAATTTGTAAACAATTCATCTGATAGTTTTGCAGACTGTAGCAAAACTAACCATTTTTTTTTCTTGCTTGATATCTGATAATGTTTTTTCATTCTTACTCATTATAGTCTCAACCATCATTTGATACTTCTTACATACAAAATACATCTGAATCCAAGAGTAAAAGCTCCTGAAACGAAATCTTGGGAAGCAGTAGATTTCTTTGAAGAAGTTCATGGATGGGTAAATGAAGTGCACTAAAGTTGTCAGGGAAAATCTTCAGCTTTCTTTAGTTATGGTGGCTTCTTTAATAAAGTTTGCAGATCAAAATGAATTAAATTTCGTTTTTTTTTAAACCATTTCAATCATACATTGATACAAGCATTGCATCTAAAATGTCAATTTCATAAGGCAATTTGAAGCCATGATCACTCCTTACAATTTGTACTGGAAGTCACTGATTATATTCTGATGCATGGGCTATAATATAACAATTAGAATAGTGGAGAGACAGTCTACAGTGATTGCTTCAATAAATCTTGGATGCCAACATCTCTAATGTATTTAGTTATTCACAATTTGAAGGATTTTTGAAAGTCTAATAAAAACATAGATCCAAGTTTCTATCATTCACGAAATATTAAATAAGCAAAAATCTTTAAACTGTCTTTGTCAATTGAAATGTAATCATGAGATTTTTCTGTTCTATGGTTACAATGCGAATGGCTTAAATCAATGTAAAATGGAATGTACAGACAATTTTGGCATGTAAATCGACAAATTTTCAACTTATTTTTTAAAAAAATTACACAATGACAAATTTTTGTTATTGAAATGAATTAGCCATTGCTGCCAGATCACCTCTCAAAATGAATGTCATGTGTTCGAAACTATTCTATGATGGTTAGATTGACATGCGTTGTCACTTTAAAGTTTTGATTGAAATAATTGGAGATTGTTTGGTTAGTACTCGTGAATTTAAGAATTACTTTTGACAAGAGAAATACAACTTAAATTTTTTTAAACTCAATTATCTAGGATTACTCAATGTAATCTCATATGTTAACATATTAAGTTATTTTAAAACAATGGTTAATCTCCATATTCTTTAAACGGAGTTTAAAATGTTTGAACTCAACAGAAACTAGAGTGATTTGGTAACACATCACCTCCTTGGATATACTGATAAATTCATGACCAATAAGTAAGAGGTTTGTTAAAAAGAAATTACAAATGTATGGGACTTTAAAAAGCAGGTTTCTTGAGGCTATTTCAAAGATGAAGCACAAAAATTCCCTAAAAGCTATTGTAATTTTTTTTGCAAATAGCTAAAGTATTAATTTTGCCTGTATCAGCTGTGTAGGTGGTCTATTTCAGCAGGACATTAAATTTCCAATACAATATAGAATTTATCAGAATCAAAGATGTGAAATATTTTACTCCTTTGTATTTTGTTTTGTAAAGTGCAGAAAATGTCATAGTTCTATTATTTGCTATGAAGTTCATAAAATGATTACAAATTTACTACTTTTTTATTTGACATTATATAAAATGTGTATGGATGAATGAATTTGAAACAAGTAAATTTTTTACAGAGCGTTAATTTCAAAGCTGAAGAAACAAACTACTAAATTTTTTCTCAACTCTGCTACTGATACTGTTCATTGTAGTCCCTTTCAAAAGTTATTTGATTCAGAAGTTTTTAGTAGGCATGAGTATTTAGTGCTAGAAAAGTGTTTGTGAAATAACCAATTAAAATTTTAAATGACAATTCAATTTTAGATTTCCACAATGAACTCTTATATTTCATAGTTAAACCAAAGTATGTTAATAAAATTGGTGTCATCAGACTAGATTTTCTCTATTTTTCTCAAATTTAGGCTTAATTTCCATGCAAGTTTTTTAATGATCTCAAAAATATGGTTTTGATTGAATTAGTGAAATTTTTCATTTTCACTATAACTCAGAATTTGCTAGAAATAAGAAAAAAGAAAGAAACCTACATGTTCTATTTCCTACTTTCATTTGGCAGATTATGTCAAAATTACACTGTATACATACAAACAGTAATTAAAGATATATAACATTCAACCAAATAAGTAAAAACATGCAAAAGAAATCAATGAAAAATTGTAAAAAGCTAATAAAGATTTAATGTTTAAAAAAATTCCAAATTAAAAAAAGATTACTGCTATAAGGAAACAGAAGTGCTAATTTTTAATAATCTTTTTAACTATACCTTTCTTAATTTAACATGACGTATTTTAGTAACATTATTATCATCAACTGGCTCATTGAAGGAACAATATTCATGTTGAATAACAGTCATTTCTTCAGATTCAAAGCTATAAACTGGCATTTCAAGAATAATTTTCTCTAGAAAAACATAAAATTGCATTATTACTTAGCAATCTATAAAGGAAAATAAAATGATATAAAAGTATGGTGAATAAGTTTTAATTCTTTATGGCATGAAGAGCCCAATTTTTTTCAGATTCACTTATCAACAAAACATTGAAATATATGGCACAAATTAGATATTTTTTGTTTTGAAGACAAGTATTATGTTAACTATAAAATGAATTAAGTAAAAAATTCTTGTTTAATGAAGTCTAAAATCAAAGTACCATAGATAAATTTTTATAAAGAATATACATTGATACAACTAGTTTTATTTCAACTGACATAAAGTAATTTTGAAATGAGAATCTTAGAGAGAACCAGATGTGATAAATACATTAATCAACAAATATATTTTTCGAAACAGAATTTTTGTTACTTAATCTTTTGTATGAATAATTGTATTAAAAAGAAAATTGTATCAAACTCTCGAATTTCTTTCAAAAATGTCTAGAACTGACAACTGATGGTAGAAAGTAGCAGATTCATTTAATGTTAGGATGAAAACAAAATTTTAAACACAAACTTTAAGAAAAAAATCAAGTTTCAAACAAAAGTTCCACAGAAAAGGGGAAAAAAAACTAATCAAAAATTTGTGTTTGACAAAAAAACATGACATGTGCCATAGTAAATTTATGTTTGCATACATATATTAAACTTCACACGATAAGCAAATGTTTTATATTTCACTTTAAAATTTTTTCATAGCAAATAATTATTGCCGATTCATTTTCTTCATAGTAAATAATTATTAGACTTCGATTGAAAATCAGCCCTTAAAAGAGTGAATTTGAAGGACTATATTGAGAAAATTTTCTTATCCTTAGAAGGTTCCTTCATTTCCAATAATTTCACAGAGTTGAATGTCTAAATTAATATTTATAATGATCTGCAATGACGGAGGAAAAAAAAAAAACTAATAACAGCAATCAAAAGAGTCAACTATTTTATGCTCCAGTCATAGGATACCCAAGTGCAGAAAAGAGTAATTATTGCTATAACAACAAAACTTACTTTGGGAAAAGTGTGCAAATATAATTTAAAATATTTAACTGTGATTATTTGTACCACTTATCAATAGTCTTCTAGGACCCAGAAAAATATTGCAATAGATACTTATATAACAAAAATGAACTGTAGAGAACATTAAATATTGTCAAGGCAACAAATAAAGATGCAAGAAGCTCAATAAAAAATAAATAGTATGTATTTGGTGCAAAGTAATAAAATATTTTTTCATTCTTTATTATGTAAGTGAAGAATAGGACATTTCAATTTAAAATTGAGGACATTTTATAAATTTTTAAACATTGGGCTCATATTAAAAAGATTAAAAGAAATACACAAATTTTCAAAAAATGCTTATCATTATCAATTATGTTTAATTTGTAGAGTGAGTGGGCATTATTCAATAATGTAAAAATGCATTTAAACATCTTTCCAGTTAATTGAACAAATAATTTTTAAAAAAAAATTGAACAAATAAAAAATATGACTGTCAAAAAGAATGTTTATGATATATAATATTCGAAACAAAATTAGAGAAATCTGATATTGCAATTTTTTTTACTAACTACAAATTAAAAATCATTTGGAAGAACATTTCAGATTATACTATTAATGAATTGATTGTTCATCTGCCAAAAATTGTTAAAAATGAAATAAGATTGTTTTATTGAGATTATTTTGTTACATAAAAAGTATTACAACAATGATAATTTAACTGAATCTACTTATTAATATGTAAGATAAAGTTTTAAAATAATCATAGTAAGAGAAATCAATATATGAGAAATCGTTAAATTTACAAAAAATTGGTTTCACATATTACAAATAACTTGAAATTATGTAGTAAAATTTCATTTTAAAATAGTTTAATATCATTAATTTAAGCCTTTTAACACTTCCTAGAATATTCAAAATTAATTTATTGTAACACTTCAAAATAACAATTAATACAAAATAATACTAAATTAAGTATACTTAAAATTAACTTACTTAATTTATTAGCTACTTTGTTTTCCGAAAAATTACAACTTATTATATTTGTATGAAAAATTTTGAGACATATAATTTAAAATAAAATACTAAAACAAGAGGATGTTTAAGTGATGCAAATTACATGATGTAGTTAATACTTTGAAATTTAGAAAATTCAACACAAAAGACAAGTAATAAGTTTTTACTGTAATAGTAAAACTTAAAATTGATCATTAATTGTTAAAAAACAACATAATTCAACGATGAAAATTGGCTTACTACCTGGAGGAAAAACATGACCAGGGGAAATTTTGACAGCTGATCGAAGTCTTGGAGCTAGAAGGCAGAAAAGAACTAGTTATAGACATAGAGAATTTTTAATTAATAACAGAGTAATGAAAGTACCCTCTGATAAAAATTATTATAATATATAACTGCAATGGAATACTAAGATCAATTAAAAAAAAACTTATTTTTAAATGACTTCATTTTCTAAAGACAGTCTGTAAAAATAAGAAAAAAAATTTAGATAATTTAAAATAATAAAAATTATTTTCTTCCTTACTCTACATAAATCAAAAATAAAAATTTATTATTTAAATAATGCATAATTTTAATTAAATAAAATTTTGACTTAAATAATGCATAAATTTTTTTAAAAATAGTTTTAAAAAGCATTTAGCTAAAAAGTGAAAAATAGCCACTGAACATCTACTTCTAGTATGTACAACAAAATAATTAAATTATAATAATTAAAATTAACTATAGCTTCCAGTAAATATCATAAATGATCGTTGGATACTCCTGATTGCATGGATAATTTTAATTAATGGTTATCTTGCTAATTTTTACACATATTTAATTTTTTAATTACTTTTAAAATGTGTATATTCACTATAATTAAAGTATAAATAAAAAAATGTATCTTTTATGCAGCATCTATTTGACTTTTAATTGAAATAATTTTGATTTAAACAATAAAAGAAATAAGCATAAAATATCAGTTTTTAAAGCATTTATAATTCAGACCATGACAATTACAGGTGACAATTCAACAATGTAACAAAAAATTCCAGGAAATTAGAAACTACTGTTTTTTTTTCCGCCTCTCAAATTTTAATTTTTTGCATATAAGCAATTTAAGGGTTCAAAACGAAAATTTTTATACACATAGTAAATAACGCATTGGTGAAAAATATTTGGCATCCAAGAAAACAATTTTCTATAAAAAGTGCAGAAATACTAAATGAAATCTATTAAAAAATATTGCAGAATGAGAATCAAACCTATGAAGTTGGTAGGGATTTTAGGTGCAAAGTTTAAACAAGACATCTGTGCCAAATCTTAAGTTTTAAGAAGTCATTTTTTTTATCTATTTTTAATAATTGATTTTAGATTAATAAAACAACATTTATAACATTTATATAGTAAAAAGTTTATATAGAAGATACTTATAGAGAAATGAATAAATTACTTATTAATAAAAAAGTTTCCTTATTGCCAAGTAACACACAGTTTTTGCCAAATAATAACAAGTTGGCTAAAATATAGAAAAAATATATAAAAGTTTATAATTTAGTTGAAAACTATATGCTAGTTCTAGAATTTTTTATATTGAAAGTACATTATTTAATTACTGTTACAAAGAAAATAAAAATATAAAAATTTAAATTCTAAAAGAAATCTATTTATAACTTAAAAAAGTATAATGCATTATGCAAATACTGTAATCCAGTTGTTTTTCCCATGGTTATAAATAATAAGCTATAAAAGAAAACATGAAATTTTCATGCTAAAAGCACATGAACGCTTGTACTTATCAAAACAGTTTCCTAGTAGTTCTAAAATAATGTAACATTTTGAAAATTATTATTTTATTAAATGCTTTAAGTTTCAATTTAAAACTGAATAGATATAAATATTAGTTAAAAGATTAAAATTTAAAAGAATCAAGAGTTAAAAATTTTACCTGCGCTACCAAAGAAAAAGTCTCTTGAATTTAGGGAAGGACTTGCAGCAAATGCTATATTTTAGGAAAGAAAAAAAAAATTGTGAATTTGTTTCAAATCATAATAGAGATGTAACCATTCAACTACAGTAACAATACTAACAATGGAGATGTAACCATTCATAATAGCGATTGAACCATTTAATGATTTTATAAGTTTTAATAAACTTATAAAATCATTGAATGTGATTTAAAGGGTGTCTATTTTTTTCTCAATGGTCATTTTTCGTATATAACAACTAATTAGATGAAACCTACAAATTTTGTGAATTCTGAGCCACTAAAAACTTCTAAACCCAGAATAAATTGGTTGGTTGGGTTTTGTGGTGCAAGGTCGAAAAAGAAGCCGTGCCTAAAATTAAATTTTTAAGATATTCTCTTGTAAAACTCAAGCTCTACATTAAAAAGCTAAAATACAAAAATACATATATAAATTTTACTTAAAATTTAAATACCTATAAATCATAAATAAGAACGAAAATTTACAAAATTCAAATTATAAAATTTAGATATAATGTATAAAACCTATTGCTTTCAAGAAGGAAAAGAGGTTTCTGTGGGGTGGCTCCCCCACTAAATCAAACATAATTAAAATATCTGTTTTAAGAAGTTGAAAACAGTAAAAGCTAAAATCAGAACATAAAATTAAAATATAAGAAACAGTAAATGATTGATTATATGTTTTACACCATGGATTCAGTTCACTTAGAAATAGATGCATGTGTGTGAAATATGTGTGTCCGATATGAAGGAGAGTCAAATGAATATCCGCACCTTGTTAAGGAAAACTGTTAATGAAATGTTGTATGAGAAAATGGTATGCAATTTGTTGAAGACCTGCCTATTCCAGAACTCCTGTCAGAGAGAATAAATACATTTTTAACAACCTTTCTCACATCTACAAGAAGGACAGATGGATGAAGTATAGCCAATACAGATTTAGCAGCTGTATTAGCCTTATCATTGCCCTCAAGAGAAAACCTAAGTCTTTTTTAGCCATGGCTACATAGTTTACTCTAGAATGTGGCATATAAGATGAAATAGTTCGTCGAGCCTCAGGGTATGAGATTTTATTAATTATCTACAGAGTAGTGATTTTCTTTTCCAGAACCAATATTGGAGAATTTCAAGAATAGGTGGGGTGGTCATCTTTGCAGTTAACACATGCCTCCTTTGCTGTACAATTCTACTCTCATGATCAACTGCTGCTCAACGAGCGCTAGTTAGTTTGGCCCTGCAGGAATTTTTTGTATGTCCAAAACGTTGGTAATGGAAACAATGAAAGAGATTAAGAATATATAACCTTATGGGTAGATGCATATAAGCAACTTTAACATTTATTGGAAGGTCTGGTGTGGCATATGTCAGAAAGAGATTGTGTAATATACTTAGTGTCAATATACTTTTTCTTCTAATAGCTATCCTTTTAAAGCTACAGACCTCCTGATTCTTTAGATTTTATAGGATCTCTTCCATAGGCGTATTCAACAAATCCCTTGCTGAGATCACTCCCTGAGAAAAATTTAAGCTCTGATGAGGCAAGATGGTCACCTCAATATTTGCAAAGAGTCCCATGTTAGAGATGATCGTAGATTGAGTAGTTGATGCAACCTTAACTAATAGTTCACCCGAAAGCAGTTTTTTTTTTAAATTCTGTACTTTCCCTACTATATCCTATATTCCCTTTTGAATGAGAAAAGGGGAAACATTTTCAAAATTTCCCTCTTTTTTAGATATGATAAAAAATTTTACGTTTGATTTATCTAATAGTTGCTCCTGTGGGAGAAAAGAGTAATTTTGTTTTTCCATGTAAAAAAAAAAATTTTGGGATCTGACCACACTATCTACCACTGAGCCCAAGAAGGGGATGCAGACCAGTTGCACCAGTGCTATCCAAATTTTATACGCTCACAGTACATCCCAGTGATGGCCTCCACCCTCTATGAGCCAGGGGGCCTCAATTACAAGGAACCACCTTTCCAGGGACACAGGTCTTTGCACACAGTAAACACGTGGATGATTTAGCCTCCAAGAGAAAATAATAGCAACAGAGGGGTCACAGCTACTCAAGGAGAGCCCTCAACCTCATAAATGGCAACCACACTGAGGGAGAAAAGGAAGAAAATATAAAAGGGTAAAGATAAAAAGTAGAAAAAGAGAAAAGAAGGAAGAGGACAGATCACAGCGGTACCTCGGGATTGTGACACCCGTGTTTACTTAAAGAAAGTAAATCCTCTGAGGGGAAAACCTACTGTAGAAATCAAGTCCATGAACTGTTAAACTAATGCCCAAAGTGTTAACCATTTGGCTATCAGTTTAGCTCATAAAAATATTGGCATGTACCGTATTTTTCAGTATATAATCTGCAGCGGCAAATTATCTGCACAACCTTTTTTCAAATAAAAGGAAAAAAAGTGTCACTTAATCCACTGTGGTATATAATCTGCAGTAATTTTTTTCAGCAATTGGTCTAAAATATGTACTGCTGACAATATGGATGTCACATAAAATAAAAAATGCACTGTATGATTAAAAAATATAATAAATTGTACAGAAAAAAACATTCATTATGAAAAAGATCTGTCTGGATACACCTCATCGCAAAGTACGATAAACTTGAGATGAAAGCACGTGATCGATCAAGAGCAATAACTTCAAGAAGATTCTTGTAAAACTTATCGATATTTAGCTTCTAAAAACTTTTAAAATGATGTTAGATATATTTAAAAAGTATATATATTTGCTTCATTATTATATAAATGAAATAAATGGATTATTTACAAATTGCGTATTTTATGCATTTTTCTTTTATACTGTGCTTCTTTGTTTTCACTTCACATTACCACATTTCTCACCATTTTTTAAAAATTTGCTTTCGCTATAGCTTTTATTTTAAAATCTGCAGTGTAACTTAAAAGTTTCCACTTCCATATGACTATATACGAATTTGAATATTTTCAAAACGAAACAACAAACGTCAAGACAAATTGCGAAATGACGTAAGTGAAATGCAACTGTAATATCTTTACGAGGGATCGAATTCGTTCTTGAACGTGATTGGACAAAGCTGATTATAGCTTAGATAACTAAGGTGCGTCTTGGTACCACCTGTTATTTATTTTATGAAACATAAAGAGTATTTCTTTTAAAAATTTCTTGTAAGCTTTTCTGATGGAGAATGTTTTTTATTAGATAATCCACGGCGGCGTATAATACGCACAAAAAAAATTCAGAACTTTTTAAACACATAATCCGTGGATTATATATAGGAAAATACGGTTTTTAAAAAGGAAAGCATCACGTTTCATACCAGCAATACGATTTGAGCAAACACATTAAAAAAGTATTTTCACAACCTTACAATTTTCATTATGCAAACCATTAAATATAGGTATATATTTGAAACATACTATCATATTTTTCTGTAAAAAATCCGGAGTTTAAGTGTTAAAAACGTTGTGAATTTCGTTGTGCGTATTATATGCCGCAGCGGATAATCCCATAGAAACATTCAGCATCACAAAAATTTACAAGAAAGTTTTGAAATAAATGCTGTTTACGCTTCATAAAATAACAGGTGGTGCCACGACTCACTTACTTCAGCTATAATTCCAGTTACGTTGAAGAATTCGTTTCTTTAAAGTAAATTCACTAACGTCGTTTTGCAATTTGCAGTGATGTGAGCTGTTTCGTTTTGAAAATATTGAAATTCGTATATCCTCATATGGAAGCAAAAGCGTTTAAGTTTCACAGCAGATTTTAAATTAAAAGCTGTAGGGAAGGCAAATAAAAAAAAATAGCTACAAACTTGTTAATGTAAAGTGAAAAACAAAGCATGGGCGAATACAAAAGGAGAATGTATCCAGTGGGCAGTTCGAAAATAATCCATTTCTTTTTTTTAATTATTAATGTACAAATATATACTATATTTTTAAAATATGTTTCACCTCATTTTAAAAGTTATTAAAAACTAATAATCGATAAGTTTTACTAAAATTTTCTCCGAATTATCGCTTTTGATCGACCTTGTGTTTTATCTTAGTTTATCACTTATAGTTTGAGATGAAGTGGATCTAAGCAGATTTTTTTTATAATAAATGTTGTTTTTGTACAATTTATTATATTTTTAATCACAATGTGTTTTTTTTTTGCAAGTATATTTTTACTTCTTGCAAAAAGTTCTAAAATGCTTCCCTTTTTGTGTAAATGGTAATGAAATTATAATTTTGTCTTAGTATTAAAGCAAGCGCACACAACCACATTTTTTCAATGAAAACGAATAAAACAAAGAAAATACCAGCACTTTTTATTAATTAGTAATTTAAAAAAAATATGAGCAAAAAAAAAAAAAAAAAAAAGCATACTTGAGCTCAAATTCAATGCTATATTTTGGGAGTGACTTCCAAATGCTACACCTAAAACAAGAAAAATAAATTTGAATTTTCCTTTAATCAAAAGAACAAGCTATAAACTAAAAACATTTTTTTAACATTTTCACAAAAGAATACTATAACAATTTGGAAAACAATTAAAAATATTGTGGAGTTTAATCTTTAATCTCATTATACATAAAAAAACTTCTGGAATCCCTTAGCAGATAAAAATTTAAGGCATTGAAAAATGATTTTATGGAGCCTTTAATTTTTCTCCCAGTAAAATATTAAAGTCTAATAACTAAGAACCCTAAATCTTGTCAATTTCATATGTATTGTTTATTCATTATTATTTTCTTTTCATTCCAATTATACTTAAAAATCTCAACAAGCTTAAGTGTTTTGTTATTAAATTAACAAATCTGAAATTTTCCCATATTAGTTTAAACTAGTGTTTACTTTCTTAACAAGGCAAATGCTTTGTTATATTTCCTAATTTAATAAGAAACTGATTTTAAGCCATAACGAAGCACAATGTTATATATCATTTCTCTCATTTTTCACATGTCCCATACAGAATACAAAATGTAAACTAGTTCATAAAATACTTAACCCTAAGTTGCTATTCTCCTTTGAATCATTATAATTGAACTTCTACATACTTTATCATTACTGAACACAAAATCATAACATACAACCCTGATGTTATGGATTAATAAAGATTAGCAATTGGAAAGTAAACTTTCAAAGTTTACATTCCAATTGCTAATCAAGATTGGGTAAATTATGTTAATAATGAAAATTAAAATGGAAATACCTAATAATATTTTAATAACTTTCTAATGTTGTAGAAATCGATATTCTGACATTTGCAAACATAAATTTAAATTCTCATTTTGTGCAACAAAGACAGATGGTGAATTCAGAATTCAAAGAAAAATTGAGACATATTTAACACATCACAGCAATTAAAAATCTTATTTATAGGTGATTCATACATGTTTATTTTCATTTTAAGAGATTATTATATTAAAAGAACATGGTCTCATTCAATGACTTTTTTTGTAAAATTAAATTTATAGGAGAAATACTTTAAAAATAATTTTCACAAAAATCTTAATGGTATATTCAAATGGAAATTCTAACGTTAAAGATATTAACTGTACTTATAAATTTAATCAAACTAGATACAAATAATCAAACTAGTTTATGTTTTTGTTTAGAGTTTGATTATAATTATGAGATTACTAGTGATACAATTAAAAGCAGATAATCATGTACACAAGTTTTGAATAGTAGTAGTGTATATATTAGTAAATAAAAGTATATTTCATATTTTATTACAACACAAATATAAAGCTTCTTCAAAATTATCAATTACAAAAGATTTGTTAACATTGATATAGATATAGTAAATAATTCTTAAATAGAATTCTAAATACATTATATAAATTTATTAATAAAATTATTTTCTCCCCAATATGAAAACATATTTATGAGAATTATGTATATACCTTTAAAAAGCCGTAAATTGAATTTAAACAATAAAAGCACAATAATATATATAATAATTTATTACTAAACAGTTGCTATAAGGATTGATTTTCATGATTAAAAATAACTGAAATGTGTGTCCTTCAAAAAATAATTTAGATATAAGCCCTTCAAAATTACAAAAAATATTTTATTATTATATATTAAGTACGCAAGTTAAACCAAATATTTATGGTTCTTAATTTTATATATATGCAGAATAATTAAAAAATTATTAGAATTAGTTACTGATTAAAAAATAATCAAAAGATTTGAAAAAGTATATCTTAACCGAAATTTTAGAGCTACATTTATCAGATGACTATCAAGTGTTAAATCTAAGAAAATCAAAATACAGTTTAGTTTGCATAGACTCATAAAAGTGTATAAAATGTTAACTCATAAAATTTTCAACAATTCTTAAAATTTTAAACTAATTAAAATTTTTCTCATAATATTTAACAGAATGATAGAGAAGATATTTATAAACAAATATAACAATAAACGTAAAATATTTTGATTGCCTTAAAGTATTTTGACTGTCTAAAAGTTCTATTCAAAATTTTAGATTCTTATGAACTATGAAGAATTAAAAATTTTAAATTACAGATATTACAGCTTTAGTTTAGCATTCTGACTGCTATTTACTGTTACATAAAAACTTGCTGAAATATTTTGTAATTCTATTTAGCTGATCAGTTGCAAGTCATTTTCATTTCTTTGACAAAATAAATAATTTTTAGTATTTTCATTTTCATGTTTTTCTATTCACTTAAATGTAAATAAAAAATTTCATACTCTTTGAAAACTTCATGAATACTTTTTGAATTCAATTTAAGAGAAGCTATACAAGAAAATAGATAGAAGGAGCAAAAATATAGAAACTATAAAAATATTGAGACTTGTTTGACAAATTATTTTACTTACTACCTGATTTTACTAACTGACCAATTTTACTTTAGAAAGTTATAATATAACTCTTTAAAATAAAATTAGAGAATACTCTATCTGGTTAAATTAGGATAACATAACTTTCATACTGAACAAATATTTTTATATTTAGAAGCCAAACTAATTTTAATTGAAGAAAAGTAATATATTCATAATACATGTGGTGAATTGAAAATTAAATTAAAAATTCATTAGGAAAAACATTCTATTTACCTTATACACATGTGAATAAACTTTAATAAAAAGTAACAAAAGCAGTTTTTAAACACAATTGAATAAAATCATACATGATAAGTTAAAGAAAAGAAATTGTGCTTAAATTTCTTAATATAAATTAAACTTACATATAAGTTGTTCAATAAAATTTTCTTATTAAATATTTAACCTGGCAAATAAGTTAATGCTTAAGAGAGGATGAGGCTTAAGAAATATATAATGATAAATCCAACTTAACCCCTTAACTGTCTGAGGTTCTGTGAAGGATTTTGTTTGAAATTTGCTTGCTGTGTCAACATTGTTTGTGCTTTCATTACAAAGCTAGTTCGTCCCCCCCCCACAGCAGTTGTCAAAAGGACAAAAGCCTCTAATTCACAGTGGGAAATACATCTGCTTTTTTATTAACCATTACAGAGCAGTGTCATCTTGATGACTGATTTACAGTGGGGATGTTCAATAGCCTGTTACTTGAAGAATCCAATGCATGTTAGTAGTTTACTTTGTGAATGTACTGGTCAGAAAATTTTACTTGTGTTTGTTGCAATTTTTATCACACTCAATGTGAAACAATTTTTCAAATATTTTTAGTATTTTTGCCTTAAAAATTAATATAATTTTAAGTAATTTTAGTATTTAAATGTTTAAAAATGGAAAAAATGCATGACAGCAATTATCATTGAAGATGATACTCTAATTTATTCTGAATCTGATAATATTTGAAAAATTCATTTGAATTATACATGGCTGTTATATTATACTTTTTTTTTTTACTTATATTCAACTCATTTGCAAATGAAAGTAATTTGTATTTATTTCTTAATTAAGAACTTGATAAAATGGAAATAAGTGTTTTTGTAACAAATTTAAAATATAAGGATTAAAAATTTAAAATTTAAAATATAAGGATTATTAAAATATACATAAAATTTGAAATATCAAAAATACTTCACTCTAAAAAGGACAAATTATTCTTTAAAATTAAATATGTATCATAAGTTTTAAATTGACTGAGATTGTTTTAACGTTGTAAATAAATTCAATGTTGCAATATTTTCCTATTTTATTACATTAATGATATTACTAATATTAGGTCATAAATTATATTAGTACAATGATTAATCTTTGTAATCTTTCAAATCTTTATTAACTACATAAGATTCTTAATTTTTCATAAAAAAATTAGAAATATGGGGGCAATCATTTTAAATGTTTGACTGCATTTATGAATTATCAGTAGTAAATAGGAAATCTTACTTTTAAAAAACTGTTTTCATCATTTAAATTAAAAAATAAAGCTTAGCTATCATTTACATATAAAAACTTCTGTAGCAAATGAAATCAAAAATATAAATCACATGGGATATACATATGGATTATGAGTAATAGTTCCTTTTCATAGTTTGAATAAGATATGATTTTTAAAAACAGACAATATTTACTCGTTTGAGACTAGTTTGACAAGCAGAAATTAACTTCTGAGAATGAGAATAAAGGAAATAACACATTTATTCATACTTACAAACAAAAAATTTTAGGATACCAGTTATGGTTTATAAATACCAGAAAGATACTTTTTCAAAGTTAAAATCCAAGAAGTTTTTTAAGTTAACTTGATATTACAGATGGCTTAAATGAGGTAATGGTAACATACTTCGGTAATGATTTACATTTGTATCCTTATATTTAATAAATATATTAATATAATTATTTAAAAAATATATTATAAGATTATTTTAAATAAATTGTTAAAGCTTGTTGAGGAAATTTTCAATTTGTTTAATAAGAAAAATCTATATATTTAGCAGCCAAAATTACCTTACAATCAAAACAATAAAATTGTCAAACATTAGATACAATAAATACATTAATTTTTTAAAAAAAAATGTAATGTGAGTTGTGTATTCCTAAAATGTCTTCTTTTTTAAATACTGTTAATATGTGTTTAGTTTAATATTAAATAGTGACACAGGAGTAAAAAGAAGCTTAGATTCTTCAGTATGAATTTTTTTTAAATGTTTTAAATAATGAGTCACTATTTTATATAAGCAAGTATATTTATTAAACAAGTGGTTATTCATTTTCTTAATGTTTCTATCAAAGAGTAATTGTAAGTGATAAATAATTATTTATATCAACTCTTAACATAAAAATTATAACATATGCCAAATAATTGTTTTAAAATAAATCCTGTGAGATTTTATTTAGTACATTAATCTGCAATCAAGACTGAAAATTAGTGAGTGTAGTAAGTGATATCATTAAAAATTCACAAAAAATTAAATTCAACCTGTATTTGAAACTTTTGCAGCACATGGTCTACGTTGAATTCCTGAACCTAAAACATAGCAAAACATTTATAAGGAGTAATGTTTCAAATTTCTAATTGGTTAACTGTAAAAGATTAAAAATCAAAAATACACAAGCTAAAAAACAGCTAATAAAATTTATTCATACTTTTAATACAATTCTTTACTTTTAAAAGAAAACCTAAATAATTTTATAGGCAAACTACATTAATTCATTTTTATTAATTAAAATATTGATAGGCTAATTAATTTGCTTATAATATTACAAAAGATATCCATTATGTTGAAAAGAAAACAACAAATAATGACTTCTGAATTTTTCATGGATAAACTGAAAAAATTTACATAATTCTATTATGTGTGGCTTTGGGTACAGATATCTGCTAATATAACAAACTTAATGAATATAATTGGGCACATTCCAGTAAAAACTTAATAATTTGAATGATTTATAATAAAAAATTTCTGAAAAGCCAAAATATGAATTAAATTTAAGAAAAGTTTTTTGTAACTATGCAACAATAAAAAAATTAGACCCTTGACCTTAAACAAGATTACAGTATGGCACAAACACTGGTGATCACTAGCTTGGTTTGCTTGTCACTCAACAGTAATTTTTTGTGGAAGAGGGCCATTTAGATGAAGACCTATTGCTTAAAGTAATTTCTGAACCACAACAATCATACAAGCTTAAGATGGGATTTGAAATTGTACCATCTTAATATACAAGTGAATCTTATTTTTAAATGTAATGACATTAAATAAGAATCATCTCTTTCCAGTTAATCATTATTTAGATTCTAATATTTGACAACACTGCAAAAGCAATTTTCTATGATAAATATTTAGTAATTTAAATAAATACCTTTAAAAGCTAATGAAATTGTTCGTAAACTGTTATTAATGAATTATACACATACTACATAATATTGTGAGCAGCAAAATTTTTCAAATCTCATTTATTGAATCCTTTGTTCTACAGAAAAATATTTGGTTAACTCAGTAGATTTATATCCCATAGAATTTTAAAATACAGGAGATTTTATGAATGGATTGTTAAAACCAATGATAAATATTTTTATTTATAAAACAAAATATTAACCTATTGCTACAGATTAATATGACAGGGATCATCTTCTCTTTGATTTGTTATTTTCATGATTTTATTAAATTAATTGCAGACACAAAATGAAAATTTCAAAAGCTTGATACAATCTGGTTGCAGATCAGAAATTTAAACAAATTTTGAGTCTCATTTATTTAAAATACAAGTACGTTATTGATTGAAGAACACTAACATTTAATGGATTTCTTTCAACACTCATTCTAATTGGATATTATTTTTATTATTTATACAATGGACATATTTTTCATTTTCAGTAAGATATTTACAAACGAGTTTAAAATTTAACTATATATTTTAGCAAATATATCTTTCTATTGCCTCAGATTATAAGTAAATAGTAAACATTAGAAACAAATTTAATTTAAAAAAAATTAATTTTTTATTTTGCTTTTAATAAAGTGAAAAATTATATTAAAAAATAATTGAAAGAAAATATGATCTAATGTATTGTTAGGCTTCTTTTAAGTTATAAACTTTGATTTAATAGAATATGTTATAGAATTTACAACCTAATTAAATAAAACCTAAAAAATAAAAAGTCTTCTCAAGAATTTAATATTTGACATTGAATTATCATAAATTATAATTATCTTTTAAAATGAAATTAATATCTTTAACTATAAATCACAATTCTTAAAAACATGCAGATTAAAGCATACAAATCAATAAAAATAGGAAAATCTCTTTTTTGCAGTGCAGCTAAATGAATGATTAGTGCTTTGGTCTTCAGTTCTACAGTTTGCGAGCTCAAATCCTACCTCAGATAAGTTCTGTTAGTACCAACTCACATTTCATTTAAATACCAAAAGCAGTGCCGAACTTGAAAAATATTCCTAAAAGTCAGTCTCATATTAATGCCACTGAGTTCTGAGTGGGTTATAATCGGAGACATGAGAATTTGAATGTTTTGCTTAAACTCATAACACTTTGCTTAGAGATTGGCATCAGTTAACTAACAAATAGAACAATACACAGCAGTTTCAAATACATCATCTAAAAAAAATAAGTAACTTATATAAAGCATTATTAAATTTTACCATGTTAGGCATAAACAAATTCTATGAAGAAAGTAATAGTGGACCATCACAGAAATGTATAATATTTCTATGTAACATAATATTCCTTAACCACTTGCACTGGAAAGATGTGCCACGCATGTCATAATTATTTTGTCACAGAATCTCCAACAACGTGATACGTACTTCGTCATTATATATATATTTATATCATGATAATATACAACAGCGAGTTACCCAGGACCATTCTAGTACACACGTCAGTGAATTCGTTACCAGTGCAAGTGGTAAAACAGTAAAATAGAACTAGTTGACACTATACTGGAACAAATCCAGTGACAGTTAAGACTTATAAAATCCATTTTCCAAGTGAAATATATGACATGGTATCACATGGTTATGCTGTAATATGTCAGCTAAGTTAAAATCAATATTTATAAATACAGGAAATATTACTGATATATTAGGTTGTTTTTGAAACAATTATGAAATATATTTCATAATAAGTAAGGAATTCTTTCATTTTGAAGTTTAGACCTGAAATACTGTAACAAAATCAAATGATTGTGCCAATGAAATTCTGATTGCAAAAGCAAATTTTACTATAGGTGATTACATCTTGCCTGAGTAAAATAAAGCAATACCTTAATTTTCTGGGTAATAATAAAAATAATCATTTTTAATAGCATATTTTTTTTGACAATGAAACTGGTTTTTCAATGAATTGTGAGTAAGCTAAATTTAACATTCTTTCATTTTCAAAAAGATTTCTTTTTTTCACAATGATAACTTTTCCATTCATTCACCACAAAGAACTTATTAACAACTTGACAAAATAAGAGACAGCAAAGCATACAAACAAACAATACAATGCCTATCACTTCCATGATTACTTCATGGATAGCAGATCATATTTACATGTCACAAAGCATTAGTTTGATTTATTTTTAGTTCTTGCATACTTGAGATGGTTACTTCTTCCATTCAAAATACAACAAGAATCGACAATTTAAAGAAGATTCTGCACTACTTTAAGCATCTGAGGTGAAACTTGAATCCACAAAATGTTGAACTAAAGGCAAGAAATTAAATCATTAAACTCAGACACAACAACTAGTATAAATGAGGAAACAGGAAAACTCAAGTATACCCAGTTAGACACAAATACCTTGTAAAAGTAGAAAAATAATATTATCAACAATTATTTAGTATTATTGAATGAAACTGTGACTTATCATTCTTAAAAGTGTCTTCTAAATACAAGATCAAGGCAGATTTTTTAATATTAAAGTTTTCAAAAAAATTAATAGTTTAAATTAATAATTTTTTGAGAACAAAAAATCTTATAATAGGATTGGTTGTTTTGTCTCTCAAGGCTCACTTTTTGCACACTAAGGATAACCAGACCAAAATATACAGTTAAAGTGGATTCTGAACCAGTACAAATTCCAAGCTGGAGATGGAAATTGAAACTGTTAAATCGAAGAGCAGACCACTAACCATTTTGACAATCAGATAAGCATTTTATAAATGGATACAAATAAAAAACTCAGTTTAATAAAATTTTAAAAATATATTATTTTATGAAAATCTAAAAAGAGTCTGCAATAATTGACATTAATATTAAAAAAATATCAGCAAGTTTCTGCATTTTAAACTTATAATTATTATGATTTATAGTATGATAAATTGTTATGGTAAATAAACCAGTAGTGATAATTTTAATAATAAACATTTCACAAGATTTTAGAAATAATTGATGTATGTAATACATTGCAAAATTTTTTAAAAATCTGAAAAAAAGTCCTCCTTATCAAGAATACATTCAATCATAATGGGTTCCTTTATATATAATTCACATATTTTACTCTAATATAAAAGAATGATAAAATTTCATAGGAATATAACTGTATTGAATTTATTATTTATAAAGTACTTCCTAATTAGAATTAAAACATTTCTACAAAAATTTATAATATTTATGAAACAAAATGACAAGTAAACTCTTACCAAGTTTAGCCAGCTTTGAATCACTAATTGGTAAAACTGCATCTCCTTTAAATATATATATAAAATAATATAATACATACATAATAATGAATTCAACTTGCATACTTATAAAAAGCAAGATTTTTAAAACAAGATACAAATCTGCTCTCTAAAATGTAAGATGTTATGGAAATGAATACTTCTATTTTAAAATACATAATATATCAATGATTTTAAATGCAGGTGTACAGAAAAAATAGAGTAGATTACGTAGAAATTAAATCAGCATGTAAAATAGAAATTGGTGGTGTTAATTAGAGAGTATAGCATAACTGAATTTTCCAAATGGAAATTTATATAAAATTATTAAAATTTATGTAAATATAATATAGAAAATATTGTTCTGATTTATTAAGATGTTTTTAAAAAAGTTATGAAAAACATTGAATTTATTATTCAATATTTTTTTAGATCTGTAATATTGTCACAAAATCAAAAATGATGTGCTAATGAAATGCTATTTACAAAAGCAAATTTTACTATAGGTGATTACATATTTAGCATGAGTGAAATGAAATAAAATTTAATTTTGTTGAGTAATAAAATAAAGATTATTTTTTCAGAACATATTTTTCTGATGATGAAACTGGTAATTCAATGGTTTTTTGTTAAATTATTCCGTATTATTCAAAAATTAGAGAAGTATTTTTCTTTAACCAAGGTAAACATTCTTAATTTAACAAAAAGATTGACTTATTTCATAATTGTAAATTTTTCATTTATTCACTGCAAAGAACTTATAAGCAGCTTGACAAAATAAGAGACATCAAAGCTTATTTCGAAACAAAAAATACAATGCATATCACTTCTTTAAATACTTCACGGGTAGCAGATGGTATTCACATGTCATAAGATACATGTTTGATTTATTTTTAGTTGTTGCACATTCAAGACAGTTACTTCTTTTATTCAAGATATAACAAGGTCTTCAACTTAAAGAGGATTCTGATCTAATTTAAGCATGTAAGGTGGAAGTTGAATCAACAAAATGTTGAACTAAAGGCTATAGAGTTAACTATTTAACTTCTAACTTGACAACTAGCACAAGTGAGTTAACATAAAAAGTCAAAAATACCC
The DNA here is from genome assembly GCA_026290005.1 of Latrodectus geometricus. Classification (NCBI taxonomy): domain Eukaryota; kingdom Metazoa; phylum Arthropoda; class Arachnida; order Araneae; family Theridiidae; genus Latrodectus; species Latrodectus geometricus. The sequence goes on from JAPDSC010054272.1 coordinate 270,379, forward strand.
AATACAAGCAGAAATGTAACATTATCTCCAGTTGTTCAGCGTTCATGGCTGAAACTGTGACTTACCATTTTAAAGAGTGTCTTCTAAATACAAAATTAGAGTAAATTTTTTAATAGTTAAAATTCATTATAATAGTTAAATATTTCAAAATAAGTAATTTTTTGAGGTAAAAAATCTTATAATCAGATTGGTTGGTTTCTTACCAATTTAATTATAAGATTTCTGTCCTCTTAAATCTCATTTTTTACAATGGGGATAGTCAAAAAACCAAACAATTTAAACTGGATTCTGAATCACTACAAAGTTCAAGTTTGAGCTTGGAATCGAACCTAGAATTGTTGAATCAAACTGTTAACCAATCGACCATCATATCAGCTTTTATAAATAGATTCAATTAAAAAAATTCAGTTTGTCTAAATTTTAAAAATACCTTATTTTAGAAATGACTACAATCAAATGAAATTTGCAATAATTGAAGTTAATATAAGAAAAGATCAGGAAATTTCTGAGTTTTAAAATTTATAATTATTTTTTCCAGTATGGTAAATGAATCAGTAATACTTTTACTAATGAACACTTTCCAAGATTTGAGAAGTCATTGAATTGAAAACTGCCATATTTTTTAAGTATCTGAAAATAAAAGTCATTTCTATTAAGAATAGATTCAACAACAATTGGTTCTTTTATGTATAAATCGAATATTTTACTCTAATATAATTAAATGATAAAGATCATAGAAATATAGCTGTCTTAAAATTATAATTTCTAAAAGTATTGGGTTGTTCGGAAAGTCATTTCGTTTTTCCCACCTGAATTAGTCTTTTGCTAGTGAAAACCAACCATTCTATGAGTATGAAAGCATGCTACGACCAGAAAAATGGTAAAAGGTATTGGACTAGAATTGAAAATATACAATTCAATAAAATATTTATTCGCTATACGTTTATCATTTTCATATAAAACGAAATAACTTTCCGAACAACCCAATATATTATAATTAGTATGAAAGCATTTCTACAAAAATTCATAATATTTATAAAACTTAACAAGTAAACTCTTACCAAATTTAGCAAACTTTGAGATACTTGCTGGTAAAACTGCATCTCCTTTAAATACATATAAAATAATAGAGCACATACATAATGAAGAACTGAACTGACATATTTATCAAAAGTGAGATTTTTAAAATCTGTTCTTTAGAATGTAAAGAAAATGAATTCATCTATTTTAAAATATATAATACACCAATAATTTTAAATGCAGGAGTAAACTTAAAACCAGCTAAATTTACTAAGTAGAAATTAAATGCACATATAAAGTAGAAACTTGAGGCATTAGATATAGAAAGTATAGTATAATTGAATTTCCCACATGGAAATTAAAATTCCGATTAAAAAGGAGCAAAAATTGTAATATGTCATTAATGAATGATAAATTGATTATTTATTAAAATATATGAAAGTACTAAATTTCAAAGTATCTTTATTCTCCTAATATTTTCTTCATGACATCTCATTCAAAATCGATCTCTTGATGAAACTCTAAATTTCTAAAAACTTATCAAATGAAAAAAATTGCTAGAAATGCTTTGAAACAGTTTTTTTACTCTCTTTAGAGAAAGATGCTAGAAGCCTTTATAGAAATACACATAAATGCAGGTGGTTATCAAAATAATAAAAAACCACTACAAATTAATAAATAATCCTTTGATATTATGGTACATTAGCAACTTTGGCATGTAATACACTTTGGATTGGCCTAGAAAGCAATTTATGTTAGTGCAGAATGTTGTACCATTCTTCATGGAGATATTCACACAGAACTTTCGATTTCAGGGAAAGATACCAATGGATATTGATACTGTATTGAAAACTATAAAATATACCATATAGTGTTAACTATGTTGAGGTAAGGTGATTGTGCAGGCCAAGGTAGGTACATAACTACCTTCTCACGTTCAACAAACAATGATAGGGTATGTCCTGCTGCAGTGATAAGTGATTAATCATAATGGAAAACTTCTTTTTTTATAGATTAAACAAAATATGCAACATAGGACATGTCAATGGATCTGGTCAGCTAAAACTTCTTTATATTTCCCCCCAGTGATACTCACTTTCAGGGTTACTATTAGTCTAGCAGAAAATTATGACATGAATGCCCATATTATGAAAGATACATCTCTACTTTTGAGAGAGTTGCAATGAGACATTCACATGTTTTTTCAGGTGTTTTTCAAATGTGCACCTGCTCTGTAGTCGGGAAAAATGGGAAAGACAATCAGACCATATTACTTTCTTTCACTTATTAGTTCACCAGGTTTTGAATGTGACACCATTGTAGACAATGTTTAGCACTAACGTCTGTGACAATTGGCTAGAAAATTGCTGCTCTACCATAAATGTTCTGCTTATGAAAGTGCCTTCTAACTGCAATCATTGACACTGGAGAATCCAAGTGGTAAATGTATTCTATGGTTACTTAGTAGAAGTTGTTTGGTTTTCAGAGATTACAAGTCGCTTCATTACTCATTTACTTTCAATGAACTACTCTTTCAGCCCACTTTTTACTTTGCTGAGCATGTCTTGTCACACCGTGTGTTTACTGTCATGGCTTTAGACATATTTCTAGAAACACTTAAAAGTTAGGATGCTTCAATCAAACCTTCAATGAAGTTACAACAATATAAAAGAATATATACATTTGTATTTATAAAAAAGAAATCTGTTAGCTATTATTATATTTTAATATTCATGAAGGACATTAAAAAAGTTCACTTTTATTCACAAGTTTTTCAATTATTTTGATAACCATCTGTATACATGTAATTTCAGAGTTTATTGATACATTTACTGTTACAAAATAATCGCTCATCGTTTTCTTAGACAGATACCTTCTGTGTACCATAATTTATTGGATTGAGAGCCATGGTTTAGTAAAAATTTTAAATCATTACAAATATTCCAGCCATCAGAGAATTATTTTTAAAGTTATTGCTATAGTAAAAGGTGGTCTCACATTTCTTCATTAAACTCCTCAGACATTTCTAAAAAAATAAATCTAGAACCCTTATTATTAAATATATATATGAAAAAGTGAATAAACTTAAAGAAACCCCATAAAGAAGTTTAAAAAAAAAGCTACAAAGGAAAAAAACTATGAAATTGATTTGGTTTGTAAAGTACATTTATTGACATAGAAAATTGATGCATGAAAATAATTTACTTGTTTTAAAAAATTTTAAGCAATAGTATAGAAATTTATTTTCTATTTTTTTTATAGATACTATTAAATGTAGTTAAAGGGAAGGTAGTTCAAGAGTAATGGAAGAAATATACGAGAGAGCATGTCAATAATTTATGTCCTCTAAAGTTAGTTTAGTTATTAATTATGACTTTTGTGGATATATTTGGCCTTTTTATTAGTATATTTCTGAGCACACATTCAACAATATGTACTCATTAAATTTATAGGCTGAATTAGAGTTATCTCTCACACATAGATGAAACTATATTTTTTACTTTGTTATGGATTTTGTTGTCTTACAATAAAAACAATTACAGAATTCAGCTACCTTTTAAACAAAAATTAACAATTTAGCTCTTTCAAACTATTATATATTGTTTAAAAATTTTTATTTAGTAGAACTCCATTCAGTTTTGGATAATTTTTCATTTCTTAAAATATGCAAAGGGAAATTTACTTTCAAGGAGCTTAGGCAAAAAATAATTTCAATCAATCTTTTAGTGACTATTAAAATTCTTTGCATTGAAAATAAATTTTTGTTTTATTAGTCTTTTTGCCCATGTTTAAAAATGTGTAAACAAAATTATGAATTTTTTTTTTTTATGCAGGAGTCTCATTTTTTTATTGAATAACACATGAAATATTTTTAACTGAATATTACTAATCAACAAGTAATAGTTCCCTCTCTAAATGTTCATAGAAAAGTGTATAAGAGTTTTAAATATAAAACATTAAAAATATAAGCATTGTTCTGCAGTCTTATGTAAATAAATGTCATTTATAATATTCTTAGTTAAGAAAACTGTACTGATCATAAATGTTTCACTTATGTATTCAGTAAAAAGGGAGAATGGTTAGTGAAAATTTTATGTAAATTCGATGGAGAGAATCAAAATTCTCTCATCTTTATTTACATGGTGAAAATAGCCAATAATTATAGTAGCCAATTAAAAATAGCCAAAAAACTGCTTAGATTTGACTGGTACTTTATTTATAAATACCAATGCAATAATAAATGCACACTATGAGCAAAATAAAACTGCTTTCAAATCATAAGCAGATGTTTAAAAATAAACAAAATAATTAAATTTGAGACTTCTGCATAAAACCAGTAGCTATATATAATGCTAAGCATTCATGAATTGCAAATGAGCAGCATGAAACAATGGCAAAATAATGAGAAAAAAATTATGTTTTGGATTAACAATATATCACTTTACTTGACAATTTGGCAAAAGTGAATAATGCTGCCACTCCATGACATTGTAATCACAATCTACAATGTGTCCCTTTTGTATCCTTGTCATGTTTTCAATTATTCATCTCTTTCAATTTGCTTTCAAATGCTACACACTTTAGATGTGAATACACAGCTCCAATCAAAATGTCACTAGAGCATTATTTTTGGATACTAACTAGATTGAAAAATGGTGATTTCAAAAAATGTATTTCAACGTATCATAAATTTCCTAAGTATTAAATAACTGAGTAGGTTAATATTGAATATATTAAAGATCGACAATGCTTAGAAAAGTATTCGGCACAGAGTGTAAATTTAAAGTTTAATGAGTATTGAACTTTAAGATAAATAGTGAGTAAAATAACACTTTCATTTGAAATATAATAATAAATTATCATGGCTTTCAAGAGAAAACAAATATGTAAGGGAATTAAAAATATGACAACACTAAAAGAAAATTTGAAAAAAATCACAAGAGTGAGACAGGGAGGGATATAGAGATGATGAAAATTGGAAATTGCAGAAGTTACGCTATTTACAAAAGATGTTGCTTAATAAGTAATATAGCAAACCATGGATTGACTCAATTATTTTGCAGATATCCAATCTCATAAACTCCTAAAATTGAAAAACAATGAGAGGGATAAATAAAATTTTAAAAATATATGCAATAAAATGCTGTACAGAGAAGTGAGGAATAAAGTAGGAATTTGAAAAATCGTTAATGGAATAATTATTAATAGTTTTTTTCAACACTCTAAATGATGGCCATTACATTATACATGAAGTCGATATGCTACAGGAGTGAAATTAACACACACAAAAAAAAAAAGATTGTTTGTCACACAATGGCCATTTTACACACATGGGCTAGACTGGAACTGACAATTTAGGGTGGATTAACAATCATTACAACCATCCATGCTCAAGGTGGGATTCAAACCGCACAAAATGTTAAAGTGAAAACCAGAGTGCTAACAGTATGGCGGGCAGCTTTTCAAGTGAAGAAGATTAATTGCTACAATTTAATCTTATAATGGTTTGAAGGACTAGGTTTCTGATTTTGGACTCCTGATATTCCTATACTCTACTTCTTAGGACTTGAAGCTCTAGTTTCCTGCTTTTAAACCTACCCAAGAGATTTGATTCTACTTTTTCTGAATGTAGGACTAGACTAGATCACAGAATCCTATCTGATAATATACAAATCAGAGTGATATTTTTTTCTATTCATGACCCCTTGACCATCAGTACAGTTAAAAATTTGTTGGCTAGTGTGTAGCAGAAAGCTCTCATATTGTAATTAAACATCAATAACTATCATAACCACAAATTGTGTAATAGATCCGTTAATATACTCTGACGCAATCACTTCACTCACATTCATAAATAGCTCAGAATTTTTCATTTATTGTCTGGAAGTCATAAAAACAGTTTTGTCTTGAATATACACAAATCATACAATTGCTTTCAATCATACTTCATTCCAATGTTTGGCCCTTTATTTGTACTAACATGGAGCTTTTGATTCTCACTTCTCAATTTTTCAGTAAATGTAACATTTAGTAAAATAATTTGTATATTTCATCCACAATTTCAATGAATTACATTGTTTTGCTTACAAGAAAATATTTATTTCTCTATATTTAAATGTTGGAAGAGAGTGCATATCTTAAGTGCAAATCTTCAAATATTAAAAAAATTCTTTAGTTCCAAACACAACTTCATGTGAAACAGTATACTTTAATTAGCTTGAGTAAATAAGCTGATTAATTAAAAAAATTTAAGTATGTAATTTTTTCTTTCAATATACAATTAGATTCAGAAAATTTTCAAAGAATAAACAATGAAAGATTCATGAACAAGCAATAGCAGCAAAAATTTGGAGAGTAGCATTCAGAAACATATATTATTATATTTTATCAAAACAAATATAGCCAATTTAGAAAGTAAAACTTTCATTAATGTCTTAAGATTCAGGAGTTTAGTAATATCATATTATTTATATGAACCAAACAAATATTTAAGTTTAATCATTGCCTACAGCTAATGACTACTTTAGAATTGTTAATTATCTTATTAAAGTTTGTGATAATCTTTTGAGATATCAAAGTGATGAATTAAATATTTAAAAAAATGTTTAATTCACACACACAACAGTGAAACATAAAGAAATCCAATAATGAAATATTACTTCAAATAATATACAAATATGACAGCATTTTTTTTTTTTTAATTTTAGCATAAGATTTTATTGAAGCAAAAATGAATATAGAGATAAAAAATGCATTATCACATTTAAAAGATACAAACTTTAATGAATATAAAATCTTTAAAACTTTTTAGTCATGTAAAATTCAAAATTGATAGCAAATTTGAAAATAACTAAAAATGCCGGAAAAAAATATAAAAATATACCAAGTATAGCAGGAGTATCAGGAATGGCCAATGCATTTGAGACAGCATCTAAAAAGATCATTCTTTAACAATGGAAATATATGCTACATACTTATAAAGCATCAACTTATTATAAAATCTCAAAGTTAAATAAAATAAAACAGTTGATATTTAAAAGAAAATATCTTTTTCATGTTTAATTTCATAAAAGTTTCTACAATTATAAACACAATTTTCTGATTTAGAACAAACTACTTTGATTGAAAAGGTAAAAAAGAAATGAGAAATTTAATTATAAAAATTTAAATTGAAAAAAATTTACAGTAAAACTTTAAAAACACCAACTTTAAATATTGCAATAAAGAGTGTTATACGAAGATGACACAGTAAATTTGAATTAAAAAAAGAAAAAAACCTTAAATTCTAGAAGATTTCATGAGAAAGAATCAGTAAGAAATTAAAGATGCATATGTATTTTAGAACATGCCGACAAATATGACAAATGTTTCATCTATGACAGAAATATAAATTGCTTCAATTTAAAAGCATTGCATTTAATCTACACAAAGCACATACATACACAAACATATATAAATATGCAATTAATTGAATATCTTAATACTTTTGATTTCCTACTTATATTATTGATTCTAAACTAGTTAGCATCAAAACATCTGCATATCACAAGAGCTTGTTAATGTAATCAACGTTAAAATGACGTTAACATTATGTAATCAACGTTAATGTCCTTAGTTACCTTTTAAATCTGTGTTTCTCATTTATTCTACCAAATGGGGGAAAAACATCTGAACTGTATAAATCAAATAATAATGTAAATATCATATCTATCAAAGCAGGATATTCAGCAGCAAAGTTTATATGACAAACCACTTTATTTTGAGCTTGCTACAAGAATTTAGAAAAAACTTATAGGGTCAGAGTTTACAAATGTGTCAGATCCAATATTTAATTTTCCATTTAATTTTTTTATCAATATAGTTTTTTTTAAATAACTACATGCAGCTCATTTCTTATTACTGAATATTAAATGGCAGACTTTAGGAGTATTGATTGCTTAGTTTCTCAGTTGTAACATGAAGCTTAATACAATCCAACAAATTTTCATAATGCATAATGTGGTATTTCCTAAAAATATATTAGATGCCCAAGGGTGAATACATACTATTCACCAAAATTATACTAGTGTTTTTTTACTATCTCAAGCTAATTATATTCAAATTAATGTTATTTACTTATAAAATATTCACATCCACCAACAATTTAAATCTTGTATATGTTTTCATAGCAAGGAAGGAGGAAACATGATAAAATAAATTTAATTAAAAAGGAATGATATAATAGGACTTGGGTTAACATTATTTTCATATCTTCTAAGTAGAGAACTCTTAAAGATGACATTTTTATTGGATAACGATTCAAAAGCTGACAGTATAGTGACTTTAATTATACAAAAAACATTTGCAAAAAGTAATTAAAAAATAATATTAAATACATAAATACAAAAATTTTGAAAATATAAACAAAATAAAGCACAAGATTTAATTTTTGTAAGGCCGAATTTAAATGATTTCTAGAGTATCTAAAGTAATAAAAATGTGTTACTTTAAACAAAAATGTATTGTTTAATGAGATTTTTTCTTAGAGATACTTTAGAAAAGAAACTTGACATGTTAAGCTTCTTTTAATTTCCGATGAAAAATATTTATTAAACAAAAATATTATTTACAATCATACAATAACATTATAAATCATCTTAATAAAATGTATTGAAAACGTCTGCTATCCAAATGATACTCATGTTCTTCCAAAGAGACAAAAAGCATTATATATATATATATATATATATATATATATATATATATATATATATAATGATTTATATTGGTTTCTCGATGCTTGAATTTTAATGTTTCATGAACTGTAAAAATGGACTTCAGATTATTATAAATTGATTGTAAAATAGAACCTAAATTTAAACTAAGCAGAGATAAGATAAACCTAACCAGATTCATAAGTAAAATTTGCAGATGCAGGGGAGATTACCAAATTTGATAAGAACAAAACCACATAAGCTGACATGTGATTCACCTATGACATTTGCCATTTATAATTCTAACCTATTATCAATAAAAATAAAACTTGTTTTCATGAAATTAAGATACTATAAACATTTAAAACATTAATCAGTTAAAAATATAAAACTACGTTTTTTTTATTATTACCAAACTTTAATCCAATCTTCGGCATTAACTTTAGCACTATATTTTGAAAATAATCATTTCTAAAAGAAAATTAAGAGACATTAACTAATCTTCCAAGAAATATACTTTATTCATTGAATTCATGAAAATTTAAAGAAAGAAAATTGTTGCATTAAAGCTAGACAAAATAAAATCTGACTCAATTCTTTTCACAATCAAAAAAATTATTTAAGACTCTTAACTACTTTAAAATTTGAAAAACTTCATACATAATTTATAGGATCCTTAAACTTTACTAAAAACAGCATTTTTAAAGCTTAACTTCCATAACTTAGAAGGAGTGTACAGTGTAGCTAAAATCATAATGACAAGAAATAAATTCTCTAGACCTGCTCATGTGTCATAAAATTACATGTCATTCATAGTAGGTGCAGTAATGCTAGTGAAATGTAAATTTCAGAATGAGCTTCTGCAAAAAGCATGCAATTATAAGTCCAATGAAAGTGAAAAGATACCACAGGTGTTCAATGCAATGATGTGTATACCAGTATGAATGTTAATGTTTGAAAGAAGAAATTCAATTATTGATACTATTTCACTAAAGTGACAAGAATTATGATGCTGCAAAAGAAGCATTCGGTTGACTGAAAAATCATCTGAGGATTAACTCAAAACAAAAATTTAAAATTTTTATTTTCAAACTTTTTTTCTTGAAAAAGAAATTTGTCAAAGTTCATCTACATTTTAAAAAGAAATCACTTTGTTCGACTTTCAAACATAACTTGTATTTTTCAGAACTTTACCATATTAACATAGCTAAAGTTCAGAAAACAAAGTTCCAGAATTTCATAAAGTGGTCTAAATTTGTATCTAAATTTGTAATTTATTTGTAGAATTTAAGAATTATAATTTTTTTTAACATACTTTTAAGCATTAAAAAATCTCACGCTGAAACAATTCCTAACAAAACATCTCTCTGCAACATTATGAAAAATGATGGAAGACTTGCAAGACAGCTGAATTATAAGCACAATGAAATTTTATATATATAAAAAATCTAATGATTACATTATTTTTAGTACTAAATGCAGCAGATATAAATGTCATAACTCTTTTCAATAGTGAAACAACTTCCAACAATATAGAGAAAATAAATATTTCTAGAGATTTGTGATTCACATCATACTAAAAGTCGATGAACATTCTGTCATTAAATAAAAACACAATATGAAGTAATCTAGCTGAGATTTAATTCCCTTTTCAAAAAGATTTGTGTTAAATACTATTTGCGTATGTGCCCTAAAAGTAGAAAAACTGACTTTTACCGAATGTAAAAGTACTATTTGTCTACTTTAATAGAACTGTTTTACTAGTATCCATACGAATTGGATTATAACACAGCTTAAGCAGGAAATTATATTTTACTCACTGTAATTATACATACATATTAACGTCAAGTTGCTTTTGATGCAATCAATCTTTATAATCACTCCCCCCCCCCTAGTTTTAAGTTAGCTTCATCTTCCTCACACTCTTCAATACAATTTTTCACTTTTAAGAATGGTGTAACAAAATTAAAAATCAAATGATCATTCATACTTTCAGAAAACATCCTTTTGGAATGAGAACATTCAAGTACTAGAAGTATAACATCAAACATTAGAGATACAGTAAAAAGATAATCAGCAAATGAATTTTCAGGGTAAAGGTTTATAAGTAAAAGATTATCATTTTATTTAGGGTTTCCAAAGAGAAATATATGATACATGAAGATTTGAATAATACACAATGCATGGATAAAAATCCTAATTTCGATTTATTTTTTCCTGGGTTTGAACTAGTGTAAAATCTGAAGTCATTCAATTTGAATTTTTAATTAATTTTTACGCTATAACTTTAAGATAAGATATTTTCACAAAATTTTTGTTAATTGATATTTTCTATTTTAATCTTCATTGAAAAAAATCACATTTTTCATTGCAATATATATAAATTTTCCATTGATATATTTTATCCACACACACACAATTAATCTAATATACATAATTTAAAATCATAAAACAGGGCAATAATAATGATCCAAACAAAATATGATTATTACAAATAAAAAACCAAATATTTCACAAATGTTTACTTTATAAGCTAGCAAATCTTCAATCAATGCAATATATCTTGAAATTTTATTTAGCATTTCATTATTTCTTTATGTTTAGGAATACCTTTAATATTTCCATTCATATTATAATAACATTTGTAATTTTTTAAAATTTTCAACAGCTTTTTCATTTAATTAACAAAAGAAAACTAACAAACCATTTTTAATAAAATATTTTAAAGAGATTTTCCTTCAGATATTTCTTTCAAATAAATAATATTGTAGGAAATTATGCTTACAGACAAAACGTTTTTTTTTTTTTTCATAATTACCAGTGAAACAAACTTATAAAAATTAACATACTGCACAAATGAACACCATATATTTATAAAGTAACTAATTTGTACATTTTGAAAAATGTAATTTATTTATACATCACTTTTTTAAATATAAAGAACGTAGTATCATACTCTAAACTGATTACTCCTAAAATTGTCACAAAATTAACAAGAATACATAAATTGAAGAAATAAAATACAAATTTGGAAAATATTCATAATAATGGAATTCTACATTGTTGTAAGCTCCTCTAAGTCTGCAAGATTGTAAGGGTAATTGTTGTCTTTCAACTCCATGGAGATGAATCTATGCTCTCCATTTTTTCACTTATCTTTAAACTACTCATTTTTGTTAAATATCATACAAGACAATTAAAATTGGGGATATATGCCAGTATTTACTTTATAACTATTGAAACAAAAATTTTAAATATTTTACTTTGTTGTTAGCACGAAAAAGTTACTGGAAAACCTTACATTAAGAAAAACCATTTTGATACACATTGCTCTTCAAATATGCTTTTGAAAATTTTTGCTATAAATTAAAATTTTATAGCTCACATAATTCACATGAAATTAAAATCTGTACTATTCAATTAAAATATAAAACAAGATCTCAACTAATAATTTTATGATAAGGATTCATGTAAAGTGTATAAATGAAAAAAAACTGTTAAGTATAAAACCATTTGCTGTCTGCCAAAACAAGTGCATTCTTATCATAAATTAAAATATGCATGCAAAAATTATAAATTAAAAAGAAAAGTACCAAGTTCTGAAAAGCAACCAAATCCCATAGCTTCATCTGATTCAGCTGAAAAAAAAGAGCTGGTAGAAATATAAAACAGAAATGTTGAATAGTATGTGATATAATAAAAAGATCAAAACAGTAATACAATTTTATGTTTTTTTAATAATAACTACTATAAAAATGAAGTAAGCAACTCACAGCACTAAAAATTCCCAATATAAAAAAGATTGAAAAAGATATTTAAAACTCAATGCTTAATCTAATTATTTGAGTTATTTTACCTTGATGTGTAATTATATAATCAAACATCTCTTTAAAAAATGACAACAGTAAAAAGAAAATATAATCGAAAATAAAGTATTTTTTTATATTTAAAATATTTAGAGTGCTCATTCTATTATGAAAAATAAAAGGACAGAAAAGAACAAATTTTAGAGTGTAATTCTAGAAAACATCTTTTGAAAAATTATATGCTAACCTCTGATTAATATTTCATTTTTACATAGTGATAGTCATAATATTAAAAATCACAAATTTGACATTTACAAATATAAAAATGTTTTCAGCTGAATCACAGATATCTATTAGATTTCAAACATTCAAACTTGAGGTGGGACTCAAATTCACAAACTGTTGAACTGAAGGGCAGAGCGATAACTATTTAGCAATTAACTCAGCAAAATTAAGAGAAGAAATTTTTAAGGAAACTTTTTAAAATTTCATTGTTCATCTCATAAATAATTAAAAATGCAAGAAAATAGCATTACTTAAATTTATAAATTTTATATTCTACACTTATAAATATTAGTAAAATAAGAACTGATTCAAATAAATTTAAAATCAAATAACACTACTTTAATTTGAATACACTTTAAAGAAAATATCAGAATACAGCTATAAATATATTAAAAATTTAGAAGAAAAAAGCAAAAGCTTTTAATATGACAGAAAAATTAATATTTTTCAAATCATATTTTTATGAAGCAGTGTTCAAAAAAGGTTTACTTAATTTTAAATTTTGTAAACACTCATGCAAAATAGAAAGGAACTTACAAATTTGTCGCCAATTTTGTGTATACTGTGGTTCAATAAACAACTATTTTTTAGGTTTTACAGTTTAAAAAATGTTTTTCATAGAAAAATTGGATTGATCAGAAAAACTCAGGAAGAAATAATTTTAAAATTTAGCTGGAGAATTCAGCTGTATTTTCAAGGTGAAAGACTTATTTAAAGAAATTTAAATAAAGCAGCAAAGCTAACAAATTAAATTTAAAATTTTCAATATCACATGTCACAATATTATAAATATTTCAAATAGAATAATTTAAATTATTGTAAAGAGAGTACAACGAATTCCCACATTTCTTATGTTAGATTGCAAATAAAAAAATATATTTTAACCCCTTAAGCGGTTTGCCCATACAGTATACGTGCTACCCAAAATTGGCCTCAACACCTTATGAGCATCCATATTTTCTCTTTTCCTTCTCTGGTTTGCCTGTATTTTTCATTATTGTAAAGAGACTATTTAGTATTAATATTTTTCAATAGATGGAGCGGCTTGTCCATGTAACTGAAATGCTTTTCATCCAGGTTTTTTTTGAAGCGGGAATTTTTCTTTGAAATTTTTGTTCTACTGTATTCAACGCTTGTGAATTTAAAACCTTGTCTTTCTTATCAAAATTATTTATGGAATAAAAGATGAAAATATGTTCTTGTTAGATGATAAACTACATTCTGACACAGATATTTTTATAAATTATTTTAATTATTCCTCATATGACTCGTGCAGTGAGCTCAGCTCTGATGAAGATTTGAGTTCTGCAAGAATTTTCATCAAGGTTGATGTGAAAAATCCATCTGTTCTGTATCCTCGATTTGAATTTACAGGTATTCTTACAGTGCACATGGAATTTGATAACACTTCTAATGTTCTATAATTTTATGAAACATTCATTGATGCTTCTCTCATGAGTAAAATTGTGGAAGAGACAAGTAAATATTTTTGAGTTAAGCAAACATTTAGGGGTTTTTGTGTTCCAAAATTGTAAAATAAAAAATGTTGTAAAAGCATTAAAAGTGAAAAAAAATATATATTTCTCATTATTTTTATTTTATTAAGTAAGGTACTTAGTTACATGCAATAAAAAATATGCCTTTTTTGGAAGCATTTTTACTAAAAAAATTGACTGCTAAGGAGTTAGATTAAACTAATATATATATTATTTTAGCCCTAATTTTCTACATTATGTTACTAATTAAAGCTAACATGTGTAGATATAATACACATGTAATCTTTAATTAGTAAAATAATGTAACAAAGTATGGCTAAATTAATATATATTAGTTTAATTTAAAAAAGTATTTTTTTGATGTCAGAATATGCACAAAAAGGAGCAAAATAAATTTTCACTATGGCTTCTTAGAAACTAAATGTGTATCCTCAAGAAAATTTTAAGTCCAGAAATCAACAATAAAACATTGTTTTTTACATGGGATACATGCAAGATTAGAATAAAATATTTAATGTAACAGAAATATTTGCCATGAAAATTATCTAAGTCTAACTACAAATACTAATATTTTAAGATGTTTACAGGCAGCAATTATATGACTTAATAATCAGTAATTGCAATATGAAATTGTTCCTAAAAGCACTCTAGACTACAGAAAACAGAATACTTGCTATTCAATTTGTTAAAGATGATTGCTATAATAAATATGTAATTATTGATTTATATTCTGGAGTTAAAAATTTTATTCTTTTATCTATATGTTATGAAATTTCTGTGCATTTTGTTTGAGCATTTTTACCATTCCATGTCTATTTAACATTACTTTTAATGGGGATATCTTAATACGATATTAAAAAAGGAATCCTTTATAATATTTTGTAGAAAATTCATGTTTATCTTAAAGTATAGCAAGAAAAACTATTTAATTTTAATTTGAAAATTCTCTATCATGAAACTAAGCTTCAAGGTAAGAAGAGAAATAATTTAATTCTGATACCAGAAAGCAATTAGCAGCAGAAGTACCTTAATAAATTTAAAAAGCAATATGCAATTATTAGCCATTGGACACATTTTTCCATATTTAATAAATATTCACACCTTCTAATCCTTCTTGAGACTGCAACAAAATATTTTTCATTGACTCAAGTATTAATAAAATATGAATTATAATTTATTCATATAAGGATCTAAGAAACAAGTATGAAAGCTTGAAATGGATGAAGAGGAAATTTACAAAACTAAATTAAAAAATTGTAATGAAAATAATAAATATAGTAATAAAAAATAGTGCTCAAAAATAGTAATAAAACTTGCTATAAACCAGACTAGGCTTATTAAGCTGCTTTGTAAATTTTAAATTGAGATAAATATGCATCATATACTCAATAATATAATTTGATCATGGACCTGCGAATTTGTAAAAAAAGGTAAAACATTAAAAAAAAAAACCTAATGATGATAATAAAATTACCATTGCCACACTGATTGAAAGGAGAATTTGATTTCTATGAGCAAACAATTTCCCTGAATTTAACAAAAACCCTGTATTTGTATTAGAATTTAAAATACATGGAATAAAATTTTTAGTGCATGCACATTAGATGGTTTGATAAAAAAAATGTTAAAAGTATAAAACATAAAAAGGAAAAAAAAAAAAAAAAACACACACACACACACACAAAGCAATAATGGATTTTTAAAATAAATAATGTGACTAAAGTTATTAAGATATATTAAAATTTACATGCAGCTGTTAAATAACCATTGATTTATCAAATACAATAGGAGAGCAACTGAAGTGATGTCATTTTTTAATTTTGATGGACTTTTTGCACTTGTGCCTGAAATGAGTATTCACAAGGCAAAGACTGAAAAATTAATCTCCAAGTTTTATTGTAATCACAGTCCAAATTGTTTGTTTAAAGGAATATCTGAAACTATCCAGACATACATCTCTGAAACTATACATCACCATTTTCCAAACATGAAAAATTATAAAAGAGCCTGATGTTAGTGGTTCAGTTATTAAGAGGTGCATATATATGCATGTTGTCTTTTCATCACTGTGAATATAGGATTATCTTTACTGTTTCTTTTGTATTGAAATATAAATTAATGATGCCTACATTTTCATCACAACATAAAATTTTAGAAATGTGAATTTTTTTTAAGTAATGTACACATTTTTAAGTGATCAAGGGTTTCTTTAATGATTCTGATACACTCTTCTTTTTGGTGTTCAATTGACTTAATAGAATTAAATGGTGAATAATTTTTTCTGAATACATTTCCTCATCTGATTAATTTCATATATGACAGTTAATCATTTGGTAGGTATAGCACAATTATCAATTTTTGAGACTCATTCTATGGGATTCCAATAAACAAGACTTCCTTATATTCTAAATCTTAAAAAGAAATGTGTTCCCTATGAAATTATGTAAGCCATTTGAATACAATAGCAGGTGAATTTTGATCTCCAAATGCTAATTGTGGATGCTACACACTTTTGCATTAATTTTTTTTAATCTGACTTTAAATATTTTAAAAAATCATTATACAATTACATTCCCATTTTAATTTCACCTTTTTTCTTATAAAATTCATTCTATGGTAAACTAACTGCACTTTATCAATAAAAATGTGCACTACAATAAAATAGTTTGAATTTTCAAATTTAATCACTCATTTTTTTACTACTACTTGTTGCTTAAATGGATCTTATAAATTTCAAATCATCAAATATGTGTGTAATACTAATTTAAATAATTTATTTCTGAGTCACAAAAGATATATAACGTATTATTCTTTTTTTTCAATATTGCTTATACAGAATCATTTAAATATCTCAGAATGCTCATTTTATATTTCAAAGATAAAAAATATTGAATATCTAATTATTACCCTGAGTTATTTACTACCATTAGTTATAATATCTACTACTTGTTGCTTACATGGATATCATAAACTTCAGAGTGATCCTGAAACAAGTGTGTAATACTAACTTAAAAAACTCATGTTTCCATTGAAAAAAATATATACTGCATTATTCTATTAGTTCAGTATTACTTTTAGTATCATTTAAACACATCAAAATGCTTATTTCATATTCCAAAGATCAACAAATGTTGAATATTTAATAATTTTCCTGTAATAACATATTTAGACACCATATTCTGACATCATGTATCAACCACATATCATAAAATACAATCAAAGATATATCAGACAGATATATCTAAATGAAAATGCAATATTTTTAAATTTATTTTTCAGTGATTAATAATAATGCTTTTAATAAAATGCTTAAACTTTTTTTTTTAAAAACATCAACATTAGCTTCCAAATTAAAAAGAAAGTTTTTACCAACACCACAATGATGGTTAAAATTTTTTTTTCTTTTTGCTTAACAAAAAATATTAATATATTTTGATTACATCAGATTTAAGCACATTTATTCATTTTATATCCCAATAGATATGCACATTTAAAACATTTTATAACATATTTAGTTATGAAATGTTTATATACAGAAGGTTAAAAAAACTTTACAGATACTTTATAAGAACACACTAAATGTAAGAAAACAAATCTTCAATTTTCAAACTATAAACCTTTACATTTTAGACACATTTCATAATGATAAATAGAAATTCGTGGAAAAGTTGCTTTCAAAAAGTGTAAGATCATTATCTCTCATGTTTGTGTCACTTACCTAGAATAAGTTTATTTAAATTTGAATTTTGTACAAAATGTTACATAAATATGAAAAATATAGAAAGTGCCTAGTTACTAAGGCAGATCTTGGAGCTAAGCATTTCTGCACAATATTTGTTATTCACCTTGGTTCTTTATTGTGATAAGAAATCAATTTCATGTACTTAAATAGATATTGATGGACACTATTATTTACAAAAATAAATCTGACACTTCTGATCTCCTTCAACAAACAATCTTTAAATTTTTTGTATTATAAAGTAGACATTTGTTTTTATAAGCCTTTTACAAACACTTATGTTTTCATGGACTAATTGCAAACTCTAACCTTGTCACCACACAAAAGATGATAATGAAAACTTATAAACTAAAATTTTGAAAAATCTTTTTCTGAAATTTCATTTTTGACAAACAGTTTTACCTACCATATTTTTTTAAAAATTTCTTTTACTTTTTATGATATGATTTTTTTCAACTTTTTAACAGATTTTTTTTACGTAATGTCTGAGATTTTGATTATTTCTTGAACTAGAAGCAACACATTCAAACAGTCTAGAAATTATGGGAACAATTATCAGACATTTGATGGGAAAGAATTGTGGTGCTGTATTCGACTGTTGTTGTTCTTTTACATAAGAACATAGAAACAAGAAGAACTCTTTTCTGCTCCCTGTATGTAAGAACATAGAAAGGAGAAAAAACTTTAAGAAGTTCAATCTCCACTATACAATAGTTGATTTATTTCATCTGAACAACTGAATTTTTTCAAGTTTTAATTGTGAAGGGAGATTGATGATTGTTGTGTTGAAGATTTGGTGTAGTTGGAGAACCGAAAATGTTTATCAGTTGAAGTAAGAAATAAAATTCTAAAATTAGACAAAAAATATGAAAGACAAAAAGAAAAAAAAAATCGTGAATTCCAAATAGCTTCTTCAGCCATTTAAAAACTCAGAAAAAAGTCCTTAAAAAAGAAAACAGTACCAGAAAAAGAGCTACCATTCAAAAATACTGTACAGAAGCAAAACACCCTACGCAAGAAACAGCTTTGCTTGTGAAAATGAGAAATAAGCATTTCTGTTAATGTCATTAAATAGAAATCCAACAACTTTTCTATGAAGCTGAAGTTATAGCTATAAGATTTGCTATAAATCTGAAGTTAAAGATAAAAACATCAAATGGTTGGCTAGAAAAAATTTAAAACCAGACACAATTTGAGGTTTAGAAAATTGTGTGGTCAATAAATTGAAAGATTTTTAAGGGTGAATCTTATTTTGCATGTGTTTTTTTTATAGTGCATTAAAAATAATTCTTTACTATAATATTTTATTTACAAAAAAAGTATTCTTGTAAAAAAAAAAAAAAAAAATCCAATTAATTTAATACATTATTTTTCTATTTATGACCTTTCTATTTTAAGAACTGTTTTACTGGTCCCTAGAAGTCCATAAAAATGAGCCTCTAATTTATAACATTGATTGCAAAACCAAAAGGGGACAACTGATAATATAATATCACATGCACAGAAGAAATGATATCAAAATTACTTTAAACATGGTTCCTTTGCTTTTATTTTTACCAATTTCAGCGATCAACTTCCATGCATTTTTAAAATTTAATATAAATATGGCATTCTTGTCTTAAGCTTGATTAACCATCTCCATGCTGTGAAAGCCACCATTCTCATTACCAGAATATAGCAGGTTCATTAAAGGATACTGGGGCAAGTAAAATAATTTGAAATGTAAATATGTTGATTGGAATGTCCTTCAAGAGAAAAGATACTTCTGAAAATGGCAAGCCATGTCAGGAGTTTTCTGCTTGGTTCTTGCTTCCAAATTACAAGGACCCATTTTATGAAGCAGTCTCTAAGGATACTTCATATTATATGAGTAACAGAAGCCGTTTTACTCTTTGCTAATCTCTTTGGTCACAGATTGACCAAAGAGATTAGCAACAGCAATAATCTCAATAGTTTAACTGAAGCAGTATTTTTTTTTTTTTTTGAATAAAACAAACTTTTAAATACATTCAATCATGCTAAATTGTGACAATGCAAAATAATCCATGAATTTTAAAGGATATATCTCTGCATTAAAGTAGATAAAACAAATTTCAGGAGATGAAATAAGTTATATGCTAAATGTCACTAAATGCGAAAAAATATTCCTATTTATAAATCTGTCAAATTTTACCCCAGTTTCCTATTTCAACAGAGTATGTATTATTATTAATTTAAACATTTAATCATCTATATTTGTTACTTACATTCAAAACATGAATTTTGTGAAGGCGGACAACTGCTTCCTATTTTATATTTCATTTTTCTTTTCTTTGGTTTACCTACATACATATCAACTTTTGTAATTTATAAATATAATATACATCCTTTGGTATACGTATATATTTTGGAACCTATATTTTCAAATTCCAATTTCAAATAAACCAAAACATTAAATATAAAAATCACGATTGCTAACAGCAATTAAATTTTATGAATTTCAAAATTAAAAAAAATTTAAGATTATACTGAAAAAACAACAAACATTAGTGGGATAAAAAGTCAATTCATTTTTACAAAAATATTTTCCTGAGCTTTGAAACCTAAAAAAAATTGGCGAGAAACAAAGTAATAAGCAACTTTTTTTAATAAAAATTTCTAAGAAAGTGGGTTTCAGGAAGTTGGTGTGACACCTGCTTTTATGATATATATGGGTTATTTATCTGTCCTAATCTAATAGTGCGTATGACCTTCAAAACTAATATTATTCAAAATCGCAATAAAATATCATAAAATATTTCATTCATTCTTGAAAATCTTTTGTTTTGTTTTACTGTGAGATGCAAAATATTGAAGTTTAAGTATCATTTTATAATAATTTTCTGTTATTTAAAACGCAGATTTACTATTACTTATTAATAATTGGTTTTTCTTGCATGTGATTTAATTTTTACAGCAAAAACAAATATATATTTTAACTTGCTTAAATTTGATGAAACATTTTGAATCATTTGTTTGAAAATAGACACATTATAATGTAAAAATCTCAGAAAAACTCATAAAATTGTATTTATATTTTTTCATAACATTGACATATAATTCAAGTACAATATATAATACACAATTTCATCTCTGAACTTCAAAATTTAAAAGAAAATTTCAAACAAGCTTACGAGTCATCTGTATTATTTTTAAATATCAAATTTGACTGATAGGTTAAAATATCTTAAAAACATTTAACAAGGAAATTACATTTTCAACGAAAATTTTTTTAGATTTGAAACTGGAAACTTACCCCTAAATTCATCACACAAAAAATCTTCTTGAATAGGAAGATAATTTTTTCCACATTTCTTTTTCTTTTTACGTTTTAATCCTCGGTGTGTAAAATTTAAATCGGCTAAAATTGAAAACATACAAATTGCTATAGAAAAATTATAATTTATCATTTAAACTATTTTTACAATTTTCAATTTAGTTTCTTAACTAAATTATATTTGATAATTATTCTTCGTGAAATAATTTTAAAATTTTACTTGAAATATAAATTAAAAATGATAACTTTTTTATATTGTGATTTCTAAAGCACTTTAATGCAGGAATTTTAAAGTAAAACTAAATCCATATTTTTGTTTTCCTTATAATTAGTAAGAAAATTTTTGATATAAATTTGTATTTTTTAAGTTTTATTCAACAAATTAATAATGTAATTTAATTTCATAAAATATAAAAATAAGTTTCATAATTGTAAAGCTTATTTTATTAATATTAAGATAATTACATTTTTGCAAAAAATCATTTCTAGTACAGGTCAATTCATTTTTGTCAGCATTTTTGAGGATTCTGAAAAGAAAAATTATTTGATGAAAAAGTTTAAATAAAAAAATGTTAAGATTACAAAATAAAAAAATATACCTAATTAATGAATACTGTTGCCAGTCAGTTGAATTATCCTCTAAAAGATATTTGTTTTCAGTAGAAGTGAGAAAAGAAATTTCATTCAGTAAATTGTTCTCGAGTGTCATTTTCACAGCAGATAATCTAAAAAAAAAATCAACTTTTGTGACAGATTCTGTTTGTGGTGAGATAAATAAGATTGATCAGAAGAAAATGAGTTCAGTCTTAAAACTTTAAGTTGCACATTGCATTTTTTACTATGCTCAACAAATTTGTTCAAGTTAAATTAGGAGAATGTGTTTAGTTAGAGTAACCAGAATTAGCCTTTCTTTTGAATAAAGTGTCCTACTATAATCTTAAACTTCACTGATAAAATTTATGAACATATTTTTTTCTATTTTTCTGCAAGAAATTATTTCAGAGAAAATATTTAAAATATAGAGTAAATATTTTATACTTAAATGAAAAAAAAGTATATCAGAGAAATGAATCCACCAGTCTCAAATTATATTATTTATTATTAAGCTAACAAAAGCCCATTCATCAATGAGCTTTCTACATTATGCATGCATTGTAATGCAATTTTAACATATACAGAAAAAGAAAGTTTAAATAAAAAACTAATTGTTACCAAAACCAAAATTAAAATTGCATATTGTGCAACTTAAAAAATTTTTCAGATCTAAAGAATATTTTCTAATATTTTCAAATGACAAATATATGAAATATAGGTTATGTGCCCTTCTCTCTCACAAAAAAAGTTTCATGAAAAGTAAAATTTAGGGAAATAAAACAAATGTGTAATTTATTAGTAAAAATAGTCATTTTTTATAGAAAAATGCAAATAATATAAGATAAAATAGGAATATGCATAGTGATGTCATACTTTGATCTTTCAATACAAACTTGGCACATCAACAGTTCAGTAAAATTTATCAAATGTTGCCATGTAATCTTCATTACATGGCCCATGATCACATAATTAAGGATTTGTGAGGTTTTCAGAGAACAAAGTAGGAGCTAAGTTTCCTCCATTATGCATACTACCTGAACTAGAGATCATTCTGCAAAAGCAAAGGATGTAAATTCCCTTAAACTTCTTGTACAATCTGCATTAATCAATCATATGTCAAAAACAAGGCATGACTTAGGCCAATGGTAGATCATCTCTCTATCCATAAAAATTTTCATTATATCACAGGTGTTCCAATAATTTTGTTCAATTACTATAATTGCTTATTTTAAATCAAATATTTTAGATGTAACAAAATATTTATGTTGTAGCAAGGCCTTCCCAATTTGTTATAATTTAGCAGCACATGTTTAAAAATTCTGTAAATATAAATTCAAGTTCATGGGTCTAATTTATTTTACTTATGAGAAATTAATTTTACAATTAAATAAAATATATTGAATTTTTAAACTATTACTACTTTATTTCATTATAAGCAGATGCATCAAGAAATACTTAGAACTTTCTAAAAAATATTAAAAACTTAAAGGTAATCGAGAGAATATTTCATTGAAAAATTATCATAAAATCTTTCCTTCCATATACTTTAATTATGTTCATATAATACATTTCATTTGCAAGTAAGCACTTCCCTTGTTTATCATTTATCTCATATATTTATGTAAATATTTATCATGAAATCGAATCACTTTTTGTATTTAATATTTATAACAAGATTGATCATTAAAGATAATCAGCAATTAATACTTTCTCAATATTTAATATATATTAACTCAGTGAGATATCAAGTAACTAGAAAAGAAAAATTACTGGTTTTCCTTTCTAGTTTTTTTTATTATCATCTATAAATATAATTTCAAAATTATCACTGTCAACTTATTCAAATTTATCACACAGTCATTTTATTTGAGTTAATATATACCTGTGGTACACATTACTTTAGTACAGAATGGCATAATTGTTTGAAGTTATCACACAGCATCTTCACATAATATACTGTACAGGATAGAAACAAAAATAAAGTTTAAAAATGCATAGATTCTTTGATTTTGTGATTTCAGTTTGTGCCATACTTGGCATTTTTTCCATTGACAGCCATGTTTTTTATTTAATGTTGAATCAAGAATTTGCACAAGATTCTGTTTAGCCAACTTATCTCAAATTCAATTGTGATTCTGGACTAAATCCTAGAACACAGTACAGTGCTAATTGTACCAAGTTAAGGTTTATTGTGCTGGAATGTAGTTTAGCTATTTCATGTCATAACTTGCAACTTATGATGTAACCTGATGTGAGCATGCCTAAAATTTGTTTGGGATTTAGTAACCTTTGAAACTTTTGCTAGGTGCTCTGTTTTTTTTCATTTATGGTTGAAATTCAAGTCTTTCAAGTTATGCTGTTTTGAAAGTGCATCAGACTGAAATTTAAATATTTGAAGTTATATTTTGTTTTGAACATGTATCGAATTGAAAAATTTGAAGTTTAGTATTAGTATGTAGGAAGTGAAAGGTATGGATAGAAAGAACTTGAATTTGCATTCTTTTTAATTCATAAGTGATGATTAAATGAGTTATTTTACTATATACGCTATTCAACTAAAATGACTTTTTTATTAATCTTGTTTTAAAAAATGTAAAAATTTATACAATTTGTTGAATTTTTATGCAATTCTTCTACGAGAGATTAATATGCAATTTCTTTTACTTTATGTGTTATTCAATTAAAATTGCTTTTCTTGCTGTAAAATTGTTACTTAAAAATGGTGTAATAATTTATGTAATTTATTGAATTTTTATATAATTTATTAAATTATGAAAAAATATTTGATTTATGTATTTAGGTTTACCATTAACTGTAATGATTGTTAATCAAAAATTTGAGTTTTCATGATAGTGTATGTTAATGAAGTTATTCATAGCTTTATTGCTCAGTTCTCTCTAGAGATATGATTGTATTTACACTAAATTTTTATAAGGTGGTTACCACTGCCCAGTTAATTAAAACTTCAGTTTTCATAAAAATGTACATTAATTACATTAAATAGTTTTTTTGCTGGTGGTCTCCCACTCTAATCTGTGTGATATTTAGTTATTTTATATTTGTCTGGTGATATACAATCTTTATGAAATGAGTTTCTAGTTATTAGTTTTGTTATATTTCTGTAATAAGTAATTATAATAAAACATTTGAAATTTTGATGTTTAAAATATAAAATAGTGAGATAGCAATGTTTAAAATAGAAGTTAAGAGTGATTGGTATTTTGAAAACCATATATTGTGCGAGATGTCATAATTTAGATTGGTGGGATAACTGCAGTGCTTGGGGCAAAAAATTTGAAATCACACAAAATCTATACCAGCTTGTAGGATTTTACAGTAATTCTGCAGTAGAATTTATATCAAGACTCAATCAATTAATGAAAATACTCACTTATTCACTCAGATACAGATAAAAAATGCTCAAAGGTGTCTGAATATGCAACTGATCTTTTCAAAAATTGAAAGTTTTCAAAAGTTATTTTAAATTGCTTGATTTTTAGCTACCCAAGGAATAAATATTCTACAAAAGTTTATCATCCTAAATATCTCTGAAACTGTTTCACAGTTTTAGGTTTTTCAAATTCAGAAATAGTCTTCACATGATTTTTAGTAATCTTCATTCTATCAATTGAGAGTGTGTCCTAAGAGTGAGCTTCAGGCTTTGTAAAAACACATTTGCTGATTTTGAGTGTTAGACCATACTGAAGAAAAAAAATTGTAAATTATTCTTAGATGTTGTAAATATTCTTGACTTTATTATGTGATGCCACCAGGATAACAGCAATGTACATGAAGCAAAAGTTGAATCCAAGTAAAAGTAAATGCATAAATCTCTAAAATGTTTGTGTAGAATTTCTGAGACCAAAGTTCCTTACCAAAATTTTGAACTGTCCAAAAGAGGTGCAAATAACAGTTTTCTCAAAATCTAGTGGTTCTAAAATAATATGATGATATGCCCATTCAAGATCTAATGTTGAACATATGTAGCAATCTTGATGAGTGAAATAATGGATATAAGGTATTGGGTAAAAATCTGTCTGCATAACTGCATTGAGTCTATGATAATCACCACATAGTCTAATCTCCATTCCTCTTCTTTAAAAGATGTAATGGGATAGACCAACTGTGACTCAAAGGTCAGCAAATGCCTTGTTCAAACATAAATTCAATTCAACCTTCGGATCTTAAATTTGTCTAGTGTGACGATCCGCAGACTTTTGAAATGAGTGGAGGGTCTTTTGTAATTTTAGAATGAATGACATTATGCTTGGTTTGCTTCGTTCAGTTTCCTACTTTTCTATTAGGGACCAGATATCAGGCTTATGTTGATTACAGTCCACAAAGGTGTTAAAATGATAAAGGACATTTTATAACTTGAGTTGAGATTTCCAGGAATGTTAATGGGTCAATCAAATGCTTATATTTAATGCCAACAAGTAAATCAAAACTTTTAAGAAGGAACACTCCAATAATTGGCTTTGAGAGGTCAGTGATCATATAGTTCCATTTGAATTTTCTTCTTAACCTTAGATCCAGTTTAAGAAGTTTATTTCCATGTTTTTAAGGGGATTGTATTTGGAGTAAAAAGCTTACATTCTGTTGATAAATGTTTGTTTAGTTGTGAAAGAGAAATAGCAGAAATGTCTGCACTGGAATCAATCAAATAATGACGATTACTGGATTTATCAAAAAGGAAGAGGGGACATTTAATTGGGTATTGTCATTGGTAACAATTGACTGGCCAGCTAATTTTCTGAAGAAATGATATAAAGTTGTTAAACTCACAAAGTTCAATATATTTATTTGCATTTTCATGAGATTTATGTGGATTCCAACAAATTTTGAAACATCTTGACAAGGATCTTAGTTTTTTAAAGTCTTTTAGTCTATTTTGTGATCTACTGCACATGAAAATTCATCATATGTCTTAGTTAATGAAGTAAGTTTCCTTCCAAAATATCTATTTAGTTGCTTTCAGTTATTGAAGATTTATTGGAACAAGGTATTGTTTGGTCCATAGAGTACAGTCGTGTTACAGATACCAAGAATTTTGTCTGCCATTTCTGGAATGTTATTCAGATGCTCTTTATTAATTGACAAAATTGCTTGCATTTGATGGGGTAGTTTTGGACTCACAACAATTTAATTGCCTCTTCAAAAATGGAATTATCAGCAAGACTTTTTATTGACAATAACAAATTAGACAGGCATTGATTGCTAATGTTAAGATCTATCGGTAACTTTTTAAGCATGATTTTTCGGTATTAATCAATCTACTGAGTAAAGCATATTTTCTCATTTGTGAAGTGTTTGAAAGAATATCAACAGCAAATTCCAAACTATTCTCATCTAATGCTACAACAACATTATATATTTAGTTAAATATTGAATTATATTATAGTTTGAATTATACTTTAAGTTGGGAAAAACCACAAATTAGGTTTTTGTTACCAAAAAAATTGGTGGCTTTATTGCAAATAAATGTAATTCAACAATTTTGTTTTCAAATTGAACATCATCTGCATTACTTTCATTCATATTACAAAATAAAATACAAATGTACCAATAAATTGTAATGTGATATAATATGCCTTTTGCTAATGAAGATGAGAAATAATCTTCCCAAAAATAAATTTAATCACAAACAGGTCATTAATGTTACTAGTTTATTTTTATGCATATTCACACTAATATGTGGATTTCATAACAAATAACAAAATATTTATTTTTGATAACATAATTTAATATTAGATAAGAGATCATATATATAAATTTGTAAAAATTGATACAAGAGCACTTAAGTATAGTAATGCTGGTAAACATTAAATGTAAACAAAGTAATAATATAATTATATAAAAAAGATTTAATAAACCAACAGAAACTTTTATGAAAGAAACATCAAATTCAAAATAAAGTGAAGCTTCACACTAGCTCTGGTGAATGAGAGCTCAATTCATCAACTTTTGATATAAATTCCACAACAACTTAAACAAATTTTATCTGATTTGAATAGTAATCTACCACATTATGAATAGTAATTCCAAATTTTTTGACTTAAAATTTCCATTATTTTTTTTTATATTTATCATATAACTAGACCTTCAGTATAGTTTCTCTTAAAATAGTGTACATAAATTAAAAAAAAATGAGGAACATCTGAAATAGCCACAGCACAAGGTCAATAAATATTCTGACGTCATATTCTTTTTTTTTTTTTTTTTTTTTAAATCATGTGCTGGCCAAATACGGGAGGGTTTACAAATGAATCTATTTTCACAATTTAATCGAATAAAATTTTCAAAGGATAGGACGGTAAAACATAATTAATATTGAAGATGAAATTTAAGCAAAGAAAATAATACTTGAGTCATATAAAATAAATATTGGGTAAAATCCTAGGAGCCAGATTTGGTTTTGAAGCAATTTCCAATTTTTACACAAAGCACTTCAATTATCTCATCAACTTAAATTACATCACTTTACGCAATATCAGGTTTTTAAAGTCCCAATCATGCTTAAATTTGAACTTTGAAGACTACAATTTCATGCTATTTTAAGTTTCAAATATCAAAATTTTAAATGCTTCATGATAATTATTTACTATAGAAGTATTAAAATACCAATAGCTAAAAATAATTTTGCAAAGAATGCATATTAAAAAATAAGTATAAACTAAATACCCCACATTCTACAGTGGAAGACAACTGGCAATAAAGCTAAATCTACAATCCAAATAAGATATTTTTATGAAAACTCTGATTTTAATTAATTGGGCAGTAATGCCCATCTTAAAAAAAAAATCAGTTTAACACAATCTAAAACTAATACAATAGTAAATAATAGTTAGACAATAAAACCCAATGCATAACATACATAAAATACACTTTTATGAAAACTCAGATTTTAGTTAACCAAGCAAATGCCTGCCTTCATGAAAATGGACAACATCAATGAAAATGGAATCTATATTTGAAGAAAATCAGGCAATAATGCTAAATTAATAGCATCAATAAAATACATAGTTATGAAAAAAAAACTCTTATAATATTATTATTAAATTAATATTTTTATGAAAATAAATCACAAAATATTTTCATGAAAACTCAAGTTTAAGCTTCAAAATTCACATTAAAACTTAATACCTATTAAATAATTCTACTCAATAAATTACATAAATTATTACATTCAACAGCAATATTACTCAAATATCTCACAAAGTAATTCTCATCAAATCATAACTTGCAGAAGAATTGCACATTCAATTTATTATTAACCGCACCTTCCATTTTCTATACACTAATACTAAAATTCACTTTTCAGTTGGATATATTTAAAAAAATATAATTTTAACACTTAAATTTATATTTACTATCTTTCAAGACAAAACATAACTTCAAACACATAAATTTCCATTTGATAAACACTTTGAAAACAATATAACTTCAAATACATAGATTTCTGTTTGACACTTCAAAATGAAACAACTTCAAACATTTAAATTTCAATCATAAATGAAAAATCATCAAAGATTAATAAAATTGCAATCAAATTTTGTGCATGCTCATTTCTGGTTACATCACAAAGTTGCAAAAACATATTTCGACACAGTAACCTGTTTTGCGCATTTATTGCCAAGCTGGCTTCTAGGACTCGGCCCAGAGATTGTATATTTTAGATTATAAAAAAGGGAAATGAATAGATATCTTTAGTACAATTCTCATGATTAGATCAATAAAACTTTAACAGTGCAACACAGTTGATTGTTGTGAGACAACACTTCATTCAGATCATTAGAAGCAACCATAATAATTAATGTCAGGAAAAATAAAATCATTAGTATAAATTACAGTGTTTTTCTCTACTTATAGAAATGAAAGATGTCAAATGAATTGTAATGTAAGGTTTAAAAAAAGGACAAGCTGTGCCAAAAATTTTAGATTTCAAGAAATATTTTTCATCAAAATCCTAACAATGTTAAAAATTTAGTAAAATACAAAAATTTATATACATAAATAAATTAATAAAAATCTAAATATAAAATGAAGAAATGAAATAAAATTGATGAAAAATATATTCGTAGAAAGTTAAAATATAAATTAAGTATATTGCATAAAATTGATTGCAATTAGAAAGGTAAAAATGTTTTATAGTAGTGGCTCAAACAATGTTAAAATATCAGTTTTGAAAAGCATAAAGCAATAACGGTTAAAAGCTGGGCATGAAATTAAAATATGAAAGACAGTAGTAAATGATTCATCACACATTTCACATCAAGGATTTAGTTAATTTAGAGGTTGGTTATATTGATGTGTGAAACATCATTGATTGAAAGCATGACAAACCAACATCAGCACTTTGCAATAGTAAAATAGGAAATGAAGTGAAGTATGGGAAAATGGAATTCAATTTGTTGGTGACATCTGCATGCTCCATAACTCCTGGAAGACAAACTGAGTTAATTTTCTCACACTCTTTCTTACATTTAATACAAAAAATTATGGATGAAGTGACACTGATGAAGACTTTATAGCTGAGTCAGCCTTTTCATTCCCATTATGACCTAGGATCCAACAGAATTGAATATCATATCCATTTCAAGCAAGGGAATTCAGTGCTACACAAATCTTGGGCACAATAAGATGACTATGAATGTTTAACTTTACCAACACTTCTAATAAGCTCAAAGTGTCAATTTTCACATAAAATTTATTAGCATTTAGAGTATGAGAGTAGAGAATTTATGAGAGCAGAGTATAAGAGTAGAGAATTTATTAGCATATGAGCTTAAATATCTGGTTAATTACCATAGCTTCAGCTGTAAAGATGGAACAGATATATGATGGCAGTAACTATATGTAACGTTAATAAATATACCACAGCTAAAATGTCTTGTATTTGTTTATCCATCCCTGAATATTGTCCCATATGAGTACTGACAATGATGTGACTAAGAATTGTTTGAATATGAAAGTAATGTTTGATTTTCTATAGTGAGAAAATGGATGGATTAGTTACTTGTGGATGATTCTAAAGTGGACGTAACATGACCTTAGGGTTGCGTTGGCCTGGTTGGTTAAGACATAGTTCTCATAACTAGAAGGTATTGAGTTTTAATTCCAGATTAACAGAAGATCCATCGGGTTCACTAAAGGTGGCTGGGAACATTAAATATGTCGTGGTCGCAATATCCTCCAAGTGAAATGATACCTCTGGGGATGGAAAGTCAAGTATTCTGGTGTCTTCTGCTTGGTCCCTGCTTCTAAATTACTAGTGCAACAACATGTTTGTTTTGATGGAAGACATCAGATAGGTTAGACAAAAGCAGATGAAATTTGGTTAGAGTGAGAAAGAGTGAGATGCTATATTGTCAAGCACCACACAAACTATATTCAGTGAGAGTCAAGGAAAGTAATGGATGGTGAAGGTCACACAAAGTCTCAGCATAATAGTTAAGATGCACCTGAATTTGTCGCAGCTCTTAATGTAATTGTTGGCAGATAGCACATAAATTCAAGGGGAATATGCAAAATGTGCCTCAACATATCCTCAAAGCAGAGTGACAGTGTCCAATTTCCATAAAATAGATCCGTAAACAGAACACCCATAATCAAAAGATAAAATAAGTGAACTTCTTCCTCAGATGTAGAATATGAAGAATGTACTATACCTGTGATCAGAGTGAGGTATTTTACCTTCTTTACCCCCAGGTATAGGTGCATTATTTATGTAAACTACTGGATCATTAGGAACACAAGCTTTCTTGCAGATATGGCCATAGTAGTTCTTGCTAGGAGATAAAATAATGCTATTCTCTACATACCATAGAGCAAATTTATTAACAGATGTTTGTCATTCTCTCCATTAAATGCAAGTTTGACCCATTGCAGGTTATTTGAAGATCATCAGCATAAATAACACCATGAATGCAAGGTAAATTAATGTAAAATGTTATTGGTTTATAAGTTAAAAAGAATTACATTTAAATTAGTACCGTGAGGTATCCATCTGGATAGATAAAAGTATTGGATGAATATAATTTCTAGTATATATTTTAGAAGCAACTGGGTAATTAAAAATTCTGTAGGAATATCTTGGAAGACTTTCCCAAAAGCCAAAATTATATAATGTAAAGAGAATCTCATAACCCACCAAGTATTGTCATAAATTTTCTCAATGTCAAAGAAAGTGGAATCCGGATGGGTTCTCTGCTGGCAAAAACATTGCAAATTTGGATTTCCAAATATGTAATGTTATCAAGAGTAGATCTTCCCTTATAGTACTTTACTATAAAGGAATCTCTCTTTTTTATCTACTTTCCACTCTACTCTTATTTACAGGAATATGTTTATTTTTTTCCAAGACATAAATGATATGAGCATTGGTTGTGCATTTGAGAATTTTAAATATGTAACTCATCAAAGCTATAGATCAATAACTAAAAGGATCTGAAAGCTTTTTAAAAAATTTAAGGACAGGAATCATCATAGCTTTGTTACCCCGGTACCACCAAGTGATCTATTTATAGATTACCTCCCACTGAAAATGATACCTTTTAATCATTTCATATTGCCACTTACTTGTTTCCTTACACATATGGCTACACCTCCAAATGAGATTTAAGCATTCTTTCCTAAAGCAGTCCAACAGCTAGCGTCTCATGTTTGCCATTTTGAAGCTTCAAAGTGGAATTTTCGATTTTGTATCCAACAGAAAAAAAAAATTAAAAATAAGTTATACTTTTTTCTATGTGTTTTACATTTTCAATACCTCTTTAATTCTTCTGGCTGATTATTAGAAAAATAACTGTTTTTTTATTAAAATGCAAGTTTGAACATGCTGATCTATAAATAGATCACTGGGCATTAGTAGTAGCTAATATAATTTTTTCCCTATTTCTTTCAAAATGTCTCAGCATAAAGTGTTTCACATCGCCAAAGAAGCGTTAGAATGTATGTTTTCTAAGGAAATAGTGATACAACTGCTTTACCATCTGATGTGAATGAGTTAACTCCTGAAATTCCAAAAGAACCACTTGGAACATGAGGGATGAAAAAAATGTTTCAACAAGTAACTGATCCTAACAGCCACATCATCATTTTTGACATCACTTTCAATTCTTGTGGTCTGCTGGTTGAATTAAAAACACAAGGATTCAAAACCACGTGCACAATTAGAAACAATAGAACAACTTTTTGCACTTTAATGCCTGATAAAATAGTAGAAAGAAAAAATCTTAAGCCTTATGACTATTGTTTCGACCAAAAGAACGGAATAATTATAGTTGAATGGAAGGATAACAAGTGTGAAAGAACAGTGACAAACTATGATTACATAGAGTCTTATATCCAAGTTTCAAGGCATCAAAAGGTTTGAAAGAAAAATCTCAAATTCTGCAACCTAATAATATTCACCAACATAACAAAAGTATGGGTGGAGTCGACCAGCATGACTGGCTCTTAGAAAAACACACACTTCAGATCCGTGGCAAAAAATTGTAATGGCCAATCTTTACTAGAATTATCGACATTGCTATCATAAATATGTATATTCTGTTTAATTTATCAAATTGCAAAAAGAAAAATATAAAAGACATCCGATTATATATCGACGTTGCATACCTCAAACGAGGAACAAATTCTAAGAAAGGCATAGGAAGACCTCTGATGATGTCATCAAGATCAAACATAATAGACTCTGTGCATTTAGATAGAAAAGACTATGTTATAGGAAAAAGGCAAAACCAAAGAAAATACCAGTTTCAAAAATGTAAGGGTAGACCTCTTATGTTTTGTACAAAATGCAATGTAACCCTTTGTTTTAAAATTATATCACACTTAACTTTTACAAATTGGCTACATAAAATTTTAATTAAATAAATTTAGATCAATAAAATTATATTTTCTCTTTTAAATTTCATTAGTTGTTTTTAAATTCACAAAAATTTCAATTTTTCCCCTAAATTTGTAATTTTTTATTAATAAAATTACAGGAAAGTTACTTGGTATTTTATTATAATAAGCGCCCAGTGATCTATTTATAGATCACCTATTATCTCAGCTGCTAATTATAGAAAATGGATACAACTTCATAATTACTCTATATATGATATATGAAATGTAATTTAAAAATATTTTTCAAAAATTTAATTTTAAAAGAATTTGGGCATTAATGGGTTAAACCAGGTTGGAAATGCATTTTCTGTCCAGATCCAATTGAACAAATAAAATAAGCTTGACATAGAACCTAGACTTAAATAATGAACCATGAGATAGCCGATTCCATCAGGTACAGGACAGTTATTATTAGCCTTCTATAATACAGAACATATAGAGACACATTAAAAGTAAACTATTTGTGGAAATTTAGCGAGCAATTTTAACTTTACCCTCTTTTTTTACTTGACAAATCAAAAAGAAAATCTAGATGGTCCTCTTTCTCATATTTTCAAGAAAATTGTGAGGATAATAAATTAGAAAGAGTCTAAAATTACTATTTAAATATGTTAGAATTTGTTTTCTTTTGGATGGTATTTTTAATACTCTACAGATGAATAAAAATCTTTATTTAACAATCAATTGTATTTAGATAGCAAAATAATCTTTCTTAAATAAATGATTAGAAAAATCCAATGGTCATTTGAATGACTTCTATATTCCCTATTTTTATTACAAATCTTACATTATATTATTTATATCTTCAGTACTAAGATGTGTTAATTTCTTTACTTGGATATTTATAATATTTTGGAGAAAATAGTACATTATTAGTCAAATAATAGTAATTTAATAGCAAACTACTCATAGGTAGATTCATTATGTTCTGCTATTTAAGCTCAGCAACTTTGCTTCCAATGGCAGGTAACATATGATAGCCATTTCAAAATGAAACAAAATATTCTGCCATCCCCCCTTCCAAAAAAATTAAATTAAAAATAATTCTACTTTTAGTAAAAGCCATGACATAGAAGTAGTTTGGCAATTTATTCAAAGAATATCAAATCATTTTTATTTACCAAGAGAAATTCTTTATTAGTTTAACAGCGTAAAAAGAATTTCCTTTAATAGCTTACATCACACTTAAGGTGACAGACATTGAGCAATAGTAATGTTTACTGGAATGAATGGATAGAAGTTTTAAATGTTTTTACATGAAACACAAAATTTTTATACTAAACACACTATATTAAATGTCATCATCTCAGAGTTTGTCTATGTTTGTCGCTTGATGGCCATTTTTTTCATTTCAGTGATGTTAACTAAGAACTATTTGCAATATCAATCAAGAATAAAGATAATATAAACATTACACATTACTAATGTTAATCATTTCTTTACATACAGTATATAATAAAATAAAAAACACCAATTTTTTAGAGAAATAAACCATTTACATTTTCTCAATATATTTACCAATTAATATTTTCAAAATATAAATATTTTCTTGTTTAAACCATTTAATTTAAACATCCACACTATAATCAATTATATCAATGTAATGAATTAATTTCTTCTTTTACTTTAACCTTTAAAAAAGCATCATAAATTATATTTTTAGTTATAAGAATTGAAAATTAGCATAAAACAAAAGAATCATCTTAAACTTTAAAAATATAATTTAAAGGCTATAATTTGGAGAAACAAGGCTCAATGTTTCAAAGTAATAAAAAAATTTCTGCAGTTCATTAGAGTTTTAAATATCAAACAGTACTAAATAGAGGAAACAAAAATTGCCAGAACTATTTCATTATTAAAGAATAAAATCATAAAATTAACTCACACATTCACTTTTTAAAAATCTTATTAAGTATTCATTTTAATACGAAAAAAATCTAAATTATATATTTATACATTTCAATTTCATTCTGTTCAATTTGAAAAATTCTTTAGTAATTTATGTAACAAGTGATAAAAGCATTTTATTAATCTCTAACTTCGATCATTACGATATGAATGTAAAAAATCAATTGCTACTTTATTTAAATTTGCTACTTATTTGGAAACATTAAGACAAATTATTAGAAGATTAGTCAATACATAATGTTTTCTGCAAACATTTAAGAAAAAAAAAACTTTTTTTTTTGCAATATTATTTCAATGAAATATGTTTTTCAGGGGAGGGGGGGGTGGTTTGGTTTGATTGTCGTTCAACGGTCATTCTTTGCACACAAGGGCTACTTAGACTGTGGCCAACGGCTTAAAATATATATTCCGATTCACTACAAACATTCATACCCAAGGTGGAATTTAAACCCACTGTCTGTTCAACAGAAGGTAAGAGCGCTAACCACCCGGCCAGGGAAGGGGGAGGATATCACATGTGAAAACATTTACGAGTTAAATAAATGATTATTCATAAGCTAAGAAAATTTTAAAAACCACATAAAGAACAAAAATATGGGATGAAAAAGCATAATCATATAGATTAATGAATTTTCAATGCATAATGTTAATGACTTACAGTTTCCTATACAAGTTACACCAAAGTAAAAAGAAAAAGCGGTTTTCTAAAAACAATAACTCAACTCGAATATTTTTAATACATAATTCAGAAAATTTTAAATTATTTTCTTAGTTATATTTTGTCTTAATGCTGAATTTTCTACTTTTTTGGTTTCACTGCGATTTTAGACGTCCTTATCAACAATAAAGTATTGCCAACTACAACACACTTAGTGATGCAATATCTAAAGTAAATAAACACAAATGCCGACTGTTACGCACAATTTTTTCATGTGGCGCTGCTGCCAACTTTATAATATTAGGAGAAAAATTATTCTTAAATTCTAAACTAGGTACACCAAAACACTACCAAGATAACATCAAAAGCACATCAAAGGCTCCTAGATAGCTTTGAGAAAAAGGAAATTGCTGAAAACAATTGCGAATGCAAATCATAATGTTTGCTTTCTTGTGTTGAGGCAAATATTGTGTTTTCATATGCACAAAATGTGTTTTTTTTCTTTTGTGCAGAAATGAGCAATAAAATGCATTTTTTTCTGCCAAACATGTGTAATTTATTCTCATATAACCTACTACGTCTGTCGACCTTGTATCATTCAGCTAAAAGGTTTCCCAGCCATAAGATCCACCTAAAACCGCAATATCCTTTAATTGTTTTGAGCAGTTTATTCATGGACATCATAATTAAATATGAAACATTAAATAATTGAGACTATTAGTTAACTATTTTCAAATTCAAGTCTTTTAAAGCATATGATATGTGGTTTTTATTACACATTTATCCAAACCTCTATAAATAAGTCATAAATTGTCATTAATTAAAATGATACATTTGAGTATTAGAAGAGTGAGTTTATTTTTAAGAATTCTGTTCTAATATTAAGTTAAACATTTATGAAGTATCATTAAGTACTGAAACTGATTCCAATTAATAATTAACATTAAAGATCTGTTGCGTAAATTTATTGAAATCAATTCATTTTTCATTTTATTGATAAACTCAATGATTTATAAAAAGTTTGGAACATTAGTATATTTGCGAGGTACAATTATGATAAAGTCTGTTTATAAAGTCCCAAAGGATAAATCGGTAATCACTAAATTCATTTCTGACACAATTAAAAAAAATCAATCTAAAAATAATTAGAAAAATCCTAAACCTATAAGGAAAGATATTAGAATGTAGCTTAGGCGTTAATAGTTCCACTTGTGCTATATCTAATCACATTTTTCTCTAGTACAAATGGCCGTGCCTGCAAATTATCGTCTCCCGGCACAATGACTTCGATTTCTTGCATCAGAAATGTATCCTAAACTACCGATTTGTCGTTTGTGACTTTAAAGACAGGCTTTAACTCATTCCTGAACATTATCAAGTTCTCATTCCTGAACATTATTTCTTGTCAACACAACAACTATACATTTTTAATAATTGTTATGCTGATAACGTTGTTTCGTTATGTAATAGAAAAAAAATGGAATAGAATTAGTATTTGTGCACTATATAAACACATTTAAATATATAATCAGCATTAATAAATGTTCATTTAGAAATGGAAAAATCAAAAAAATTTTATTGAAACTATAAACATAACAGAAACATAAGCACTTATCTATCATATCTTACATCCAAGTATCTATGACGTCAAGAGTTTAATAAATATTTTTGTTGTTGATTCAACTCATTTTTTAAATAAAATGATTAAATTATTAGATGTGGTCCCCGTGGTTGTGTTACTTCAGAATTAATATAATTGGTGTACATTTGAAAAAATGAATTTCTTTTTACCAGTTGTATATTACTTGCCACCTCTTTAAATAAAATCTATTCACCGAAACTTATCACGTGTTTTTAAAAGCTACAAAAAGATATATTACATTACTTAAATTGTTACGTAATTTAAGTGCTTATTAATGGTTTTCTATATTTTTCTACAATTAATTTTAAAATTATTTTTGCTATATAATATTCTTATATCTGATAAACATGCTCATTACACGTATAAAAATTAATACACTACTGGTCATAAAAATTCCTACACCAAGAAGGCGACATGCTACAAACGTGAAATTTATACTAAAGGAAGAAGGTGCTGTGATATGCAAATGATTAGCTTTTCCGCGCATTCAGACAAAGAAGGCGATAGTAGCGATACCTACTTTGTGTTTAAATGAGGAAATTGTTCAGCCGGTTCCTCATACACAAATTGCATTTGAACGTTGTTGCCTGGTGAAAAGTTGTTGTGATGCCTCGTGTAAGAAGGAGAAATGCGTACCAGCACGTTTCTGACTTTGATAAAGGTCGAATTGTAGCGTACCGGGATTGCGGTTTATCTTATCACAGTATTGATGCTCGCGTCGGTCGAGATCCAATGACTGTTAGCAGAATATGGAATCGACGGGTTCAGGACGGTAATACGGAACGCCATGCGGGATTTCAACGGCCACCTATCACTAGCAGCCGAGAAGACAGGCATATTATCCGCATGGCCGTAATGGATCGTGCAACCAAGTCACGAGCCGTGAGTCAAGAACCGGGGTCGTTTGGAAGACAACAAGTGTCTGCACGAACAGTTCATCGACGTTTGCAGCAGCATGGACTCTCAGCTCGGAGACCATGGCTGCGGCTTCCCTTGACGCTGCGTCATAGACAAGAGCGCCTTCAATGGTGTGATCAATGACGAACCTAGGTTCTGTGTACAGCATCATGATGGTCGCATCCGTGTTTGGCGGCATCGTGGTGAACACACATTGGCAGCGTGCATTCGTCATCGTCATACTGGCCCATCACCTGGCCTGATGGTATGGGGTGCCATTGGATACACGTCTCGGTCACCTCTTGTTCGCATTGACGGTTCTTTGAACAGTGCACGTTACATTTCTGGTGTGTTACGACCCGTGGCTCTACCCTTTATTCGAGCCCTGCGAAACCCTACGTTTCAGCAGGATAATGCCCGACCGCATGTTGCCGGTATTGTACGGACCTTCCTTGATATGGAACATGTTCGGCTGTTGCCCTGGCCAGCACGTTCTCCAGATCTTTCACCAATAGAAAACGTCTGGTCAATGTTTGCCGAGCGACTGCCTCGTCACCAAACGCCAGTCACGACGGTTGATGAACTGTGGCATCGTGTTGAATCTGCATGGGCATCTGTACCTGTACATGCAATCCAATCTCTGTTTGACTCAATGCCCAGGCGTATAACTGCTGTTATTACTGCCAGAGGTGGTTGTTCTATGTACAGATTTCTCAGGATCTATCCAACCAAATTTTTTTAAAATTTAATCACTTGTTATTTCTAGTATAATATATTTGTCTAATAAATATAATTTTGTTATCTGCATTTCTTCCTGGTGTAGCAATTTTAATGGCCAGTAGTGTATATTTATTACTCTCATCTGAAAATGTAATATATTAAATAAATATTATTAAATACTATAATCTAGATATGCTTTCTCCTAATTAGCAAAATTTAATGTATAAAATAAAGGAATAAATATTTTTAAATCAAACTTATGATATTTATTATGAGTATTTGCATTCTGAAGTAACTAATCACTAATTTTTTTGCAATGGTACTAGTGTTTTAAATATTTCTCATTACTCAAACACTAGGCCATTCAAATTTAAGGCATTATTTCTTGTCAATGCAATAAAGTATTAGTTTGGGGAAAAAGTAATCCATTATTTTTTCGGTAGACGTCTGTAGTGATCGATATCTCGTGAGGTATCTATCAAATAATTTTAGATGTATGCTAGTTGGAAAGGTGACATTTAACACTAAAATATCCTCTTGCGGTTTTTGTTTGATTAATTCAGTTACGAGTACAAGGTTTTAGTAATGGAAGACAACAAACAGAAAATTCGATACATTTTCGTTTTTCTCTTGTAACGGCGAAACAGATAGCCGGTTGGCTAAAATTGTGAAAGGTGTTTATCGTCCTTTATAAGACTGTAACAACCAGTTACTTACAATTTTTTTTCGTCAATTCCGTTCGGGTATTTTTGATGTTAGAGATGCACCTCGTATGTGGATACAGCATCGTCGAAAATTTCTGTAAAATATCAAAAATGATCGAAGTTGACAGCATGTCAGCAGTTGTAACGCGCAAGACCTAAAGATTTACATGAAAGCTGTTTTAAACCTTTTTACAAAGTGAATCCAAAAGAAGTTGCATAAAGTTCACGTAAAAATAATGGATTTCTTTTTACCCAACCTAATAATTATTATTATATAATGTTTACAGAGCTTAAAATTTAATCTGCAAGTTTTTTACTCAATTCAGATATTTTACTAATTTTTAATTATTTCACTTAATATTGGTTATGTTGCATATTTGTAAGATTGTTTAATATATATATAGTTAGAAACATGCAAAAGAAACTGCAAAGGGGTGAAATAATCAAAAATCAATTCACAAAAAACTATTATGAATAATTAAGAATATTTGTCTTTAGGTCATTATTACTAAAATCCATACAACTTTTTGATTTATTTTTGAGCATACAGAATGATTTTTAAGGGAAATTTTTCCACACTTTTTTGAGCAATTTTAAGTACAAAGAGCAAAAGAAGTTAAACTGCTTTTCACGCAACTGGTAATGATTTAAAATCGATCCATAGACTAGGGGAAGTCCCTAAACTGGAATATCTCCTGTCAGTAAATTAAGCAATTATAAAATGAGCTATTCAAATACAAATGTAGTTTCCGTTTTTCCCAGCGCATGGGAATTTATTTTATTTGAAGGAAACATTTAACAAAAATGTGAATGAAACATAATTTATAGATATATTTTGTAATATGGAACAATTATTTTAACTATTTCATTTCTTTCAAATTTTTCTTATACGCTACATGTATATAAATGAATAATTTTCGTTTTAAATTCATTTACAATTATGGTATACTTACCCGATTTCCTGAATCACATTCAAACAGAAAATCCTTACGATTTAATTTAACAACAGCAGATATTCTGCCATCATTTTCATTGTAATTTATATGAATATTTTTATTAATTTAAAGCTGTTAGAATTTGCATTTTCTACACAATTAATATTATTATTAGAAATTTTCGATTTCATTTTCCGCTTTAATTTGCATGTCTTGATAATACAAACATTACCTGCATGTCAAGTTTTAGAGCAATAACAACATTTTTAAATTATTTTTCAAGTGACATTCGTTTGTTCTATGATTACTTTTACTACAATGTAAGCAAATGTTTCTTAACCGTTTTTTTAAAAATTTATTGATGCTCTATTTTTATTCGTAGATCTTTTGGTTTAATGAAGTCATTTTATTATTGCTATAATGTATATTCATACACCTTCTTTGGAAAAGTGCGCAAAAAATCCTGTAAAAAAAGACTTGCAACTTAGGGTGGATTTGAAGATGGGTTTTACAATTTTAAAAATTGGTAGATGATGAAAAACTAAAGATTTTCCCAAAAGATCACATTATACAGTGATATCTCTTAGTCTCTAAAATATGTTAACATTGCATTTTTTTTTATCATCACAGAAATTTTAAACATCTATATAGTTTTTAAATCGATTCTGCTAGCTCATATTATTTTCGAAAGTTTCTTTTAATCCATTTTCTTCCTTTTCCATAGTTATTTATATAATATATTTTTAGTTCATTTAATTCATAGTTTTCATTATTTTTAGATGTATTTCATAAACTACTTATGACTGATTTAACTAGATAAATTTAGAAATAATTATTATTTAAATTTCATTAAAAGAGTTTTGCTTTTATTAGCAAAATTTATCAAAATAAAGCAGTTATCATTTCTTAATACATTGTTAAGCATAGTCATTTTACATAAAATAAAATGTAAGAATAATAAGAAACACAATATGATTATCTTACTTTACCCCATAATTTTTGTCTTTGCCAGTGTGAAAAATAAGGAAATATTTTGTTTCCTTTTTAAATTGTAGAATTATATTTCAATGCATAAGGTTTGAACATGATAAAAAAATTATTTCACATTTTTAATTCATGGAAACAGATAGTTTTACCACATAAATTGCAATAAATTAGTTTTAAGAATAAAAAATATTTCTAATTAACTAATGAAGCTAATTTTTGATAAACAAATTTAAAAATATGAGAGACTATATTTTAACTAAGTCTGTTTAGTTTCTTGATAAGAAAAAACAATTTAGCTAGTACATTTGTGAGTTATTATTTTTAAAGAAATAAACTAGCAATGCACCTTTATTTGAAAATCTGAAAACACAATATACTTTTTTAACTATAATTAAAATTTCGAAAGTGAATTATCATTTATTACTAAATATCGAAATTTATTTAGGTTGTTGATGTTCATTTAATTGTATAAATATTATAATCATTTTCTATGTACAGGATTATGCATTGAAAATTATAAAATTAATGGATCTTAAAAATAAATTTTTTTAAAGTTAATAAAATATTCTATTTGAGTTAGAAAGTGATAGAAATAAAGAAGAATAGAAATGATAGAAATAAAGAAGAATAGAAATGATAGAAATAAAGAAGAATAAGTAAGAAATATTAAAATTTTTTCTCAGTACACTTTCATATTTTGCTCGGTTTCTCTCATTTCACGCATTCTAGACGATCTATGAAATCTTCATTACTTGTAGGATATTATAGGGATATATATATATGCATAGAAACTATTGAATAATAGCATATTTTTTTCAAACCATCATATGACTAGTTAAGGTGTTTAGCATCAGCAATCAGAGAGAATACGTTATTGTTATATACAATAAAAAAAACAGCAATGATTTTATTAAAAATAGAATTTATATTACACTTCAAACTTATCATTATATTTATTAAAAAAAATAAGTAATTTTAGTTTATTCAAAGTTTGTGTGGTTCAGGTTCAACTTATACTTTATCTAGTTTTCTGTAATAATTAAAAAATACTTTCGATTAACAGCTGAAGGTAAATAAATTAAATATTTACAACATGCAGCTTTTTAATAATTTCTATCACTTAGAATTTCTTTCTTGAATGTATATTGTATAAAATAAATCTTTCTTTTAACAGAATTATTATTTAAAAATAAGGCAAAAAATATTTTTTAGTCAAAAGTAAATTTTAATTTTCAGATATAAAAAAAATTTCAAAAAAAAAAAAAAAAAAAAAATCATAATATAATCTAAAGATATGAATACCACAAACAAGAATAGCTAAACTAATAACTATGGCTTGAAAATATAATTTATAATTAAAATTATAAATAAAAATTTATAGTAAAAATCTGGCACATCAAATGTCAGCTTCTTACTGCAGATTCAATAAAGTTTTCCTATAGTACGGTTTTAAGAATAATTATATATGAATTAACTGTTTTATACTTGGTTCTGAAGTTAATTTGTTCTTATGCATTGTTTTTACAAAATGCGTTTTATATTAGACGTGAGGAAACTTATTAATATTCTTTTGAATTTTCTCTATTCAAAAACTTGATATACTTTGAAAATATGACCGCATCTTTCTTAACATCTGAATGATATTATAAGTAAATTTAAGCGTTTTTCTCAGACTTCTTTTTAATGAAAATCATAAATAGGCACAAAAATGGTTAGTTTCAAAAAACTTTTCTTGATTAATAATTATTCACTAAATCCATACTTATTCACAAATATTCACTAGCACAAATCAAAGTCTATTGACAATGATTTGAAATTCCCTCATTCAAATAGGC
Source organism: Latrodectus geometricus (assembly GCA_026290005.1). Classification (NCBI taxonomy): domain Eukaryota; kingdom Metazoa; phylum Arthropoda; class Arachnida; order Araneae; family Theridiidae; genus Latrodectus; species Latrodectus geometricus. The sequence goes on from JAPDSC010054272.1 coordinate 314,486, forward strand.
AAAAGAACTTTCTTGAACAGCATTTTCGTGAAATAAAGATTTCTTTTTAAAAAATATTGGGGGGGGGGAGTTGGTGCATAATTTTTGTTTTATTTTTAAATTAAGCATTTTATATCTTAATGATTATTAATTTAAAATTTTTCACTTATAATATATTTTTATTGTTTCTTTAATGTCATATTATTTAAAAACTTTTGAATGTTTTTTGAGCTTCGGAGTTACGCATTACACAGTACGAATATTTGGTATAGGTTATTTTAAACTCATATTCGCAACCAGCGATCATTAAAGGGATAATCATAAATGCTTACATAAAATTTTTTATATTTAGTCTCTTATTTTAAAATCTTTAAAAGAAATTTTATAAGAGAATATTATATAGAAACATCTTATTCAAAATACTTTAGTTACTTGGAAACGGATAGTTATTTGTCTCAACTTTTAATTTAGTAAGAGTCAATAAGATGGCAGCACGATCTGAGAACACAAACACAAAAAGTTTGCTTTTATTAAAATAGCTCATTTTTTCACGTTACCAAAGTATAGATTCGGAATTGTAATACGAATGAGAATTTTCCACAATTCTTAATTAATTTGTGTCAATAAATCATAATATTGAAAATTTAAAAATTCACGCTTTTTAAATACAGACAGATTTATAGAAGACAATTTAAATATTTTTTTAGAATTTTCAAAACTTACATATAAAGAAAAATAATAAATGCTCTGATGCCAGTCGTGAGGAACTGTAAATGTTACCCAATGCAACAGGAAATGAATTTTAAATTCTTTTGTAAATTGTGAAACTACTTTAATAGCAGCAATTATCACGAAGAAAGTGTTAATACCAAAACTTAAGTAAATTGTACAAGAATAATCTGAGCTTAGATTGTGTACCTGAATTGTTACAAAACACATACACTATGAAGAAATGAGAAGACAAATCATCTTTAAATAAAAAAATTGATTAACATTAGAGAGAGATGTAAGTGTAACATTAAAAAAATTATTAATAAATTAATAATGTATAAATTAGTCTATGAAACAAATTATTAAAATAGGTTTTTCCTTTTCTCTGCTCCAGAGACAGCTCAAGAATGTCTGCTCAAGAGACAGAAAAATGCACTCCAGGCAGAAAAATATATCAAAATATTTGAGAAGGAAATATTAAAGCAATAATATTTATAACGTACACTGAGTTAGAAAGTTATCAAAACACTAGAAAAGAAAAGCTAGAATTTTGCTTAGTAGAAAAAAGTGATAAAAATGCTTAATAAAAGCAGCATAAATAAATTCGTAGACGATAATTTTTGTGTCTATCCTTTTATTAGTTGGTTGCTTCTGAGTGAAAAAGTTGTTAGGTAAAAATTTAATATCAAAGTTATATCTACAAAAACATATGAATTAGTTTTTTACGATTTTTAATGACAAAGTATTTGAAAATTTCAAAAAGGCTGCATTTTTGATGAGTTTGAATAATTAATGTACTTAAATAATGATTTAAAACATTTTTTTCCTTTAAGTAATATGGCGGACTCCTGGAATTTGACTTTTATTGTAAAGAACAAGAAAAGAAATTTTGTTGCTTTGTAGTAAACTTTTTTATGCATGTGTTTTTCTGGCAATAAACTTCAATTATACTTCATATTAATATTTGACAGTTAGCTCAAATTATAAGTAAAATGATTATGAAATGTATAAAAATGTATTGAATAAGGGAAAATCTCATATGTACAGAAGATTTTCTCATGAAGTTGCTATTTCCACATAACTATGATAATGACGAATATGATGACGTAAAGCAACGCTTGGCGAAAAAAAATTAAGTCTCTCTGATAGTTAATTCAATACTGGCATTTGAATTGTATTCAACATGAATGATGATCATTTGTTTCAAGAAATTAATCAAGTCCCTTAAGTAAATTGTATTCTCATCAAGATTTGAGGGGGAAGCGAATGGAAGAATTTTCTTTTCAGTAAATCTGACTTCCTTAGTAAATGGAAACAACACCTTGTTGTTGTGCCTACGTAATTGTTTCTTAAGAAATTACAATAAAACATTAGACATTTGTATATTTAAATTTATTTTTGACTTAATTATTTCAATAGGTTTATTTTGAAAATTATTTGTGTAGGGTAAACCCCCCTATTTAAGTGTCCTAACATATTCCCTTGTATAAATATGAGCTTTTTTATTCAAATGAATTGGAACTTTTTGTTTGTATGTTGGAAATTAAGAAAATGAAATTTATTCTGTAAAAAGTCAAAATTATAAGTTGGAAAAAATGATTATGAAAATCTTTTTTTCTGGCTTTCAATTTTCGAAATTTATTAATTAATTCTTGATTAATTTTGTTCAAAGTCTTATTTTTTGTGAATAAATCTAAAGAAGTTAATTTTGCTTGAAGTAATGAGTTTCGAAATAGTTTATCAGCCCATTTAATTCAAAAAAACATTTTTTACAATCATTCGATACAGGCAAAAATTTATACATATTATATAATTTTTATATTTGGAAGTGGTCGATATAACTTTTTTGTAGTCTATATAAATTGTAGATGTCAGCTAACAATATTAAATTTTGACTTTTACAAATTAACAAATATTGTAACACTTCCTCCTCCAATAGATTTTGATATTACTATCTTCATTTTACCATTTTTTATCAATGGGATATCCTCAGCTTCAATCGACACATTGTCATTTGAATTTACATGAAATGCACTCAGAACTTCATTAATATTTTTGTAACTTCTGTTATGTAGATTCAGTAGATTAAGTTTATCATAGATTACTTGAAAGTAATTTCATTTAAAGCCTGATTATCAGAACTTTTATCACTCACATGAAGATGAACTTCATCGGAAAATTCTTTCCGTTTTCCGGAACCACCTTTCCTTAGTATCGAAATAAGTTTTTAATTCTGACGTATTTAATGTTCCAGTTTCTATTTCCTGAAATAAATTTCTTAAACTATTAACATAATAAAGAAAATTGTCGAAAATACTTGTCGCAAAAGAAATTTTCATAGAATGGGCATGTAAAGATATTGTGTTTGAATTTATTATGGAAAGAATTTTAGCGCAAATAACTGTTAATGCGTTGTAAATTATTATTATTATTATTTTTTTTTTGTTATTTTTCAGGATTACAAATTTACAGATCAATTTTCAGATTCACCTTGATGTATATCAAGAACAGCGTTTTTTGCTTATCATAAATCATCGCGAATTGTAATAACTGGATCGGTTTTATAAGACCAATTAAGAATACATATTTTTTTTATTGTAAAACGTTTATTATTCGTCGAAAAAAATATTTCATCTATGAGTTAACGTCGAAAATATGTATAAGCGTTTTTCAATAAATAAGAATATGGTGTTTTTTGCAAATTCATGATTCATTAACACCATTTATTATCAGCTTTAAGATTGTGAAGGATAAGGAACGTGATGAACTGCTTGACTATTGTTTTTCATGCAGTTTTGGAGTTAATTGCATTTTTCAGGTATATTTCACATATTGTCGTAGTTAAGTCTACATTCGCTATTATCCAGATCTAAGATTTCAAACGTCAAATTAACAGATTATTCAAACATCAAATTAACATTCTTTAAAACGTCATTTTATGATAATTATCTTTTGTACGAATAAATTGATGATAATCTGAAAAATCTTTATTGGGATTCAATATTCTGATAAATAATCCAAGAATGTTTGATTCACTTTTTGTTTAATATTTAAATAAGTTTATCGAAAATAGTTTATATGCAAAGTAATAGTATATATGCAAAGTAATAGTATATATGCAAAGTAATAGTATATATGCAAAAGAAGTAGTAGATCGCAAAAGTAGACGTGCAAATGATTAGAATTTCGGTTCAAATGCACATCACGAGACCTGTGGCACGACTTCAAAGCTCTTTTTAAAGCTTTAAAATTTAGACGATTTCATATTCGGCGACAGTGGTCTTTTTTGATCAAGTATCCGAGTTCAACAGAGGGAGAATAGTGGCCTACAGAGATAGTAGATTATTTTTCTGGGAAATCGGTAGTCGTCTTGGTCGAAGCAAGACAATTCTAATGCGGATATGTGGTCGTTGGATGCAGGAGGGTACGACGACCCGATGTATTCGATCGCATCCACCTCAGTACACCACTTCAGGCGATGACAGGCAAATTGTACGCATGGCAGTGACGGATCACTCAGCCACATCACGAACCATAGCATAGGGCATTCAGTCTGTAACGCAGTGTCTGCGCGTACCATTCGAGGCCGTTTACAGCAGAGTGGTCTGTCCACAAGACGTTCATTGTTTCATTTACTCTTGACACAGAAGCACAAACGCCTCTACTGCCAATGGTGCGCTGAAAGAAGGATGTGGAAGGCAGAATGGAATGAATTTGTCTCTACTGACGAGTCACTCTTTTGTCTGCAACATCACAATGGTCGCATTCGAGTCTGAAGACACCGTGGTGAGAGAATGCGGAACAGCTGCGTTATGCACCTCCACAGTGGTCCTGTACAGGGTGTTATGGTATGGGGCGATATTAGACATCACTCTTGTGCTCCTCTAGTAAGCATTGCCAGTACTTTAAACAGCCATCGCTACATCTCCGAAGTGTTGGAGTCAGTTGTTCTTCCTTACATTCAGGGCTTACCTACACACATATTTCTTGCTCAAAGGTTGGCACAGATTATATCCCCAGCTTCCACACCAGATCAACTTTGGTAATTAGAGGAAGCTGCTTGGTCTGTTGTACCCCAAGAACACATCTAAAGTCTTTTTTTAATCAATGCGGATAAATGTGACAGCAGTGACCTCCAACAATGGCGGCTACTCCACCTAGTGATTTTGGCAGGAACCCCTCTTCACAGAAGTCTATAAATTTAATCATTTGATATTTGGTCAACATGTTATCTACAAAATAAATTTTCTTGTGTTATCTCTTGTCTTTCTTGGTGTGGCAATTTGGGTGGCCAGCAGTGTATTTGGACACCAATGCAATTAAGAATATCTGTTGTATTGGTCTACATCACGCTTTTTGTACTTTAATATCATGTAGGAAATAGCACTAAGATTTGTTGCATGACGAATATTACAAAATTCTGAGCCCCCAAACCGACAATGGTTTTTGTTTTTAAGAGTGGAAGGTGAGTGGTGATTGTTGGAATGGGCTTCGACCTGGTAGATACAGGAAATTAAGAGACAGAAACTGACAAACGTTGTCGAGCAAAATTTTGAAAAACTTAATAAATCAATGTCTCTCATACTCCACGAATTCCAGCAATCATCCAGGATGGTTGTTTCGATAAATTTCGTAAGTTGTTCGTATCCATGAAGATACAAATTTGATCAGTTTTTATAGTCGTGCTGCTCCCCGTAAGACTTTGATTACAAAATCCAACCCTGATTCTGTATTAGGTGATGCGAGGAACTTCAAAATTGGATCATAGAAGAGTGGAAACATGTATGACTCTAAGATTCTCACGAATGATGAATCCAGGCTAAAGCTGTACTAATCGGAATGCAGAGTCTGGATTTGATGTATGGCTGGAGACCACCTTTTGTCAGAATGCATTGTGCCTATTGTAAAGTTTTGGGGAGGGAGTGGATCTATTGTCTGCAGTTGTTTCTAGTGGTATGGACTGGGATCTTTGATCTTAGTACATTGCAGACTCAACACCGACTTCTATTCCACTATTCAATATAACAATATACTTCCTACACTACAGTAGTTTTTTGGATTGGATCACTGTTACTTCCAGGATAACAACACTATTTGTCATGACATGTAGCGACGTCTACCACGAATCGGTATGCTATCAGTAGGGCAAACCGATTGGATTAGATTTCTCAGAGTATAGAGATGAGTTTTATAAATTATCTCTGACATAAATTGGATTACCAAATTAAGGGTGCAGTAAACGTCCACGTAAAGGTTGGTGAAAAAACTTACACGAATTATTCAGGACGTGTGGAAGAAAACACTACTACCCATCGTCCAAACACACGTGAAAAGCATGTGACGAAGTGTTAAGGCTAATTACTCACATGGAGGTATCACCAACTATTAAATATGAATACAATATATCATTTTTCACAGGTGTTCAAATACTTGTTAGTAGATAGTATAACTGAGTTACAGTTTTTCTACTATTTGTCACTCCATTTTTTAGCAGTATGTATAAACGAAATATTTGATAGTAGCTTCTTTTTAAGCAAAAAATGTTGCAAATCCGTTGTTTAATTTAAAGACCAAAATTAAGTGCACAATTCTTTTTAGCTAAAGTATCTTTAAAGATATTGGTTTATATTTTAATTTTTTTTATTAGTAGTAGTTTGGTTTTTCTTTGCAATCTCTTTTATGCAATCTATATTTTCTATTAGTTCGGTCTCTGTTTCATTGCTTTTTGTCATTTTTGCGCAAACACCTAGTTTTTAAAATATTCACTGACTTCTCTTTCTTTAATTATTGCTTCAGATAAAATTTCCGCATCAATATTATCTGCTTTTATATTGTAAACATTTAAACAGAGATTTTTTTGTTTATTTATATTTTCTTGCATTTTCTTCTTACACTTAAGTTTTTTAGTGCTAAAAGCCTAATGATAATTCCTTTTATGAAAAATATTTATGCAATTTAACGTATTAAAAGCTTTTTCAATTGACTAATCAATTCCAGAAACCTATATTTAAAGCCAAAAATCTTCTCTCTACTTTTCTATGTTTAATGTAAAAACATTAAACGTAGCAAAATTTGCATTAACGTAGCAAAATTTGCACAACATAGCAACATTGCATAGTTCACAGAAGTCTAGTAAAAACTTGACTTCTGTAAACTATGTAATACGCTCCCAATATCACTTGTTATTATCACATTCATGCCACACACACATGTCATTGCCACATCTAAGGGGATCAGATTGTTAGTGAAATATTGATCATGTACAGTGAAGAACTTATATCAGCACATCTTAATTTAGATTAAGTTTAAATTGAGGATATAGACAAACTTATATATTTTTGTGAAATAAAATGAATTTTTTAAATTATTATTTCATTTTTTTCAAAATGGATGGTTTGACTGAACCTTCTTCCCTTACAACCAAGTCCTAGACATTGGCTTTATTTGTCTATGCTCTGCTGCGGAACTGAAGACCTATTATTTTTGAAAAATTTGAGGATGAATATATCAATGAAACTTTATGAAAATATCATGGTGGAATTATTTAAAAAAAATAAATTTTAACTATGCAACAACTGATAAATTTACATTCATGAGAAACAGATCTTAGCTATTTGTCGAAACCCTCCATTTAATCCACTATTCGTTCCAATCAATTCTTTTTTGCCCTTTATTAAAACACAAAATTTTTTTTATCTTAAAACTGTTTTCTAAGTTCTTTACAAAACTTCCTCATAATTTTGGTGGATCTTATTCTCTGCTTGCTCTTCATTATGCTTATTTCCCATAAAACACTCCTACTTATTTCTTATTCTTATTTGTTTTGAAAGATTTCTTGCTCGAGTTTTTATGACGAATTTTGCAGAAAACATAGTTTGATCACTTCTGTAGGACACCTGATTTCGAGACAAATATAATAAAATAAGATTTTTTGAAGTCAGCAGATTTTGAAGTCTCATCGTATTTTTTTTTTATAATGTGGCATCAGTCTTAAAAACTATGACCATATTATCTGGTTTGAATGTATGAAAAATAATAACTTATTTATCTTTAAAGGCTCATTTTTTTATGTAAATATTTCATATTCAATTTGCATGAAAGTAACACAATAAATAATTACAAGTGGTGTGGACATATTTTAAAATATTTTTATAAATAATATTTCCATTTTGATTGATATTAATATGGCCACATAAGGAGGGTTACCTTGTCTGTTCCATGGGGGTGGCATGGGTAGATGGTTAACAGATATTGGTTCTTTATATAATTATTATATTTCAGGATATATCAATTATTAGTATATTCCAGGATATATCAATTATTAGTATAT
>JAPDSC010054272.1:322515-334041 GCA_026290005.1 Latrodectus geometricus
TATATCAATTATTAGTATATTCCAGGATATATCAATTATTAGTATATAACAGATTAAAAATTTGACAGCTTATTGCAATAAAGCATGACAATTTATATATAATTAAAGTTCCAACGATGCGGTGTTTTTTCAAAAAAATATATACTATTCAGAAATTGATTATTTTAGTAACTAGCATCAATAAATACACTGGTTAATATAAATGAAGGAAAAATCACAAAAATAGCTACAATTCTACCAAAAATAAGCCAATCTCAATAAAATTGAATATGTTGGTAAGTAAAAGGAATTGAACAACATGTTATTATGCAAAATAGAGTCGTTGCTGTCGGGATATGTCATTTGTTAGGAGCATAAAAATGGATGTCTCAGAGTAAGGCGGAAATTGTCGAGACGAGTCTGAAATTAGAAATCTGGTAGAGTGAAGCTAACAATGTGGTCCAGGCATCATTTGACAGAAGAATTTCGATGGTGAGCTTTTTGGAGACTAGAGGCATGAAAAGTCAAATAGAAGTGCCTAGGTGGCTAAGTGTGATTCATAGACTTTAACAACAATATCTAACCACGAATTCGGTATCAATGAAGCTCAGCTAAGGATTGCCACGCACTATCACAAATGTCGATGGACGATATTTGTTATTATGCGTATGAAGGAATAGAACCACAACTTTGGCTAAATTCAGACCCTGCTTCGCTGCAAGCTCCGGAAAGTTGGTATCCAAATAAACCATGCTTCGATGACTTCTCGAACGTAGTCTTTATGCGAAGCAACCAGTCATTTGCCTCCCGCTCACTTCACGCCATAAGCGAGAATGTTTGTAATGGGCATGTCAACATGTCCACTGAACGCATGATCAATGGAGGGCTGTTCTCTTTAGAATGAGTCCATGTTTTAGCCTCGAAAGTGGTAATAGGCGCATTTTCATTTGGAGAAAATGTGGAACTCGCTTTCAGCCATAAAATATCCATGAAAGAGATGCATAGGGATCAAGCAACATCTGTGTTTGGGGTGGTATCTCTTTGGGTGGACGCACAGACAGATATATTTCTTTCCCCGTGGAAATGTTAAGACTCACTCCTATAGAAATGAAATCCTGGTTGTTTATGTGCTTCCTTTTGTATGAATAATAGGCGATGTTTTCTTGCTACAGGATGATAATGAGAGACCACACATGGCTCGTATCGTTGATGCTTATCTTTAGCAAGAAACAATTGAGCACCTGCTGTGGCCATCTCGAGCAACATACCTTAGCTCAATCGAGTATGTTTAGAAAGCTTAGGATGATTTGTAGCTGCTTTCAATCCCCCTCCTTGGACCTGCACTTTCAACGATTTTGGAAGAGCCATGGGTCACACTCCCTACCCAATTAATAGACTACATAATTGAGAGGATAATACTTCGCTGCATGTGCTCTTTTGTTTCTCGGGGGATCATACTCCATTTTAAAGGAACTTCTCTGATACCAAACTTACACCTCCTATTTGTTAACTGTATACATAAGCTAATTTTTACAGCACTACGATCTGGTGATTTCTTTTTATGCTATTTTGTACTTTCTTATGTGTTGTGTAATGTGCATAATTTTCATAAAATTCAGCTTCAACTTTTTGTGTTATCTTCATTTTTTTGATTTTCCCTTAATTTATGATAATTGTGTGTCTATAAGTATATAAAGTTACTTACTAATGTAAAGCAGTTACTAGACTAAATGTATTAAATGGAAAAATTTATACTTCATTACTTTAAAACTTAGAATTGATAAAACTATCAGTGTTTGTATCGAATACACAGTTAATAAATATCTTAGTACCATGTTTAATATTTTTTTTTTAATGAAAAGGAATTTTTAAATTTGAACTTGAATAAAGTGATAAAATTGACATTTGAACTAACATGTTTTTTATTTTCTTGCTACATTTCATTGATAATGCATTATGATATCAATTAATATGTATATACTCAACCAACATTTGCTCTTTACAAAGAAGAAATCGAAAAGAAGTGAAAACTGGTAATTTCGAATTAGTTGAATTTCATCGCAAATGAAGAGTATAATTTTATGAGACATAAGATTAAAGTTTATTAATTTTCCATTCAAATTTCATAACTATTTTCAGTTTTCGGTGAAGGAAGGTTTTTCTTATAAATAAAAAAGGACTTTTTAAATTATAAATCTCATATTTTTATAATCCTTTACGATGTTCTTTCAATGTTTCAACCAATAATTGACACAAAAATACAGTGAAAATAATGCACTAATTTAGTAAAAAGATAAAAAGAATTTCATACAATTACGAATCATTTATTTCATTAATGGAAAAATTATTTATATCAATTTGATGGAAGACTCATAAATAAATATCTTACATGCAAATTATTTTTAATTTCTAAAAGCAAAACAATGAATTTTAAGAATTTTTGTTAAAATATCGAAGATGACTATTAATTAATTTTAGCAGACTACTATGCAAATATATTGACGTATATGGTATAAGCTTTATTTTTTTACTTGATAACTTTCAATCAATTATTTTTATTATCTATAAGCAATCATTATAAATAGAATTAAAAAATTAATTTGATTGATTAAAATAACGTCAATTTAAATATTAAGCCAATATTTTAATGAATAACAGTTTTTGATATCAGCAGTTATAGTGGTTAAAATTTTATTATACAAGTTTAATAATTTTCTAATTAAGAATGGAATGTAAAAAAGTTGAACAAATTAAATCCTGAATCGCAAAACTATTAAATAAGTTGTATAATAAATCATATAATAAGTAAAAACAAACTTTCAAACTTGAATTAATTTAAAATTTGCAAAATTGAAGATTTTATAGATTCTAGTTCCTGTCTTATATTATTACATTTTTAAAAAAAATGTTGAATACGTTTCCAAAATGTTTAAGTGCTTATATTCTTTTCAATTTCAATATTATAATTAAATTTATTATTAACTACCATAAAATTTAATAGTCAGATCTAAATAATATGTAATTATAGTGAGTATGTAAATCTGCGTTACGTATTTAATCGAATTGGGAAAAGTGAAGTCATTTTCTAATATTAAAATAAAATTATGTGCTCAGTTATTTCTTTTCTTAATTCGATATTTTTAATATCAATAATTTTTTTTAAAAAAATAAATCATTGATGATTAAATTTTTGATATAAATCATTCATAATTAAAAATAATATCTTAAAGTCATTCAATACTTATTAACATTAATTACACAACCAGTTTTGCATATAGTTCCTTAAAATCTGTTCAGTGTAAAATGCAATACAGTTTAATGCACCACAAATTAAATACGTAAATGTGCAAGTTTGAAAGGAATATATTAAAAATAACAAAGGATTTAATTCGTGTGATTTAAGAAAATAAGCGAAACATTTAAACGTGTAATTAATATACAGACCTTTACATATCAGGTTTGTTAAATGTATTATTTTAATAGCTTATTAGATCAAACGAAAAAAAAATTGTATTTTACTTTTTATATAAACTTAAAGAAATATATTTAAATATTAATTCATAAATAATAGGTGTTTCATAGAAAAATTGTGAAAATTTTGATTAATTAATTTCTTAACAATAGTTTGGAATTCTTTATTAAAAATATAAATATTTATGCAATTAAATTTTCTAGCAGATATCGTAACAAATGATTTTGATCAAATTCGAAACCTTTTAAGGTTATTTTATCAACTTCCGTAAAAATTTTTCTTATTTTGTTTTAAGGCACAATTTTGAAAAAAAAAAAAAAAAAAAAATAAAAAACCAAGTTATAAAATTTAGTTTAAACTATAGATCAGTGTAAGTTCCACATATTTCTCGTCAAATATTTGATTCTCATTTGAAATCTTTCCATAAAATGTATCGATTTTATTGAAAATAGAGTAGTGAAGAATCTTTTAGAGATATTTTGTCTGATGAAAGAAACCTTCACTCTCAAAAAATGATCCTTAAGAATAATTTAAAAAAAAGATTAATAAAAAAATTCTAAATTAGGAAATATAGAGAAAAAGTTTTCATTAGATATTAAATGAGGAATCCTATGTCTATGTTAATGTATCTAACTGATATAATCCTTCCTATCATGCAATAAATGAATTGTTAAAAAAGAAATTAATAGAAAGATTGAATAAATTTTGAAATATGCGGCGAAAATAGATGACTTGCATGGCTATTTCTCTGTGTGGGAGCAACATTTCGTAGCTGGATGAACAATTAATTCGGATATTCATGGGAAAAATTACGTCAAGAAATATATTTTTCTTTTCAAACGAATTACACCACTTGAACTAAGTGTAGCTACTCCATGTAATTTTAATAAAGAAGAATAAAGTTTATCGAAAATCACTTCCTCGATTTTAGTACCTAAGGCAAAGGGTCGACTAAATTTTTCATGCTTTTATCCCTAGAAACATTTATAAATAAATTAAAGAAACATTTAAAACAAGGAGAAAGCCGATCAGAGTAACAAAGGAAGTTAAAAAAATTAGTAAGTGAGTCATGAAAGGAATTATCAGATGAATAGTGAAGAATATTTGTAATAAACTGAGAAAAGCAAATGGAAAACTTTAAAATTCTATAATATTTGAAAATAAAGTAAATTTAAAGTTACCACACACACACACACATATATATGGAAAATTATTTAAAATTATATCTATATTAATGAATTATTGTTCTTTAAAAATGACAATTAAATAGGATCAAGGTACATGTTTTATGTATGAGGATTAGCTAGCGTTTGTTACAGAAATAAAAATGCGTAAAATAACGTCTAAAATTTATGTGCTATGTGTTTAGAATTTTAATTTACTTATTAACTTTTATTTCATCTTATGTCACGCAAATTGTGAAGCATTTTTCGGCTTTTTTCTTATTGTTTCTGAAGAAGATGGAAGGATTTTTATTTAAGGAATACATATTTATTTTATATTGTACAGTTTTTTTCACAATTAAAACAGTGAAAGAAAATATTTTTTGTGAAAAAATTCCTCACATTGAAGGAAAATATTTCAGTCTAACCTTCACTGCTCAATATTGCAGAGTTTGATTGCAATTTCGATACATTTAATGGGATACAATTTAATTTTCCATTTAATTAAATGTAAAAAATCAGGTTTCCAATTTTTAATTACGCAAGGAATTCGAAGATTCAAGAAGCCTCACATATTAATTTGAAACTTAAATCATTGGAGAAATTTTAACGAATATAAACCGGCCATGGAGCCCAAAACATTCGCTTAAAATATGAGTTAAAATTCAAGTTAAAAACTATGCTCTCAGTGAAATTGTGTTACAAAGCAATGGAAAATAGAATAAACGAAATATATGTAGAATTATGTTTTAATCCTTATTAGAGCAATCCAGATAAATTGTGTGTGTTTTATTTTTTTTAACATAACATTCTAAAGTGATAAAAGGTGTCTAAACTTGTTAAAAACTAGATAAATATAGAACTTCTTTAAATTTTGTAATTTTAAAGAACTGTCAAGTGATGTAAAGCTGAATCAATTAAGTGCTGAATTTACGTAATTCATTTTTTTTTCTGATTTAAGTATCTTGATATATTATGAGACTAAAATATATCTTTCTTATAAATTAAGTTAAACTTGTTAATTTTTAACCGAAAATTAGTAAGGATATTTCTAAATGGAAGAACTAATATTGAAAAGTTTATAAGATGAATGTTATTTATCTTTTTTAATGCTTTTTCAAACTGTATCATTAAATTCTCCAACAGAACGTTTTAGAAAAATAATTTTACAACTTACCGAGAAAACTTTAAACTGAGAATACTAACACAGCAATAAATTTCATTGGTATGGTCAGATATCAGGTTTATCAATTTAGTTGAATCATTTGTTATGCCAAGACATTTGTTGATTATAATGATCTTTTTAAAATACACGAAGATCTTTCGTTTAGGAACACTTTTAAAACTCTTCATTCCTGCTTCATAGTAAATCGCATAGCTGATATATTTGAATTACAAAATACATAAGGTAAAACAATGATTCCTAAGAATGTCAATAGTTTTGCATTAGAATTTAAAGGGATCATTACACTTAATGTATTACGGATTCCATCACTTTATACATTCAGAATCTAATGGAATCGCTGACTTTGGAGCCATTATACAAAAATTGTTCAATTTTCAGTTAGTTGAATTTTGCTATTAATGACTAGATAAATATTTTCACTGAATGCTTAAGTATACTTTCAATTAATTTTCTTAGAGACTTTAAAAAGAAACTTTTTTCCTAAATTTCACATTTCATTTAGGATAAAGGAAGTACAGATTTTACCAAAACAATTATGCTATTTATAATTTTTTTGGACTTATAAAATATACTAAATAAAATGGAGTTAACGTAAATGCAGAGATAAAGGAAATTTATCAAAACTCATTAAATGCTAAAACAGACTGTTAAACACCTTTTAAAAAAGTAATTAAACTAATTTTTGTTTTTGTAGAAGATATATAATAGATTGTTTTGGTGGTATATTTTTACTAATATAAGATGTTTAAATAATCTATCTTTGTGTTCATACTAATACCATTTTCATTCAATATGATATATATTTGAGATACAAAAGAAGTTATGAATAATATAATTTTTGCTAAACATTGTATTATTAATAATTACTTGTGTACGATAATATACCCATGTTTCAGATCATGAACAAGTTTCGGAAATCTATAATGATTAAATTTACATTTTATGTTTACTAATGTTACTATATATTATTAACAGAAGTGAAATTTATTGATTCTACTGCAATAATATATGGAAATTAAACATTTATGCATTCATTAACGAAAGACAATTTGCTGATGTAAAACGGACTAAAAATTTAAAATTTATCAAAGAATGAGGTCATTCAATTTATTCGACATAAATATTTCAATTAATATACTGTTTTAACATTTCAAATACGTCAAGCTTTTAATTTTTCTCTGAGATAATTTATTAGGAATGTATGAAAATTGGCAATGAAGCGCAAGACATCATACTCTTTATTGTTTCTATTATACTTATGAAAGGTCTTTCCATTCTAAATTTATTTTCAAAATTACTGTTGAGCAAGCAATTTAAAGTCATGCATTTCGCAAACAAATACATTCTTTATATAACAGTTTTAATACTCCTACATTTATTCTACTTCTTTTAGTTAGTTTAGTGTAAAACATGTGGCTTATTTTCTACATGTACTCATTTACGCAGTTTTATGCATTGCTTTAATGTCATGAATATTTCAAGATAATAAATGAATAACTCCACAAAATTTGAATTTTGCTATCTTTTGAAAATATGAATAGATGGTATTCTTATTAGCAAGAGACATGTGAGATAATAACATATTTTTCAATGATTTTTTGTATGTTAGGAATAATTAAGGATTTATAAATTATCAATAAAAATAAATTAGAAAGGATTTTATAAAAAAAATATCTTAAACACAAAAATGCTTTTCTCATTCTTACTTTTTTCGAATTGTGCGGCTTTTGTTGCTGTTTTTCATTCACCGCAAATATGGGGGCGTGCGGTACGAAGGATAAAAATAAAAAAAATAAACTCGAGTTCGAATTTGTTCTTCGAGAGTGTACAGCCTATTACGAAATTCGGCACGTTCAGTAAGGCTAAGTGATTCGGCGGATCAGGTAAGAAATGCGTGCAGCTGAATCTGAAGCCGGTTTTGGAGCAAACAAACGCTGCAGGCAAAGCAAGGAGAGGGTTTCCTCATTTCTTGCTTCCTAGTTGTTGCTGAAGAGGTCGCTCACAGTCTTGCGATGTTGAGGTGACCATTGAGGCTCTTCAATAACGGCTCCTCTGAGACTTTCTATGGATACACTGAACCACCTTTCAAGCACGTTGTTTTGAAGCGGGAAGAATGACAGGTCAGTTCATATTCCTTCTCCGTTCTCGTGTTTCGGTTCTGATGGATCATTCAACTGGTCTTAGGAAAAAAAACACTGATAGCTTTTGAATGTTTACAATCTCGATTAATTGGATAACTTTAAGTAGTCTTTTAAATCTGTTTATTTCGAAGAAATATCTACAATAATAAAAATAACAAAGATAATAAAATGTTTAAAGCATAACCAATTTTATTAATATTTAAAGAATCTCGATATTAAATTAAAATATTTAACCCATATAATTAATTGTAAAATATCTAGCAATATTTGACTAAATTTAGCGATGCATTTCTTAAGTGAATGAACCAAGTATGTTAATTCAGATTTTCGTTGGATGCTATAAAAATCTACTTTCACAGTTTCATATTAAATTATAAAAATGATGAATTTAAACTCATCACACACACATATTCATCTTTATTTATATTATTATATGATATAAATAATTTAGAGCATATTTTAGAGGAATATAAGAATAGAGTAGATACTTTATTAAAATGTATAATTCAGTAAAAAAAATTTTCTAATGCTACAATAAAGTTTCACAGATATGATTGAATAAACTTATTAATATTATTTTACTTCTTAAATACTTTTGAAATACATTTATTTCTTAATTTCACAAACTTATTTATTTAATGGAAGTTAAATAAAAAATAAATAAATAAATGGGGAAAGATGTACCATAACTTAAATGCTTCTAGAATCTTTCTTTTGAGAAAAGTTTCATTTAGAGGGATGTTCATTTAGTAATTTGATTAGGTTTATGATCTATAGTCACTTTTGACCGAGATCGATTGCTTATTGTAGCTGAAAATCACTAAAAACATCCACTCCCGAGGTGGGAGTTGTGAATTATTGAACCGAAGGCCAAAGAGATAGTCATTCAACTGCCAGTTCGGTGGTTTTTTGGTGAAGTTTATAGAAATAATTATTCGGAGATAAAATGTAATTTTAATTTGTATGCATAAGAATAAGTTCTTATTTCCAAGTTGACTTTTAAAATATAATTAATCATTATAAGAGAATGTTTTATTGAAATCCTAATTTTATTAATGAGAAAGATTTATCTGTAAAACAGGAAAATATATAGAAATGTAAGATCAATAATTAAAAAGAAAAGAAGAAAAACTCGTGAATATTACGTTAATCTTTTTTAAAACTTTTTATGTGCCTGTTTATGAGTTAATGCATTGTTAATTCTTTAAAATTAATTCAAGATTTTTTCATTGAATAATAAGAATTGTTATGAAATTTTATAAACTTTCCAATCCATTTTACTATTAAATATGTTTAAAAGTTAAATCTATGAATTCGAATAAAAAATACTTTATCGAAAAAAAAATTATATAACAAATCTTTTGCTATATTTTCTAAATTTTGAATAATAAAGAAGTACAAATGTACTGAAGAGGGAATATATTTCTATTTTTTAACTTTTACAGAAAGTAAACTGTTGTACATTGTTTGTGCACGCTGTTTATGATTATGGATTATACAATGACAAAATATTTTTATGTTAAATTCAAAAATAAGATTTGAAAAATATGTGTTTGTGATGTGAAAAATTAAAATGGGTAAATGCTTTAAGTTCTGAAAATTCCAACATATTTTAAGAAGACATTTTATAATGATGTGTGTTCGAAAATACACATTTAAGATCTACAAAATATTTTATTTATTAATTAACTTAAATTTTATTAATTATTTAAATTACAAAATATTTTATTTATTAATTTCAAACTCAAAATATGGTTTTGAAAATTAATTAAAGAATTTCTCTAATAATTCCCTGAAATTATTTGCGAACAGAAAATACTAATTATAAAGTGTTTTAATCTCAATATAAATCGAACTTTCTCTTGTTCCTTACTACAAGATTTCATAAATATGGCAAAAATTATTTTTCATTGGAAAGATATTATTACATTTAAGAATGTCAAATTTCTTGAAGAGAGCACAATCACTTTTTACATTTCTTAAGGGAAAAAATGAATATTAAGGAATTGATTAAAATGACCATAAAACAGCTTAATTGGAGATATTTTTGTTTAATTTAATTATGTTTCACTGAAGTTATAAGAAACACACTTATTTAAATTTAAGAACATCAAAGCTTAATAAATTTCCAGTAAATAGCATTGTAATTTCATAATGAATAATCAATGCAAAAAAAAAAGAGAAAAATAAATAAATAAATAAAATAAAAATAAAAAAAATAAAAAATAAATAAAATAAAATAAAATGTAAAAATACATTAAGTGTCTGAATTTTGTAAAACACTATATAAATATATAAACAAAGAGATGGAATAACAACTTTCCACACATATAATATTTATAGTTAATTTGTTTTATATTTCTATTCAATCACATTTTTTTATTATACTCTAGGTGATTCTCATTCAAACATATATTATTATGAAATTCAGATGTTTCATCGTCCAAAGTAGCTCAAGAAATACAAATTACGCGAAGTTCGAGCACATTTTCTGACAAACGAAATAAAGTCTTTATCATAAACTCAATATACACATTTAAACACAGTACTCTATCTGATGCTTCTGTATCAACTGTCCATAAATGCGGGCCATTCACCTAACAGTTGCGATGTTATTCTATCAAAAGTCAGTTTTGATTATCCCTTTGAAAAGCCGGTGACTTCTTTCTTTTATTTATTATTTATGTTTTCTACCGAAGATTCTTTTTCTTTCGAAAATATAATTTTTCTTTGCTACTAAAATATGATGCATTTCAACAAATTTCCCATTTGAAGCTTGGTAATTTATTTTAATTCTTTTTTTCCTTTTATAATTAAATTAGAGGTCAAAGAACTGAAATATGCTCAAAGCGGTACAATGAGGAAGGGGGGGGGGAACAAAATAACAGTGTAGAGTTTTTAAATAAATTAAATGTTAGTCTTTTTTACATCAACTGCATATTATTAAAATTCTTTTAAGGAAGTAAATAATTATTTATGTTTATAGGGCGAAAGCACATTGGTTGATTGAAATTAATTATTTGATAAATTTCTAAATATTATAACTCACAAGATTTTTATATATAGTTTTTAGATTCCATTTAATTTTGTGCCAATTTCATTAAGTTCAATATATTAGATTTTTTTTATAAATTTAAATATGTCATAGGGAATAAAAATAAGAGTATTTTTATTTAGTTGTTTCATTGTATCATTTTCTTTATAAAGCAGAAAAAATTGTCAATAACATCTATAGTGATAATCTTACAACAATGTTTCTGAAAATTTTAAGTTTCACAATTCCATTTATTGTGTTTTGATAATTTTATTTTCGATTTAGTTTTTCTTAATTGTTATTTAAATTTCTTAATTAAACAAAGATTAGCAATTAGCTTCTTTAATTAATTCATTGCATTTATATTTACATAAGTTTCAGTAAGTATAAAAGTTCAAATGACAGATTGCTTATCATACACACTTCAAAAACAATTCAAATAAATTACAAAAACTAAATAATTCGTTTATCATTTTAAATAAAAAATATTAACAGGGCATCTTTAGCATGAGTTATATATATATATATATATATATATATATATATATATA
>JAPDSC010054272.1:334441-345899 GCA_026290005.1 Latrodectus geometricus
CATGAGTTATATATATATATATATATATATATATATATATATATATATATAATGATGTAAATTATCATTAAGTTTGTTATATGAGCATTGAAGGTTTCAGATAACATTAGAAATAACGTATTTTTAATCTTAAAATATTTTTGTTGACAGTTTACTCAGTTCTTTCTCGTGATTCAAAGAATATTACTTCAGTATTTTTAGGAACTCTGTATATTTATTAGGTAGAACTTGAAGTTACGCATACTATCTTTATAAAATTTACTTAGCAATGCAAAATAATTACTTAGATTTAAAATCTCCGTTTTAAGGGATTGATTTACTGCATTTACGTTTCAAAGAAAACAGAAAAAGAACTCCGTTCAGCAACTAAGGCAAAAAGTAACACAAAGGCACGAAATTTAAAATCGAGAGCAATAATAGTTTCCTAACTGTAGTTTTTTTATGGAAATAATTTCATTTTCATAAATTTAGGGAATAAATACATGAAAAGTAATTATGCCTTAAGAAAGAAAAACGTTTCATAGGAATTTAAAATAAAAATAAGAAAAATACTTCAACAAATCAAGTTACATATCAAATGATCTGAGGAGAACTTTAACCTTTTCTTCAAGAAGCTGCTCAAAATTCTGATAATGCGTACTTATCCTAAGATTCTTCCCTACTTAGGTCATCAGAGGTTATAATTTACGTAAGTTTAGAATAAAAATTATCATTTTATTTAGATGAAATGAGTTTGAAGGAAGGAATTATTTTTATAACTGGGCAATCATTATTAGAATAATCAAATAGGAAAGTGTTAATAAGTTGATAAAATTCTTTGTAATTTCAGATAGTATTTATTTATTAATTAATTATATATATATATATATATATATATATATATATATATATAAATACACAATGAAGTTGGAAGCAATTGTCATGGGATCATTTGTGCATTAGTTTTCTGTCATTATTTGAACTAAGTAGAAAGTTTTATCATTATTCGGTCATTTCAAATCTTAAATTGCCGTATGTGTCTCTATATAACTCAAAATAAACTTTTCCCGGCAATGATTGTTTTAATTTGAATACAACAGAAATTTCAAGCTATGTAAAAACAGTCCTCAAACTAATGAATTACTGTAAGCTTAAAATATACCTTCAAACATGGCTTATGACGGCATTGAATCTGCACCGTACTGTTAGCTCTAATCATATTAGAACCTTCGTCATATAAGTCAGCTCTGATAAGTAATTCATGACTTATACGACCAAGGAAAGCTGAAAGATTTCCCATTGCTTAAGGAGGCGTTGCAGTTAAATGCGTATTTTCCTGAAAGGCACTCAAATTATTATCTGCTGCAATCCCATTAATATTTGAATTCTCCGCTTTTTCTTCACAGTCACATATACTTATCAGTTTTACGTGTTATGGCATCAGCGTAAGTCCCATATTGATTTTTGACAAAGTGTTATAGGTCTATTAATAAAAGCTATTCTAATTAAATATCGCTTGTCCATATCATTAAGTAAACACTGATAGTCGTTATTGGTGGGTAGAAATACTTTAATTATATATTACCGGTATATAATCGATGTACTTAATTTAGGATTGTTAAATATGTAAGCAATTACAATAAATAATAATTTTTTGCTTTTAGCTCAAAATTAACATCATGCAACTTTTGATTTTCATTTTCTGCTTAAAATATTATCATAAATCAAGACTTAGAAATGTAAATTCAGCAGTGTTTATTAGCTATTTATACATTTCTCTTCACGCTGCAATCTATATCTTCTCTAATAACTTTGTTTGGTTCTTTAGCTTTAATATGGTGGAGAAAATCATTTTATTTAAACTTAGTTACTACTATACAGAAAATGCCATGTAGCATTGTGAGCGTATCGTTACATGAATCATATGAGATAAACATAATTAAAGATAAGGCATTCAGAATTCATGTAAATAATATAGGAGTTTTAATTACAGGTTTTTAGAGATCATTTGCATGAAATGAACATCCCTCAGAAATCTTTACTTTTGTCCAGACAATTGAAAAAATGGTGCAGCTTATATGAGCTATCTTCATTTGGAGAATAAAGCTCTCTTGATATTTTAAAATGAAATCACTGGTCGTTTGAAGTAATGTAAAGAACCTTAAGATTTAACTTTAAATTTAAATGTAACCAAGAATAAAGTCTTATTGGTCATTAATGTGAGATGCAATTGAAAAGTGGAACTATATTGCGTATTCAATAATTAAAAAGGAGTAAGCACAGCATGACTAGATTCATACTGCGTTTTGGACTAATGAAAAATATTACATGTTTATCCAGTAGTATGCCTGCATACTCTTTCCGTGTGTGGGTGGAAGAAATCTATATATATTTGTGTACATACTCCTGAAATAGTCTTAATTTAGTATAAATTCATTACGTTTTTTAACAGGACTATTTTTTTCAGAACTATTTTGAGGATGTGATAGAGAAGGATTTAAAACAGTTTCCTTCTCCAGTAACGAGCATTGTTACAGAATAATATAATTCTAGAACTGCGAACACAATGGGTGCTGAACCTCCATGAAAGATAAATCAACTTAACATATAACTTATCATTTGAGGAAGATTTCCTTTTTAGATCATATTTACTTTATATATGGCTTCCCTGATACTCCAATCTGACATTCAATTTTGAATATTTTTTAAATAAAAAATGAGCTGAAACTATCTTACTTCACTGCCAATCGAGAAAAATATCCCCTTAAATGTGCCTGTTTTACTAAAATATATCTTGCTTAATGTCGTGCTTGAATTGTTCTGCTGAATGATCGAAAAAAAATCAATTTTGAGTTAATTTGTAATTATTTTTTTTCTTTTAAATCCCTTACTTTTAAAATTGTCAAATTTTCAACTGTCTACATGAAAACAACGCCAGTTTTTGATATTATTCAAGAGTCCAATTTTAAATTTCTTCTCAAATTATCTGACTTGTTTCCACATATTCTCTGCAAGATATATTTTTATCTTTAGTTGTTACCGAATCTTTCGATTTTGAAATTTTTAGATATAAAATTTTTTCTGACTTCTAGACTTTTCTATAGACAAGAAAATATGTACTATCAAAATCATAATTTCTTCACAGTTTCTAAACATAAACTCTAGCAAATATTTGTTTTAAAATGCATAATATATTTAATAAAAGTGTTTAACAGAAAGAATGCATAAAAATCCATGTTTGTTTTTTATACAAATGATTTATAAATAAAACGAGATAAAAATGAAAAGTATTTCATACACACACACAAATATTATATCTGCTTTCTAAAAGTTCGTATCGCCATAAATTTGTTGGTATATTATTTTTGAAAATTCTTAAAAAAGTTTAAATTAAATGAGGTATAATATAAATCTCTTTTATTTAATTTTTAAACATAAGAAAATATTTTATTTTTGAAATTAAAGAAATTTTAAATTTTTTTCCTCAAAGATTTTTATGCATGGATTTTTTTTTAAATCAAATCTAGCATTAATTTATTTCGGTTATATAAGATAGAGTTGTACTGCACTTAATTTGTATTTAAAAGGATTTAATACGATAAGAGACAAAACGCAGGCCTTATATTGTCCAGGTCTAAAGTTACAATATATGAAGATGAAATCAGTTTTGAGTACTATAAATTGTGCATTCGTTTGTAAACTGAAAAATAAGCTACTTACGAAAAGTTTTACATTATTTTTATATAAGTTAGATAGTTTCTAAGATTTTACTTTAAAAGATTAAATATATGGTCATGTTACTTAGAGTCGATAAAATAATTTTGAAAAAAATAACTTTTTTTTTTTAATTTCAAATATGTGTCTAACGAAAATGAGTATGTACTTATATTTATACATCATATGTATACCCAAGTTAATTAATTAAATTTAGATCACATATTAGATAAATTTATTTCAAACATAAATAACTTAAGTGAGATGGAAAACTAATAAAAAAAAGTAAATGAAAAATTATAAATAAACTTTTTAATACAAATTGTAAATTCAACAATGAATAGTGTTTCTGTGGCATTGAAAACAATATCAATGCAATAAAATGCTCTTTTATTTAAGATAAGGCAATAAAAGATATTAAAATATTGTGAATAAATAATTCCGCTCTTTAATAGAGAGGATAAGGTTCAACTTAATTTCATGTTTGCCAAGATGAATTATATTTTTCACATTAATATACATTAAGAATATTACAATTTCATTCTTTTATTTGTTGATTCCTTTTTTTGTGATCAAAATATTCTTTCAGTCTTTATTTTTTAAGCAAGATGTCATTATAATTTTTATATGTTCAGCACAATAAAATTACACTACAGTTTTTCAAACTTTTTTGATTTGTATTGAACAAACAGGGGTGGAAAAAGATTTCATTTTCAAAGTTTCATTATTAACAGATTATTAAGAAATAGTATTCAGTTTTTAAAATTTTAAATTAAACTAGATACTAAATGTTGTCATAAACATTTTTCAAAAAATCTAATTTCATTGTGTTTTGATCATATAATTTGCTTAAAACATACTAATAAAAGGTGCCACATTTCTCGATTACGCTGTTTTTTATACCACAACACATGAATTCTGTGAAAAGTAATCTATAAAATAAAAATAAGTTATTTTATTAATTATAAATGAATTAATTTTATATCAAAAACATCATTTTAAAGATTACTACAATATTTTACTTTTTCGAAAATTAAACGTCAAAAAAATCATTCTAGAACATAAAATAGAATGTTGACTAAAGCAGAATTTGCAAGTAATTAGATATTTTAAATTCATAAAAATATAAGCACTTTATATCAGTTGAAGGCTATTTAGCTTTGTCCAACAGTTTGAATTTAGTGCTCTGAAGAATTGAAGAGTTTTCTGAAATTATAGTTGTAATCATTTTCTTACTGGAAATCAGCAAATTTAATTTGATTTAAAAAATAAGATAATACGTGCGTGTCAGATAGATGAGAAAAAAATATGTTTCAGTTATGCTGCTGGATAGATGATCGCAGCTAAAATTGAACTCAAATTAATGTTGTAGAATATAATTTCCAAACATTAAAAGTTGTATTGTAATTTCAATACCGCACTTTTTGTATGCATATAAACCCATATGTCACTTATTGTGTTGATTTTTTGGATGGAGATTGAAAAGTTTTGAAAAGATTATAATTTAAAAAAATCAATGTCCGTTTCACAAATGGTACTCGTAATATTTTCAGAAAAGTACGTTCCAAAAGTAGAATTCTAATTATAGTTATGAAAATGTCACTAGAAATGTTTGAAATGCTTTTCATGTTTTTATAGAAAAATTCTTAACATTCCAGTAAAAATATGCATCAATAGTTTCAGTTTCATAATTCATGAATATATCGATCATGAAGAAATAAAAATAAATGTAATTTTTTTATAGAATGTACACACACAGGATTGAATTAAAAAGTTTGACTGAATTTATCAAAGTTATATTTTTACAATAGAATCATTCAAACGAGATATAAATTTGTGAAATTTTATCCAACCTTATTTATGAAACTACGGAAATTTAGCTTTATTGTGGGTTAATATTAGCCATTTTGATTCAAGGTTAAGAAATCTTAAAGCTTATCTTATAGGAGGTATTTTTTTTAAATCGATCGAATTAAATTTCTCGGTAAAATTTGTAAATATTACATATTTTTTATTTTGTTTGCATATTTTATTGAAGTAGGTTTATTTTCTAATTCTTTAGCTCGTTGACAAAGAATTAAATTATTAAATCCTTTTAAGAACTAAAGCTCAATTAAGCAAGCTTTTATTTAAATAAAACATTTTAAAGGAGAATAAAATATTCGATTCAATTAAATTTCTTAGCATTTCAAAGAACCTTTTCATAGTTCTCGTATTTAAAAAAAGTTATGAATAAAATAAAAAAAAATGTTTTTATTATAAAGGCAACAAAATAGGTGTTGATACTAAACAAAATGCTAAACATCCAAAAGAATAGAAACTTCAGATTTCGTTTATTCTCATAAAAAAATCAGAGATAAGTAGTTATAGATTACTGGAGTGCTGTTAGAAGACTTAACTATTTCATTTAACTCTGGAGTCTTATATTGTACGAGTGATGTAGGATAACCAAAGGATATTCCTTTTAATTTGGTCAATGATATAGTAAACCGCATTCAAAAGTAGCATATAATACTGATTGTATGTGGATTTAATTTTATACAAATAAATTCCTTATAATATATGTAAAAAAGAGCATTTAAAATTGATTTTAAAGTAATTAATGAAATTTGCTTCCTACTTTTTATTTGCTTATTTCACACTTTTCTGCTTCCTGAAATTTGAAGTTATACAGTAATAAATAAAAATTAAAATTACGAATGCATTTAATATATTTGAAATTTCATTTTTACTGTAGGAAAAGTTTTAACTTAATGTTCTGATGTTTAACTTCCAGATAAATAATCCTCAGTGTTAATTAATAATTTTAAGGAATTAACCTTTTGAACTTCTTAATGTTAAATAAAAATTATGTACAGGAAACGTAGAATGTCAAAGAATTTTTATTAGTAGAGTGACTGAAGAAGTGTTACCTAAGTAATAAGACTGCTGGATACCTTCTTAAATTTATTTAATGTTGTGAAACTGTAGGAAACCCCAACTTTAAGACATGTATGTTTATTTTTTCACAAGAAAAGTTGTAACTAGTCATTAAAAGAGAAAGAAAAATTATCTGTGGTCGTAAATTAAGAGTTGCATCAAAACTACAGGGTTCGGAATGTAGCATTAGAACTCATTTTTCTCAAATTCTTGCCGGTAACTGTTAGTTCCCACTCAGGGGGCCACAACTGGTTTGCCCCATGATACTGGGATCAACAACCTTTCGTTGCTAGTTCGTTAAAAAAACAGATACATTACACAAGAACTGTAGTAGAAGTCAGATAACTATCCAGAAACATTTAATTTCATTAAAACAGCATGTGACTTTTTAAGAAGTCATGCTGATAGAAAATTCAATTAAAAAGACTTGGAAAATTTATCAAGGGAGAAAAAAAAAAAAAAAAAAAAAAAAAAAAAAAAAAAAAAAAAAAACGTTTGCTGAAGATTTTCACAGCATGATGCATATTTTGAGGTTGTAGCTTCTTTTAAGGATTGTGAAACATTTATAAATACTTCTTTAACGTTTTAAAATAAGAATTTTTTTATCATTTAAATATCAATTTTTAATTCATGTGTAATTAATTCTAATATATATATACATATTCATAGTAGTTATTTATCTTTGAAAATTGAAGTGATTTTAATTTCTGTGACAATATATAATAACTGAAATCTTAATATTCCTTAAATAGAAAGATCATTAAATAAAATGAATGGAGTTTTGATGAAAATCTACTAAGTCATTATTCAAAATACTTTAGGTAAATGTTTACAAAAAAGTTAACATCGCATACAATAAGTCTCAAAAATATTTTAAATTACATCTAAAAATCACATATAATACTTTAATTTTGTTATCCTTTTTCTTGAATGAATAAGGATTTTGACTTCACAGAGAAATGATTTCTAAAATATTATTCTACAAAGGTTTTGATTACATAAGATAAAGGTTTGATCAAATCATATTCATCTCAGTTTGTCTTTCTCTTAATTGCCCTTGACACTAGTCTTCATCAAAGCTTTGTTGAATCAAAGCATTCGGACAGTTAGCTACTAACGAGCTTAAAAATCTTTTATAAGGAACTAAGACTTAAAATTAGCCTAATTTTCAGTGCCACTGAAGTATAGAAAACAATGGAGCTTAATTATCTTTCACTCTTTTCTTAAACGAATTGGTACGCATTTTGATGGTTTGATCTACTTGGCGATAAATAACTCCTGATGTGAAGATAAAATTTTCAGTCGGTGAGATGAATGAACATTAGATGCGTGAAATCTGTTAATGGATAGGGGAGCGACCCAAAGCTGGCTTGTTCTAATAAAGGGAATGTCCCCAAGATTGTCTTTTCTGAAAACAAGCATAGTAATCTTTTTAAGGAACTAAGTATTGCTGAAAGCAATAGGAACATTGTGTTTTGTCTCGTTTAATAAGTATAATTATGCATCATTCTTTGTCTCTCCCGCTATTGTTTAATTTGGGTATATAAATGATTTTAAACTTAACATTAATTTGATACTCTGATTTTGATACTCTGTTTTTCAATCCAATCTATACTCCTTGGAAATAAGACTTAAAATTTTATAATTATTAGAAGCTTAAAATATTATGAATTATTTCTAATTTAATATCCCTGCCGGTTGTAAATGAGTTAATCATTGTGGGCAGAAAATAACCTAGAATGATAACCAAGTCAAACATTTAAATTGTAAAAATATGTATTAACTTTTAGGTTAGTTATAAATTATAATGGTTCTTAATGAAACAATACTCACATTTTATTAAACAGTCATTTGGTGTGTAATATTTCTTTTTACTGATTTTTTAGCAACTCACACATTATTTAAGAAATAAAAATAATAAAATCATAATTCCATTAGAGGAGTCATTTTTCTTGAATATATGTATGAAATCAAAGAGTTTTCGTTTCTACTACATGTTTTAAGTATGTCAAATTTCATATTTAAAATGCATAATGCATAACACCTTGCAATAATTTCGTATTTACAAATTATTTCAAGGAATTTAGTAACTTTCGCATAATACCAAAATTAAGATATTCAATTGGAAAAAATCGACGATTTGAATTAAGACACAAATTAAAATTGAGCTGTCTGTTAATATGCTGTAACCACCTTTATGTTAATTATTATATATGTGAAACAGTTTAATAGTAATACAATTTGAAAATAGAAATAGAATAAAATTGGTGTAAATGGATACTTATTATATTTATGAGAAATGTTGCATAGTAATATTATTTTACAAAAAGTTTAAAAGTTAATCATTCATTAAAATGTTTTTCATATTATTGAAAAATTATTATTTTAAAATGTCTGATAAGAAATATACATTGTGTTAAAATTGTTTTAACGATCTCGGTTAAAAAAAAGAAGCTAATAGTTCATTCATAGTGATTTACAATTAACAAATAGAATAATTCTGGAATTTATTCTGTGTTGAATATTCTGGAAGTTATTCATTTTTAATCAAATCTCTATTTTAATATTAAACGGTAATGAAATGTTTAGGCTTTGGCCTTCAATTCAATAACTTATCAGTTCGAATTCCACTTGGGGCATGGATATTCGTAATAATTTGAAATCTACTTTAAACATTAGGTCCTGGTCCATTAGCCCTCTTGTGAAAACAAAAATTGATAAAAAAAACAAACCTGCTGTAACATTAAGTGTATATTAATGTTTATTTATACCAGATACTTTTTTTTAGCACCATAGATATTTGTTTCAGAAATATTAAAATACACATAATTTTTAGACCTTAATATGAATTCAATATTTAAAATACATGAGTCAGCTAATGTTTTGTAAATTATTTTTTATTCAGAAAATGAAAAACATAAAAGTATGAAAGTTCATATTTCTTAAATTTTATAATGGCTTTCTGATAACTATTAAAAGAACATGTGCTTTGTTGAGCTTCTACATGGGATCTAGATAGAGTTTTTTAATAAATACTCAATACCTGATTAAAACAAATAAATTTGTTTTTACATGTGGAAGGCTTTTAAAAAAACGTGTATACATATACATCTTTTAGGTATTCAGCCTCGAGTTTTAACGTTTTTATTCAATTTGCAAGTAATACATTTTTATCCTCATTAATAAGATATTATTCTAACTTGATCAATTTGAATCTTAGCAATAATGTTAGAATAATAGTTGTCTTAATAGCTTTGAGAATGTGGTGAAATGTAAACAAAATCATGTTATGTGAGAATTATATTCTTTGAGTAGATTTAAAATATTGTGTTTCAAGTGTAATACGCATAACGTAGATACAAATTTTAATTACATTCTTTTTCAAACAGATACATGTCTATTTAGAATTAATTTATCATGCATACACTTAACTATTTAAGTAAGAATATGTTGGATATTGAGAATTATTAATGAATACTCCATTATCCTGTCAATTAATTTTTTGAATATTTAGCACAATAATACACTTCCGAAAATTTTATCAACAAATCAATTAAACAAATCATCTTTTGATTGCAGTTATCTTCTGGTTTTTGTTTTCATCAAAAAACTGTAAAATAAAAAGAATCATTATTATTAAAAAATGAAAGTATTGTATGTGAAAATAAATGAAACTGAGAGAGAGTGAGAGGGATGTAAATGCATATGAGCAATAACAGGAACTAAAATAACTATACATTTTTAAAGAATTTTGGCTAAAAATGAATTAGTGATAGTGCTGCAAGCTTCCGATGCGCAGATCCGAAGTTGGATCTTCGGACTGGGCAAGTTTAACTTAGCCTTTCCTTTCAGTGGATCGATAAAACTGAATACCAAGCATGCTTGAAAACTAAACGCTAGGGGTTTCACGTTATGCTGCTCACCTAACATATGCTTCACACCCTAGGCCTTCGGTCAATAAAACAGATATGGGCATTGAAGGCCTTGGTCCTATGAGGACTGTCACCTTTATTTAAAACATTTTAACTATTAAAATAGTGTAAATAGGGCAAAAATATTTAAAAAATTTGCATCTTTGTTATACTTAGGATAAATTTATGACCAGAGCCATAAATAAATACATTGCCATTAATGAATTCTTTATTAATATAGTTTTTTTTTTAAAAAAAGAAAATGTGTGAGAATATTTGATGAATAATTTTATTTTCAATTACTATATATATATATATATATATATATATTAAAATTGATCACAACCAAAACTCAATTATAATGCATAGACAGGCGAAAATGGTCTTTCCAATTATGTGGGCATAAATAATTTCAACTGGATCTTTTTGAATTTATTAAACATGCTTGATTAAACATGCGCGATTTTTGAGTGATTATTTATAACTCATAAAATCTACATTTATATTTAGAAGTATAACCTGGAACTGCAAGTTTTTACATATGAAAATTTATAAATACATGTCTGTAGGTGGAAAATTCCGAAAGAGTGTATTATTAAAAATATTTTCAAGCGATGATTTAAAACTATATATAAATGCATTATTTTTAGGTATTACAGAGTTTTATATAATGCAATAATTTTCTTTATTTGGAGAATTTATTTTAAAAATGCTTTTCAATTAATTATATTGTAATTTTTAGAGTGATAAATTAACCTTCACTTGATATTTTACTTAAAAAATGAAACTAAACTCTGTTGGATTTGATATGCTCAATAATATAAATTGATTTTTTTTGTTTTAAATTAAAACATAAAACAATAATAATAAAAATCATAATCTTCAATCATATTTAAAAGAAAAATTGATAAGTAATGAAAAAGTAAAAATCAAAA
>JAPDSC010054272.1:345909-372197 GCA_026290005.1 Latrodectus geometricus
ATATATTTTTTTAAAATTAAAGAGGAAATTTTCGAAAGTTACTTATTTTTCAATCAAAATTGTTTATTGTTTAAAGGTATATTTAGAATTCTATATTTTTCTTTCTGTAATACGTTAAATTTATGTGATAAATAAATTTCTTTTGTAGTTTATATTCAAAAATTTCAATTACATTTGATTAAAACTCCGTTTTAACTATATATATAATTTTATAAGAGGTACTTAGAATATTTCTTAATTATCAATCTTGAGCAATGTGTGGAAAGGAGAAATTAAACTTTCCTGAAGTGATATTTGAGCTTTGAAAACCAGATATCTAAGTTAATTAAGAAATATATCAATTTTGTGATATCAGAGAGAGTTGTGAGAAGAATAACTTCTCCAATTAATGTGTAGTTTGCGCAAGTAAAGTAATTATCAAGGTTGAAGTAGATGAAAGCAGATAAAATAAAACTTATGTTTGCAATATTTGGTAATGTTCAGAGAAGCAGCCTAAGGCTAGTTTTATACGTGCGTTAATGTACTAGCTGTATCTCTTGATTACTACCCAACTATTCTTTAACAGAGGGCCAATGAACTTGCCAAAGGATGTTGAGGAAAATAAACTGATAAATTGACTCAATCAATCTATTTTAGATTGCAATGAAGGTTGTTTTTTGGAATTTTTTAAAACTATAATGTGATTTTATTTTCAAGTTTAAGTGTAATTTGTTTTTGGAAAACTATATATCTTATTTTATAGAAATAGGAATTTAGAGATTGTGATTTAAAGAAATCCTTTTGAAATCAAGTACACGCTGATAAAGTATTTAAGTTCTGTAAATGTTTTGCCTGAACTCTATAATTATTATCATAACGAGTTATATACAAATTTACTTTTAATATAACAGTTTCTAAATATGTAATTGAAGGAATAAAAAAAATATTGCTTTTTTTCACAGTTTTAGCAGTCATATGTGTAATAAATATTAATGTATTATTTATGGAAGTTTATTAAATTTATAATTATATTGAGTTGTGTATTGCGAATAAATCTAAATTATTTGTAAAAATAGCAAGCAATTATTTTAAAAATAGTTTCAATAATGCTTTGATTTATTATATTTAAATAATTGATTTTTAATTTTTCTGATATATGGAAGCTTATATTGAAAATTAAAAAATGTAACGCAATCATATAATGATGATACAGAGAGTATTTACACATTTTTAGAACGACTTCAGGGCCGTTTAATTAATGTTTAAAATGTAAAGAAGCTAATCTATTTGTTTTTATCTATACTTTTATTTGAATAACCATTGAATGGTTTAAAGTTTTGGAATATTTTTGATAATTTCAATAACATGACATATTTTTATTTGATGTATTTAAAAATACAAATTTATATAGCTGAATGCTCACATTGAAGTATATCACTAATTCAAACTTAGTTTCTCCATTAAATAAATATTACAGAATTTGATATTTTAAGGCAGAATAATGCCAATTCGTTTCTTTTATGTACTTTGAAGTTGACTTAAGGGTTATTTCCATTATGAAAAACAATCTAATAATTTAGGAATCGTTTCTTTTATTTCTTTTCGATTTGAATTCATATAAACGATTTAATAAAAACTAAATACAATTAACAGAAGTATTGTTTTTTGTGGAACTAAATAAAATTCAAGTATGAACATACTTAGAAAATGTGAAACGAAGGGTCATACAAGTGAAGGCTGTATGAAAACATTTGAACAACCACCGCGGAATGAGTGAAGGGACGACTATCAGATACAGTGGATTGTATATATGTATTGCAAGAGAGAACAGCCTCAAAATTCTTAAGCTTTCACTGCACAGATATGAAGATAAGAAAGATAACATATATCTCTAAATATCATTTCAATAATAAAAGTTCTTAAAAGAAGAAAAGTTAATAGTAAAAAGCTAGCTCAAAACCATAAAGCAAAGACTATTAGTTAGAATTCGAATAAAACATTTTTTAAAAATAATTTTAAAAATTAAAATTTCTAAGAAGGTGCAAAATATGTCATCATACTTTATTCTATTTTTATCAGTTAAAGCTGACATGATAGTGGAAGGATTTGATTTAATTTATTTGTTGCTCTTCGATTAGTTTTTGCTCATTTAAATTCAGCTGCTAGCTCAATTAGTGCGGTCCTTGTTGTACGCATGAGTTGCAAGTAATATTATAAGAAATTAAATGATTTGATGGCTTAGTTTTTATTCTTGGAATTAGTCTTGCATGAATGAACGTTGTCTCAATGCACATTTATCCATGGATACAGTCATGCGTAGAAATATTAGCATGCAATTTAAAATATAAAATATATAGGATGCTGCAATTTAGAAATTTAAAACCCTTAATACCATAAACATGGAATGTTTGGTTAAGCAAACATAATCAAATGATGCTATTATTTATAAGTTGTTTTATTTTTCATAATGAACTTGAAAAAAATTATGCCTCCATTAAAAACATTGAGAAATAATTTTTTAAGTATTCCGTTAAAATCACAAATATTTATTTCCAATTGTAAAATGAAATGAAAGAGAAGTGTCAAGGATTTCAAAGAATATGAATTATATTGAAGAAAATGAAGATTTATTGAAAATTACTGAAATGTGTTAATTTGTTGATCATTGTTAATTTTTACAAATGAAGGGAAATTCAACAGGGACCTTCTGTTAAAAGTGTATTCTGAATCATTACAAGGTGGATGTCTAATCTAGAAATTACAAGGTGGCAATCGACCAAGGTGGTTATAGAAGTAGGTTTATTGTTATAGAAGTAATAAGGTGGGTGTTGAATATACGAAATTTTGAACTTCAGTTCAAAATTTCTTCAAATCGGGCAAGATTTCGTAAATATTCTGATGTCATGCTCCAGAAGATATGGTAAATAGCGACTTAGTTTAAAAATATTAACAAATGATTAATCAAGCAAAGAGTTGATTTAATTACTTAAACTAACCAAAAATTATTTATTTACTTGAATTAAGTATATTAAAAAATGAAATATTTACACAAAAAATTGAAATAGCATGTAAC
The DNA here is from genome assembly GCA_026290005.1 of Latrodectus geometricus. Classification (NCBI taxonomy): domain Eukaryota; kingdom Metazoa; phylum Arthropoda; class Arachnida; order Araneae; family Theridiidae; genus Latrodectus; species Latrodectus geometricus. The sequence goes on from JAPDSC010054272.1 coordinate 348,962, forward strand.
TGAAAAGATAAATTTTAGCGAGATAAAAAAATTTCTTTTTTATATATACACATTATAATTTTTAATAGTTTATATTGATAATAGTATATATATATATTTGTGTTACATTTTATTTGAAATTTACAATCCCTTTTTTTAAAACCTTGCTAGCATAAAAAAAAAACTTTAGATAGTTTTTTTTTTTTGAAGAACTGTTTAAACTTTCTTGATTTCGAAGCTTGTTGAATTAGCCTAGGGTTTTATGAAGTTAAGCGCGCAGAGAATATCGTTTATTATTACACAGTAGTTAGTAAAATTAAAATCTTAGTGTTTATACCGAAATATTAATAAAGGAAATATGTTATCTATTATTGTTATAGAAGTAATAAGAATGAATACAATGAGACTCGTTTTTTATATGAAACATGGGTTAAGAGAAGCATATTGTTTAATTTTCATTTAGTTACATGTTTTTAAAATGAAATGTATTTTACCTTAAATTTTTTATTTTATAACCTTTTAAACAAATCATTACGTATCGAAATAACATCTTTTTCAAACGAAAAGTGAAATAAGTTGGAAATATAATGAGATTCATAGATAAAAGTTGAAAGAGTAATAACCAATTAGATTTATTAAAACTCCTTTCATATTAAACACAATATCAATTATTCCTAGAAGGTTAAAAAAATTTAAAAAAATCTAGGAAAATAAAAATTATTTATGTGTAAATAAAATATTCTTAATCCAACTGGCTTTTTGATGAATTGATGTTGGATATATAGAACTGATTAAGAACGGAAAGAAAAATCTTAGATCAAAACCGTATATAGAAACCCTTTATGCTCTATAGATATAAACTAAGCCATAGGAATTGAATAATTTCTTGGGTATTTTTTTAGCAGTTTATCATGGATTTTAATAAATTTATTTTTGTTGAGTTTATAAGTCGAGCATTACATCTTGTTTTCATAGAATAATAATTGTGTTTCAAGAAATAGTGCATATGAATTTTAAGTGAAATAAAAATTTTTTAAGACAAAAAACGAAAAAATCCCTAGAATATAAATGTGGATTAAATTGTTTCATAAATTTACTTTCTATTCGTATTTAATAAATCTCTTTATATTTCTCTTTATTTATAATTTTCATTTTTTTTTTCAATTTGGGAAAACGAGTCTCGTGACTGCTAAAACTTTTTCCAGTTACAAATGAAATTCAGTGAATATGCTAAGTTCGTGCTTAGAATGTAATAACTTGAATGGAAATTCCTGCTTTAGAACAACTGTATTGGAAATTCTTTCACGTGTGTGGACGTGTTTTCATAGAAAATAAATTTTTCTATAAAAAATGAAAATTGTTACATCAAGCCTACAACAAAAATCTAGTCATAGAATTTTAACACCAAAAATGGTTGTACGTTAAGATGAAGTTGTCCTTGATTATACAGATGTAAAGTAGTTAAAAAACTTGAAAAAAATGAATTAGAAGGTTTTAACTATCGGTATGAACACACACACACACATATATATATATATATATATGTCGAATTTTTTTGATTTCATTTATGTGTTTTTAAAACTTTTGTTGTTTTTGTATATAATTAAGAATTATGAATCTATAAATTAGACTAGAAACCAATGAGTACTTTAAATGACTTAAATAATAATGAGAATTAAAATAACGCATTTTTCAATCAGTGTATGCTCATTAAAAAGAAATTTGAAAACAATAGAGAATACGATCTTTCAGAAAGCTGTAATACGTAGCAAAACTAAAAACTATTCATTTGCAAAAGGATATGTGAACTCAATTTTATAGTTATATGAATTTAGTTTTGTAATATTACATGATAAAAGGGGTTATTTAATTAATTTTATTTAAAAATTCTGTATACAGCTTAAGTAATTTTAAAATAATATTTTTTAATTAAAAAATATTCAGAACATCATGGTATGATATTAATTTAAAATTAATGCGAAATTTCGACGCTATAAAGTTGAAAGAAAATATGCTGTATCTTGATACACATGCTTTTTAATACCAAGAGAAAATGTATTGCACAAATATTTTTTTGGTCACGGATTAGTTAAAGTGTATCTTTTAAGACTTATTATATATATATGTATATAAAATTAAATGAAAAATTATTGCGAAAATATTTAAAAAAATAACATTTGAAGTACATTAAATTAATTAATTTTAATGGAAAACTTGCTGTATGAATAACCAAAAATAAAAATCCAATAAAATTGGCAAATATTGATAAAAAAATTTGACTGGAATTAATTGATAATACCTATTCCCACATTGTAAGAGAGAGTTACTCATGCTACACTACTACGAGATTTCTATGGGCAAAATAGAGTTCTGAGTCATTAAAGAAAAGCACATTAACACAATTTAAGCAGATGCTTGATGAGCGAATTCTTCTAGGAACGTTTTCATTCTGGCTGCCTTGGAATGTTGTTTATTATCCCAGGAGGGAATTAACTGGTTATGGAGAGAACGCTAAGGATATGTTTCTAGGATGCGTGAGAAAAAGATTCACAGACCTATCCTTCTTTTTCGGAATAGAAATTTCAAAGGTTTGTGCCTTCTCTCTGTATTATAGCATTCTACTTCTGACATAGATTCTTTTACAAATTGACTTCGATTTCCTGTTCTCATTATTGGTTAATTAGGTCTATTAGAATCAATAACAAATCGAGCAAATAACATAGCGTGTTTCTTATTTATAGTTAAAAATTCGGAAATACTTGAAATTCCGAACATCAGAGAGATGTGACATTGGCTTACGATTCAGTAGTATGAAATAAGAGAAAAAAATTTAAAGAGAGTTTTAAAAAAAATTATTTTTTTAAGAAAATGATATAAAAAAGTTTCATTTTGAAGGCCAAAAAAAAAAAAAAAATTCGGAATACGTTAAGTACCACATAAACCATAGATGCATAGAATTCAAGTCTATTTCAAAAACTTTTTAAGCTTGATTAATTCCTGTTCATAACTGAAATAACTGAAAGTCGTTGGGTTCATTTTATTACTCAAAGTACTGACTTATTGTTTTACAGTAAGCCACTAAAGTTTCTGTAATTTTCCTTATTCTAATGTGCTGGAAGAAGTTTGTATATGTTAAATGCTCCAAGCTTATTGTTTTTTAGTAGATTGCTATGGTAATTTGAAGAGACCGAATTCATGTCTGAGATATCGTATTTGTTACTAGATCGTGATAAAAAATTTCATTGCTTTGTTTTGAGAATCCTTCAAAATGTCTTGCATGACGATGAAGTTAACTTATTGGATTGTTTTAAGAAAAACAGAAATAAAAATAAATGCAAATTTAGTGAGAAAATTAAACAGAGTTAATAAAAAATATACTTTTTTAAAGAAGCCATTTTATTATGTTCTTAAGAGCATAAAATTAAACTTTAATAAAATTCTAATTTGAAACATTTTCATAATTTTCACTTGCAAAATATATTTATTAGTTGCATTATATTAAATGTTCATATGAAATTTTAAATATTGAAGTTTATAAATTAAATTAAATATTCTTAAAAGTATTTATAGTTGTGAAATCTCAATAAAAGTACTAAAATGGCTTTTATTTAAAATCATGAACTTCTAAATTATCCGTAAGAAAACTTCTAAATTTAATTTTGCTATGGTATTTTCAGACAAAATGCAGAACTGTTTTAAGTTTTTTAATAATGTGCCAGAAGGTATATAAATTGTCATAACAGTTCTGACAGAACTTTAAAACCTGAAAGCACATTAAAATAACTCATTATAGAAACGTTTTTTTTTAGTCTTCACATTTTTATTTGCGTCATTGATTTCCTGTTGTGTTTGTGATGGAAGTAAATTGAAAAACCATTCAATTGATTTGAGTTCTGGATTCTTAAAAATAAAATAGTCACTGAAACATTCCACTTTAGAATATTTTTGTGAGGAATGACAAAACATCACCCGTTAGTATTTTCAGAAAAGTTGATTAGAAAAAGGTCTTCTATTCGCTCTCAGAGGAATGGAAGAATGCGAGGAGGCCAGAAGCTCGGTCAAGATTAGTTATGACCTAGGCAAAAAGAATATCGAGCAAGCCTCGACCTTCGTCGTTGAAAGGATGATAATGGGGGACAGTCAGAACAGGTTGCCGTGTTCTTCCTCTTGTGGGGGTAACCCCGATGCTAGAGATATGGGTCATTCTGGTTTCCTGTCCGCCAACTTTTTTTTTCTATGCTGCTAATAGCGTTCTCCTGTGAGCCGTGAATTTCACGCACACTCCAGGCTATTGAATGATGTATCTAATGATGCCAAAGCCTCGTCGAATATATTTCTACTCCCCCTTCTTTTCATCCAGCATAATACGGAATGAAGAAGACATTGTTCTTCAAAAAGCCATCTTTCCGATCGATAAACCATCTCGCGTGCTACTGGATGGAAAGGATATATATTTAATTTATAGCATTTTGATACTTATGTATTTATTAAAAACGTCTCGTGGACTATTCACTCAATTACAGTTTTATCTTATTTGATGCAGAGTTTCATAAAGCATTTAAATTTATTAAATATCTAAATGAGTCTTATACGAGGCACATATATACATGTTGCATATCTTTCTATTTCATTTGTATTTTATTAAAATAATTGGAAGAATTAGTGTTTTTTTTTTGTTTTAACAAAACAATCACGCAATTATATGTTTAAAGTTAGACGAAGGCTTGCCGTTTGTACCAAGTTCAAAGCCTTTCTTTTGTTTCCTTTTTAAAGTTTGTTATAAATATATCTTTTTAAAGTTTGATATAATCAGAAATCAAAATCTGTTATATTTTCTATAGTATATAAAATAGATTCTCGTAGGTTATCATTGTAAGAAACTTTTAAGTATCATAACTTTTTTAAAATTTTTTTATAAAGGCTTGTATTTTCTTTTTAAAATATATTTTTATTTTGATATTCATTCTTGTATTACTTTTATTTCGTAATATATAAAAAGGATATTCATTTCGGTTATTTTCTATTTATAAATTTTTTCGGTTATTTTGTGAAAAACTGAAATGAAAAGAATTTTTATTTTAGTTATTTTACATTTATAAGTACTGCAAATGCTCTACTTTATAAGAACCATTTGTGATACATAGTTTAAAAGTGTTTTGCGTTTTGCAATTGTTGTATTGATTTTTTGTTATGCATATGTATAGGTATGCATACATGTACATGCATACATATATATCTAAGATATAAGAATATAATGCCATTCACAAGGTTTTCGTTAAGGTTAAGATAATTAATTTTACCCTCCCTTTGCTATAATTATTATATATATTATAAAACAAAATTAATTAACTTCTTATACTTTCTTGATCCAGAAGCAGTTGAATATTTAGAAATATCCAGTATTTCTTTATTTTATTGCATTTTAAAATATTGATGAATTAGGTGCTCCTTGGTTAACCGTGGGGAGTTGATTTTAATGTAAATATTGTTAATTACTTTGGATATTTTCTAATTTTTTCTGAAAAAATAAAATACATTATGATAATCTTCATATATTTACCTCATTAGCTGTAGATTTGATTTTAGGGTTTTTGTTAGTAATTCATTCATGATGTTTTGAAGCTGGTCTCTTCTTGTCTCCTAATTAAAAAAAATTACCTCGGAATGTAAAGTTTTTAAAATGAACTCTACTCTGAGTATTTGAGAAATTAGCCCTTTCTGTTCTTTCTCACTTATATATTTTTTACTACTTAAAGTCAATTTGAGTTAATTTAACGCAGAAACATTTCAATATTAACTTTTACTCTTAAAAAAGGATCTAAAAGTTACTGAATGCATTTGGTTAGTAATAATTAAAATAAATTTTTTTTGGAAAAGATTGACTTTTCCTCACATTTAACCAAATACAATAGATGAATGAATATGACGAAAAATCAATTTTATCCGAAAAACCTTTTTTTGTATAGATAAAGGTTATTTTACGTACACACTCATAGCACAAAGGTGGTGTAGTTGTATATTGATTTGAGGCTTGGTTTTGAAAATAGTGTCCCATTTATAATATGAAAATAATCAATGAGTTCTTATGTTTCTTCGTCGAAGTAAATATCCCATGTTTTTTCGTGTTAACTGAAATAACTAAAAAATAACTAAGCTTAAAATTCCTGCCTCGTGTTTCATTTAGATAAAATTTTTTAACCATTTAAAAAAATGACCAAAAAAAAAAATAGAAAAAGAGGAAAGACACTGAATACTTAAGAGATTTAAACCTGAGTTCTACTTAACGTTTATAATGACTGTAAGTTTAAAAAAAATGTTTATTTTTATTAAATACTACTGTATCAATTTTACAGTAATTTTTAATGCATTGCTTTAAATATTTTAACTTCTTATAAATACTTGTGAAAGTTAATGAATCGAATTCATGGAATTTGACTCTCAATTTCAATTTTAATTCTCTTAATTTTATATATTTTAACTATTCTTGTTTGAAAATAAGAATTATCTGCATCAAAAATACTGTTTTCATTTCAATTTATTGCTAAATTTTGGAAATTCTTTCCTTACAATACTTTTGATAATTAAATGTTGACAGAATATCTTATCAATGATTACTGTAGATCTAAATGATTTCTTATAGCAAGCACAAATATACTTATGAATAACGTAAATGTAAAGCATAACAAAAATTTGTTTACGGAATGTGTGTGTGTGGATCATTTTTTAAACATTACTTCTTATTTGACATGTGTGTGCTGTGTATCTAGATAAATCTCGATAAAAATCTCATTGAAAAGGGTAAAATATTTCTGCTGAAAGAGTTCTTATATTTCTAGGTATTAGATTTATGTAAGTATATATTTTATACATTTTAAGTTAAAGAGACTCTGGCTGAAAGGAGACCTTTAAGGTAAATAAATATATCTTTTTTCTCTTAAAATTGTTGTGTTCCTGTATTTTGTAGGTAAGTCTCCAAATGCTTGCTATTAGTTTTTTCCATTAGAATTTAAGATTTCCTATTTTCTAGCCAGTAACATGGTGATTTGAAAGTGCATAACATTTATTTTATAAAAGCACTTCTACTTATAAGCATTTAAACTTAGCAACTGAAATATATTTTGTTATCTTTAGGAGTGAAATATATATTTGCTTTTCTTATTTTTTCTAATTAAATTTTTAAATAAATTGAGTAGTTAATAGAAAAATATTCAATTTGAATTTATATGCTTTTTAAAACATGGGGTGCATCTAATTAAATTCCTTTATTTAGTCTTAACATTATTTTTATTTAAAATGATTCTCTTGTAGAACTAATTTCTCTATTTGCTATATCTTTCTAAATTTTTTTTCATGTTTATAAAATTAAAAGAAGGATTAAGTAATATATTATGATGGTTTTATATTCATTTAATTTAATTTGATTAATGCCTAATATTTCATCATGCAAAAGAATTATAGAAGATATTTTAAACAAAACATGTTATTAAATTAATAAGCTTTATACTTTTATGATACCATGCACTTATATTTTATATTTTAAAATAAAAAAACTGAAAGAAAATAATGTAACAGTTCAAAACATTAAAAATATCTAAAATTGTAATATTTTATATTATATAAATATATTTTATATATATAAATGAAAAATAACCGAACAATAATTTAATTAGAAATTTATGAATATTACAATTCATAAAATTATAAATAGAATTATCGTATTTTCATTTATAATTTTATGAATTGTAATATTCAACAATTTCTAATTAAATTATTGTTCCGTTATTTTTTAATTCAAATGCAGGGATTAAAGATTGTTTAATAAATATAATACTATCTCCATATGAAAACAATAAATACGAATGAAGTGTTGAATTTAAAACTTATTGAAATGCATATCAAAAAAATTTTATTTAGTAGTAAAATTTTGATTTTTTGGAAATTAAATTAAAGATGGTTAATATTTTTGGGAAATAAAATATATATATTACATTATACAATTCAGTTTTCAACTCAAGTTCATTTCAATATTAATTTCAAAATATTAATATTTTTATTCATTTGAAACAAAAGTACAAATTAATTTTGATTTTATGAAGCATTTTCTATATAAAGTGATCTATGTTTATGATCCTTAATTTTAATTTTGTTGTATATTTAGAAACATAATGTATAAACATCATGTAATTAATTAAAAAGTTTCTTATTTTATATTGAGTATTTACAAATAAATTTCTTAAAATAAATCGTGGTCATTTCACTTCATTCATGCAGGCTTTATTTTAATTTAATGTGGTTTTAAGCTATTTTAAAATTATAAAAAATCTAAAAATGTTAAAAATTTCTTACTTTCTTATAAATTAGAAAATGCGTACGTTTACCCTTTTAACAGTTTTATGCTTTATATAAAATTAACAAAGTGCTTCATGATTTAATAAACTTAACTAGATTTCTATTAAAAATAATTATAGTTGATAAACCATTTGCTGACATTACATATCGTACCTAAAAAACAATTATAATTTTCTTTTGACATCGATAAATATCACAGGTTGCTTGTGGTTTTTCAGGTTATTTTAACTTAGTTCATTCAATTTTTATGCTATTTCAAGCTAATTTGCATTTTCTAAGGGTCAGTGACTTGAAATAAAAAAATATATAAAAATAACAGATTAGTTTGTGAAGAAATAGTAAAAATTTCATTACACAAATTTACGCCATTTCAGCAGAATTAATATTATATTTAAGATGCTTCGTTTTAACTATCGAATTATTTTTCATGAAATTCCTTTGGTACGAAAAGTAAAATGAAGGTTTTCACAAAAAGTAAAATGAAACCCATGTACTAGAGTAAAAAAATTTCGAGAACTGTAAATTTATCAGGCAATGTCGGGTTGTAGCAAAAGTCCTGTCTAATTTTTAAATGAATTTCCTATATCAGAATTTTTTTCTTTTTAACATTAAAAGGTCATTTGAATACATAATCGAGAAAATTAATGCTATGATTTGATATTCGAGAAACATACAAAAATTTTTCTTGTATGATAAATAGGAGAAATTTAAGAAGACGAATGGAAGGTAAAACAAATAAAACTATTTCTTCTATACTTTAATTCACTTGTCAATTTAAAGAAATGAACAAAAGCCAGAATTTTGAAAATTACAGATTATTTCAACTATTCATCAATTATTTCAAATAAATACGAAGTTTATTATGATACATGACATTATAATCAAACAAACAAATAATCTTTTTATTATATAATTTATGATTGTTTATTACTTCTACTCTTTTCATTGCTTAATAAAACATTGTCATTAAATAGAGTTATTTGACTTGAAATTTCTTGTTATTTGAACGTTGCATTTATAAATTTTTATTACTTATATTATTTCAGAGTATTTTTTGTATTACTTAGCAATAAGTATATATATTGATTGTGCTATATTAATAATTTAATTTTTGTCCATTTATATCATAGATACATAAAACTCGATGGGGAATTCGCATTCACAGTCTGTCACTCGCTTTGCCCCATCTCTTCTTCATAGTCATGGTAGCACTCAGAAAGAAGGCAAAGTAAAAAAATTTAACGCAGCGAAGTTCGCAAGTCCCGAAAATCGTGTCCTTCCAGTTGCTACGAATCCTCCTCAGAAGTTGCGAAGCACCGATAATGGTTGTATATTACAAAATGGAGGTACCATTAGTGGAAGAAAAGCTAATGCTCTTTCCATTCCAAACACTGAATCTGAGTTTGTGCAAGTATTGCAGAAAAAATGCCATTCATTACAGCCACCACCTCAAAATGTGTCCTTTCAAACCCTTTACGGTCATCGAAAATCCCACAGTGATCCTGATATAGTTCGTATGATGATGAGTGAGAATGATAATGAATCCGATGAAGATGATTCTGATGGGGATGGAAAGTTTGACTTTGAGGAAACAGTGAATAGAAGAAGTATTATTGCTGTGAGTCCTAGCAAGGCCAAAATAAAATCTAGAAAGAAGAAGCGCGCTCCAGAGCCTCCTCAGTCAAACACATTGCCCCGTACTCTGAGTCGTGTCCCAATGCCTTGTAAAAATGAGAGTCAAAGAATTAATGGCTGTTATTCCCCCTCACATGAATATGGTGATGTTCCAAGGAGACCATTACCTCCTATACCTCCGGAAGAAATGCCTCCCCCTCCACCACCTCCACCTCCTGATTACAACAGAGGAGCTGATGATACACTAGGTTTAAAATCTGTTACTAAGAATTATGAAAAAAATAGGCGAACCGTTGAAAAATGGAAATTCAGTAAATCTAACGAGGAATCATTGGAGAAAAGAAAAAGATGTAAGTCTTTAGACAGAGGAGAAGAGGAGAGATTTAGGGAGCGCATAGAAAATATGAGTGAGAGATGCCATAGAAATAACAGTTTGAGAAATATTAATTGCAAATCAAATGAAAGTATGACACAGCAATCCGTAGATGAAAGCAAGCCAATAAACAGTGCGTTAAAAGACGCTATTGCTGATGCTGCAAGAAAACGAGCTGAGAGAATGCAACGAGGGCAGGAACACAGAAATCAATCTTTTAAGTTATCAATGCAGCATTCTGCAGATATTGTTTATTCAAAGGATCAGAATCGGCATGACTCTACTGTTTTCGTTAATAAATCTCTTTATCCTTATCGAAATGATGTTTCACTTAAGTATAGAAATAACAATGATGGTTCTAATTCCAGATTTGGAAAACACAATAAAAATGATAGAGGAGTTTTAGAACAAACTACTGTACCAAATATAGCCCGGAATACTTCCTTACAAAAAATAACAAGTGAAAGCAGAAAAGAATACACATCTGATGGTAATTTCAGAAACTCTGAGAGAAATTCTCGTAATGAACATAATAATTTTTCGTCTATACCCATAAATATGGTATCTTCTGAAATAGTAAATAAGCAGAATAAATGGGATTCAACATTTTCAGATCCAATTTCTCGATTTATTCCAGAAGGTGCTGCTTCAAGTTCTGCTCCATCAGAGGAAGAAATGGAAATCGATCTACAGTTAAGGCCTACATTACCTCGTAGACCTATTGAAATATCACGTTTTTCTCCCACAGATGTATGGAAATCAATAAATTTGGATTTTTTTAAGTCTCATCAACAAAGATCTGATGTTAGCAGTGATGACGCAGACGATATACTGGAGGAAAAAATTTGCAGAATCAATAGACCAGTGGCTCCAAGAAGACTAATTCATGATCGTAGTGGTGATTCTGGCATTTCACCAGATGCCGGTAGCCCAATGCTACTTAATGATAGTCTTGATACTCTAGTAATAAATAATGCTAGAATGTGCAATATATCTCCTGTTCCACTAATTAATGAAGAACACAATCCTATGTGGGTACCACAGCATGATTTAATAGATGACAGTGAATGTGGAAGTGATGAGTCTCCTTTGGAAAATAGAAATAATCTTACAAAAGAAAATGTACAAGCTAAATTTTCTATGCCAAATTTTATGTTTCCGTCAAGATCTCTTCCAAGAACCGATCAAAAAAATGGTATTGATGAAGTAGCTATTGCCGAAAAAGAAAAGTTAAGAAGCAAGGGCCGAAGAAAGAAAAACAGCAAAAATGCTGAAACTCAACATTTTAATAGTTTAAGAAATTTAAAAAAAGCATTGGGTCTAAGATCAAAAGCGCCTATTGATGAAAGTAAAGGATTAGATTCCAATTGGTCCTTAAGCCGAAGTCTTCCTAATTTTATAAATAATATAAATGGGGAAAACATAGCTAAGCCAGATAATAGCTCTTCAGAGCATTATATGTTGGACCACATCCGAAGAAGTAATTCTGAATCAAAAGCCGTGCACCAAGAAAAAGCTTTGGCAAAGTTATCAATGAATCACAGTAGTCAAAATTTAAATTCTGAATGGAGAAAATCTTTTCCAGGCCAGTCATCAGAAGGTCATGTTATTTACTTACCAGAGTATAGATCTAATACAGTACCAATGAAGACTCACTCAGCAGCTGAAGATATGCATGTGAATACCGATAGCGAGTTAGTTTTGAAAAAACCTAGCAATAGGAAAAAATTCTCTTATCAGAGCACTGTTCGACAAGAAGAAAAGAAAAAACTAGAAGAAAAACTTGCAAGGGAAGTTGAAGCCAGGGAAAGGAAACGTCAAGAAGAGATCGAGTGGATGAATAAAGTTGAAGAAGAATTTAGAAAACAAAGAGATAAGGAAAAAGTAAATATTAGACATCAGTTACGAATTCTTAATCTTCAAGAAAAGTCACCGACAGAATTCAATGACATATATCAAAGAGAATTAAACAAAAATGATGTAGCAGATTACATTGAAAATGTATATAAAACTCAAACGAATGTTTCTACAACCGCTCCCACTTTTTCTGATACTCATCACCTATATAAAAATGGAATGGATGGTGTATCCGATAATAACTGGCAACAACCAACTGGAATGAAAAAATGGCTGAAGCGACAAAATAGAGACATTCAACGTGTAAGTCCGACGAGACCAGAACCAGAAGGAGGGCGTTCATCTAGCGATGATTGCAAGCAGATGGATGGCAAAAAAGATTTGACATCAGAAAAGTTATCACAAAATAATAGCAGCTTTTACAAAAATAGCAGGTAAATATATTAATTATTTGACTCTAAAAATGAATTTTAATATTTTGTTGAAATCATGTTGAATAAGTTACAAATATACGCTATGACTATGTTGAATTTGAAATTTACTTTCATAATTAAATTTTTTTATGAAAATATTCTTGTTACTTCATGAAACATTTTCTTTTTTGTTTTTTTGTTAATTATTGAAACTTTGCTTTGTTCTAGACGCAAATGCATTCATGGCAATGAACTTCATTGCAGAATTTGCAGTAGTAGCTTTTCAAGAAAATCCTATGATTTATCACGAAACGAAAGTCAACGTTCTCGTTCTGTTGAAGCTATTTCATCTATCGCCAATTCAACATTATTATCAGCGAAGAAAGTTGAGCCTCAAAGGATCCCAAAAGAACAGGTAAGTTGTGACAGATTTAAAATGCACAGTAATATATTTAATTTGATTGTAAGTTTAACAAATGTGATTTACAAAAGAGAAATCGTTTTCATATAAAAAAAGAGCTGAATTCTCTAAAAAAAGTATGGTACAAAATTTTTCCTTTATGTTTTTCATAAATTAAATAAAAATAAAAATTTTTGAAGAAGAAGAAAATTTATCATTTTACCGTAAAAATTAACATCTGTCTCTGTTCAAACAGTAGTTATGAGTCACATTTATTACATTTTCTAATTGTCACCTCAGATTTTAATCTTTAAATTTCATGAAATTAAGATAAAACTATATAAGTTAAAATAATATCTGCAACAAAATATTTATTTAGTTTTGTTACAAAAATTTTAAATCATGTAATTTTCCACGTTATAATCCTCCCCTCAAATTTACAAAGAAATAGGAAACAAAAAATAGGAAACACGTTTTGCCTTGCGTAATATTGTAATCAAGTTAATTGGCAAAAACGAACTAAATAAAAAACTAAAAAACAAAATTCGGAATGTACATTATGAATATAAGAGAAATGGAAAGTCTTAGAAATTATTACTTTAGGAGATGCAATTTATTGTTTATCAATTAACAAAATTCGAGGAGTAAAATTCACAATGATGAAAATTATTATTTTATCCTAGTAAATGCCTATACATATTTTATTCTCAATGAATTTTCAATAAAATTTCAGATTCATTTACAATCTCATACTCCTCATGAGAATGGAATGAAAGATATCAACACCAGTGTAACACCTGATTCAACCGACAGCAGATTTACCGCTGAATCTGTAGAAGAATACGAGTTACACACCAGACTTTGTCGAACGAACAGTGGTCGAACCTTTGAGTCTCATTCTTATTATGCTCTGGAGAGGCGAAAAGATGATCCACTGAAGCAGGAACCTATTCATAAAACCAGTTGTACTCGAGACAAAAAACCTAATCTCTTTTCGACATCAAATTTCGAAAGAGAACTGAAAGAAAACGTGCGAAAAAAGACGAGGGAGTTCGAAAAAAGAACTCGCAAATATCAGTTATGTGACTATGATAGTGATGACAGTGCTAGTGAAGAAAGAGAAATTCGCCATCAAAGACCAACCGTCAGGAATCAGAAGAGGAAACCCATTACTGAACTAAGAGAACCATCTTTTTCCAGAAACCATCCACACAGGAATGGGGGTCGAGGAAAACCACAGACTAATGGCCATGTAGTAAATGGAAGGTCTGCATACACAAAGAGTCCTAGTAATAGTGCCATATTGCCTCAGCAAAGAATTCCTAGTAAGTAAATATATTTAATATTATAAGTTCTTTCATGTTATTAACACAAGTCGAACAAAAGAAAATGATTAGCAATAAATAAATTAAGGCAATTCATAAATTATTTCATAAGTCTTTTTCATTTAGTTATCATTTAAATTGTTTCCATTCCTAAACTACATTTGTTAATTAATGTTTCAATAATCCGAAAATATTAAAATTAGCTTATTAAGTACTAATCACTTCATTTATTGATATTTGACAAATACTTTAAAATGCAGATTGTTTTTATCATTTGATTTATTTGCTTGGTACTTTGTGTTATGTTTTAAAGACGAGAGCTAATTCGTCCAAGACTTACAGTTTAAAATAGATTCCAAACCACTGAAAACATTTGCAGCTTAGCAGATATCATTATGCAAGTTGCAAAAGAATAATATAATTTACATGCTAAAGTTTCCACAATGAAAATAAAAATGCCTCTAAGCAACTCCAATTTAATAACATATTTAGTTTGTGAGTTTTATTTCATTTTTAAATTTTTAATCTTGAATATAAGAATAGCTTACTGAGTACAATGAAATAAATAAAAAGTAATATGAAAAAATAAAACAAGGTACTCAATTGAAATAATAGGGTGACACATGAAAAATTAGAAACTAATTGTTAAAAATCGAATATAAGAAATGATCATAGTATGTAATAAATTGCCAAATAATAATATGTGAGGAAATTTTCAAAATTAAAAAGTTAAGGGAAAGGTACTTTAGTAAAATAATTGAAAAAGTAAATTCTTTGCCTTTCATGGTTCTTTTTCAAAAATATGTCTTTCGCGCAATTTATTTTGATATTTATCGGAGATTAAATTAGAGCCAAATGAAGTATTTAAAATTTTTCTTAATAAATTTATGCTGAATTTATTAAATTTTTTAGAAGATAAATTAAGTTGATGTTCTTGAAAAAGTAAAATAACTAACGTGAAATATATATCAAGAGATTTGAAATTACGTGAATATTATAATAATTGTATGGTCATATAATGTGTTTCATATTACAAATAAGATAATATGAAACATCTGATCTATAAATTTTCATAAATTAATTATTGATCTTACTAATTATTGTACGTTTACCCCATTTAGGATTTTATTAATAAACATTTTCTAATTTAGAAATTAATACCAAATTAACAATATCATTTCGTGTGAAATTTTTATTTTAAAATGCAAACTTATTTTGTTAAATTATGAAATTTAAATTTAAATATTTTTTTGGTGGAAATGTTTATTAGAGAAAAATTTTGCTATTAATGAAAAGAAGTTTTTAGAGGCTTGTCTCTCAAAATTCTATTAGTATTTTTCAATGCCGTTTGGGATTGACCTTTACCTTTTCAACTTAGTTCATACTAAATGTTTTTTCTGCTTAAATTCAGGTATAAATTTCTAATCATCGTTGTCAAACTACAAATTAAAGGCTTATTGCTTGGGCTTCGAGTTCATTAGTTTAAGTGTTTAACTCCCACCTCGAGTGAGGATGTTTGTACTCATATGGTAATCAATTTAGACAGTAAGCCCTGGTCATATTAGTTCCCAGTAATGAACCAAACCCAGATCATCATTAATGTTTCAGTGCATGATTTGAGTGTAACGCAAAAATTACGTTAATAAAATAAAATTATTTAGGTTTAAACAAATAAAGATGTTATTCTAATGACATTAAAAATATGCGTATAAATAAACATTTAATTTTTAATCTTTGAAAGAATTCCTTTTAACAATTCATTGAGTTTAAAAATAAGGAATTTGATATGAGTAAGATTATAAATGTTTTAAAAAATTATATATTTATAAGATAATTGAGAGGGGAGAATCATATTGGTACAGATAGATTATTAATAATTTAGTTTTAAATTTATGGAATAATTTTAGAAATTTTAGGAGCAATTAAATCATATACTGGAGAAAATATCCTTTTTTTATCAACATAAATTATGGTACTTATCAAATATTAATTTTTTAATGCAGGTCTTTAAAAGTTTTTAAATTTTTACAAATATTAACCAGGATTTAAATTAAAAATATCTAAAAAAACAATATTTTCAAAAATTTTATTTAGTAGTTTCAAATAGATATAGATTATTTATTAACTATTAACGATTTTTATATAAGATTCACACTTTGTATTAATATAGGTTAATTTAATTTTAGCACGATGTATATATTCTATTTTAATTATGATAAGATAAATATTTTTAAGATCTGAACATATGAATAAATTATTTCTGAAAAATTATAACAGAATTAATTAAAATCGATTTAAAAACAAATCTTCCTGTTTGATAGACAATAATAGGTATGTTATATTCATCATTATGTTTGTTTATTGTTAAGAACTGCACAATTTTGAATAAAGAGAAGTGAAAATTTAAAATAAATACTTTCTTCTAATTTAAGTTACTGTCACTATAAACGAACCTTACAAGATTAATAGCTATAATTCTATTAAACTACCAGATTTTGCCTTTATCAGATTTTCTGCTAAATTGACTACTAACTAGGTAACAAGCAAGGGATATATAGTTGTCACTATCCTAAATACTGTACATAGAAAATAATGCTATCATCTGCTACTGGCAATATTTAGGATAACAAAGCGTTGCACTAGCAATTTATATGAGTTTTGTTCAGCATAAAATGAGGCAACTTATCAAGCATCATCAATTGAACTCAGGCTGTTTGCACTGTCACTAAAAGTAAATGATATTATGTGGTTTAATGATGTTATTTTTGATATGAAAATTATATTATGAATAGTGTTGTATCAAATAATTTCTATCAATCTTTAGCTTATATCGTTTAATTTTAATTTTATTTTCCATATATTTCCAAAAACAAAATGTAAAGCTTCATTCTTTTAAAATTATTAAGAAATGCTTCATTTGTTGAATCTAATCATAATATGCAAATTCCCAACCACTATCTGAGAAACACAATACATGATTTGTTTTTATTTTTTATTAATAATGAAAAGCAAAGAATTATGGAAAAATTTATCCTTTTTCTACCTAATTGTATTTATAACAAGGAATTGTATCGAAATATTTCGATGAATGATCTTGAAAATAATGTATTTACAAGAAAATATCGATGGTATTATATACGAAAATATTTTTTTTAACTGTTAAAAATAAAAAAAGATAAAAATTTAACACTTTTAATATTTCTAATCTTAATTATTTGATTGTAGCGGCTTACTTAGGGAGGGCTGATGTAAAGGTATGTAATCCGAACATAATTCATTGACAGCTGCTTTTGGAAGGACTTTTAATTAAGAGTAGGATATATTTATGTGTTATTTTATGAAAAACATAGATAATTCCCCAACTCTTACTCAAACAAATATTTATGCAGAAAGTCAAAGTCCAACATCTACTTTTTGTTGTTCATCAATAGCTGGGGCCTTCCACTCCGGGAAGTATTATCTTATCGCTGGACCAAGAAAGCCACAATTTATAATGAGAACCTTAACACTTAAATAGTTATGCTTCTATCACTTTAATAAGTATTACAGATTTGTCTGAGTTCGCAAGAGTTATTTAACTTGGGGAGACTTATGAGAACAGTTTGTAAGCATTCTCATGATATGAAGAATATTTGATCGGTATTCTAACATCCTTTGCAATAGCGTTAGAATGATAAAACAATGACATATTCCTTCCAAGACTATATAATATTTTAACTATTTTAAGAGACATTACCCAGGAATAAGTACACGTAGGATATATATTTGTTATATTACATAGTCTGTATATACCTACATACGAAACTATCCTGTAACATACGTAACATACGAAACATACGAAACTACGAAACTATACGAAACTATCCTGTAAAGCTTCATCACACAACACATAATTTGCATGTCTATGTAAAGCATGTCAAAATATTAAATGAAGCGTATAATATATTTATACTGATCTTAAAAAGCTTCAATAACAGAGTATTTATTAATTTGAGTAATCATTATTGCTGAGACAATTTACTAACAAATATTATATTCTCATCATATTATTCTTTTAATAAGCTGTTATTATTATTATCATAGTTATGTGGATTTACTCTTATACTTTTATACATACAACTGTTGCGGTATGTAAGTATGGATAATGTAATTGATAAAAGCCCGGTGGCATAGTGGTAGCGTTTCGCGCTCTTAACGAGCAGGCAGGTGGTTTTATCCTCCGTTTGGGTAAGGTTGACTCAGCCTTTCATTCTTTAAATGGGTTTATAAAATTGAGTATCAAGCATGCTTGGGAATTAAACGCTGGGGTTTCGCGTTAGGCTGATCAATCATGCAGGACATATGCTTCCTACCTCAGAGCTTTCGGTCGAGAAAACAGATCTAGGCAGTGTAGGTTTAAGACCTTGACCTTCCGATGGCATTCGTGCCAAATTTTTTTAAATTAGATTTTCAGATATTATTCATAATCCGCATATTTAAATTGACCAATTAACCTTTTAATTTGAATACCACAAAAATGCTTTTCATGTTTTAGCTTGAACTTCTGATATTTAGAAAGGGATATAAAGTTCATTAAAATGTCAAGTACAAATTAGTTTATTTTGATACTGCGTTGAAATGTCAACTGTGGAAAATAAATATGCTTATAATTACGAATACTGACTTTCAAAAAAATATCCAGATTCTTATTAAAATATTCCTTGACTGGTTTGCTTATCGTATAGCAACTATTTAAACATTTTTAATCAAATAATTATGTTATATTTCACATTTATTATTAAAACTAAGTAATTATCAAAATCTTAAGAGGTAAAAACTTTTCGCGCTTGCACTTTTAAGTTTTCCTTATGTTAGGGAGACATTTTAAATGAAGTATGTTCTTCTCAGTACATCAGTTAAAAGGTCATATTTTTTATCAAACGTGATAAAAGTGTTAAAGTAAAGTATTCTTAGTACACTTCAATTCGTAAGTGTAATTTCTTTTCCTGATCTAATTTTTCTGAAACTATTCTAACTATTTTATATAATTGTTGTTAGTTAACGTTAAATAATACAGTGGAGTAGGAATGGAAATATTGCTTTAAAAAATCTACAGGTTTATGCCTTAAGTTTTTGACATTTTCGACAAATTTTGAATGTTCTGCGAAATAGTGAACAATGTTATTTTGGAATGAAAGAAAAAAAGAAGATTTACAATATAAACCAAAGATAAAATAAGATGAATAAATTAACAAGTGAATTATTTATGCTTTAAATGTATAGTGAGAAAAACCTCAAGAATTTCTAAGGGAATTTCGATTGATAACGTCTAGTGATACAAGAGACATTGTGGTACTTGAGTTTTGTGATCCAGAAGAAAAACATAAATGCTTAAAAACTTAAATGTTTAAATATGTCAACATGCAAGACACACAATACTATAATTTGAAATTATGATTGTTTAAGTTAAGTTCATCCAAATTACTTGTTCGTAGTTTTTGTGTATACGTCATTATTACGAAAACATAAATGTACTACAAAAAATTTTGTAAGCCTATTTTGCTACAATAAAACGTGGCATTTTAATTTTTTTTTGGTGACAATATTTTATAAATCTTTTTTTTTTTTCCACAAGACTGAATATTTTACTTTCTAAAGTCTTATCTTCTAATATTGAGAATAGAAAAATATAAGATTTTTCTTATAGTTAAAATTTGTCACATTTATATTATATATTAAAAAAAATGTTTTTTCTTAAAATTTTAAATTTTAAGATTAATTTCACTTAAAATTTTTAAAATCAACACATTTTTATCCGTTTGAACATAGATTACAGATTTAACATGCAATGACATAATTATTCATAGAGATTCTAGACATTAATTCAATTTTTTTCCTCAATAACACTGAATACACTATCAAAGAATTATTTATTAACTATCTCACGAAATAAAAGTTTTAATAGAAAGCTTTGCATTGCTGAAATTGTAGGAAGGAATTTTTTATTTTTATTTTAGGAATAGATTATTTGGCTATTAACATGAGATAATTTCATAAATGGTGGTTTATTAAAAAATACTTAAGTCTGCATTTTGACTTGATGCCAATTTTGCTGGGGAGTTTAATTGTTTTGCCTTGTAAAATTTTTCTAAATTGTATCTTCCTGAAAATTACAAACGCAAGTTCATGTTATAATGTATAACAATTAATGGTGTTGTTAATAAATTATAATTATTTTTAATATTGATGTGTAAAAAACGTAACTATTTATTCATAAATAATTGACTTTTCATTTATTCAACTATGGTTTCATATAGTGCAATATTATAGATGATAATGCTATAGAATAAATAATAGATTTTCTTGTATGGCTAGTAACAATATTTTTAAATTATTCAGTATTATTTAAAGTATTCAGAAAGTAAATAATATCAATACTTCACTTTGAAAGGAAAAATATACACATTTGAGATAGTTTAAAATAATTAATATTTTCTAATTGAGTATTAAGATGCAGTTTTATGCAGCCGAATATAATATATATATGTATAGTGCACCATACTGAAGAAATATAAATGTTTATATTATCTCACTGTAAGAGTTTAAAAATTTTCCTGAAACTAATAAATTTATGAATAAATTTATGTAATATATTTTCAGGTTGCTAGAGGAAACCCATGGACATTTTGAAAAGGAATTGTGTCAGTATGTCATATTTTGTATAAGAAAACTTCTCTATTCCTGATTATTAAAAAGAAAAGAGTATAACTGTAATATATATTTAAGAAAGAGTAATATATATAAATCAATGAGGTTTTCTTGAAAATCTATTTTTTGAAGGAGTTGTTAAATGTGTTATAATGTTCATTTCATATTTATACTTCCTGAACATAATTTTTTCTTTATATGCATGAAGTATTTCTATGACCATTTCCTGTTGATGTGGAAAACTAGTAGGAAAAACTAAAGAAACAGGTATCGTGGAAGATTTAAGAATGTTTTAAATAATCATAAGAAATTGCAAATTATTATAAAACCGTTAACATATCAATATAATATCAAAAAGTTATTTCATTTATCTTAATGTTTTATTAGTCTAAACTAAAACGTTGATGGAAAATATTAGTTCAGAGTAAGTAATGCAGATGCAAATTTTTAATAGAAACAATGTTTTTTATTTTATTCTTAAAAGAATGAATTTTTGAAATACTAAATTTGGGAATTTTGAAATTACAATCTTAGAAATGAATTTTTGAATTATTAAGTTTCTCTTCATTTATGGATACAAAATACTTAATTTATTTGACCTCTGTGTTTGGAGCAAACTTATCTATTATATTACAAAGAAAAATTATTATAAGCTTGTACTTTGAAAGTTTTCGGAAAATGAAAAATTTTTTTATATAGTTCATTAACTATTTATCCATCTATCTAATCAATACAGGTTTTAGAGTTTTATTTACACTTGTTGGGAGTTTCTATTTTAATTATTATTGTTTTTCAAGGAATTATAATATAACGAGCATTGCTTGGAAATATTTGTAAAATTTTTCTGAACAAAATAAAATTAATATATATTGATGTTTTGTACAGATTCACTTAAAGAAGAATTTCATTTTGGAAATGTATAGTGATGACTATATTGCATTTATTTAAGTAATAAAAATAAGAACACTATTGAATGGCTTACATTTCTTTATACATGTATAAGACACTCAGTTTACCATTTATCAATTGCAATATTACTCATTAATGATACATTAAAGAATAAATAAAATACATTGGAAATGAGATATAATTCCTAAAAAAAGTGAAAAAAATATTAATTAGTTGGAATTTGTAATATAATATTTTCATACAGTTTAATAAATAAGAATGATTTATATATACTCGCTATCTTTGTTATATATCGATGGTTTTTAGTATTTTAGGACAAAATTACGGCAAGCACTTTCTCATAATATTTTGAATTTTAAGAATTAATTTACAGTTTATAAAAACAAATTTAATTTTAAATCTTAATTTGTAATATTGCTTTTATGAGGTATTAAAAAATAAAATGACTGCTTGAAATTTCATGAAGGATAAATAAAATGAATTTATTAATATAAAAATAATTCTTGTCTTCATATATTTTCTGTAGAAATGTAAAAAATTACAATTATTATCATTGAATAAATAGTAGAAGAGAAAAAAAAGGATGGTGATTTTCTAGCATAAGTTATGAAATTTATAAAAGAAAAACAAATCGGGGGTGTTTACTTTGCGGAGATATGACTAAAATAATATCAATTTGGCTTTCGATTAGATAAAAAATAAGACAAATTTAGAAAAACAGTATAAAGGATTTTTTCCATTGAAATATTAATTATATGCAAAAATATTGCTCAAATGTAATTCATGAATCAAGTGCTAAAGAAAAATAACAAATATATTTTTGAATATAAAATATATAGAATTTATTTGGAAATGAAGTTCCTGAGAATTAGGTGATATATTTGAATACGAAGTTGTGAATGTTGAATATGAATGTTGAATTTATAGCTGAATGATTAGCACTCTCCCTTCAGTTCTGTAGTTCCAAAATTCAATTCCAACATATAGTGTAGTTGTTCTTAGCAATGTTTAAGTCACAGGCATTGATTGAAACAGTGCTGGTGTGCAAAAAATGATAAATGACAAAGATGTTAAACTCATAGTTATAATATCTCCTGATTAAAATATTAATGTTTATTAATACAGCCTTAAGATAACTACTATAACAAACTAGTTCAAAGACCCAGAAAGAATTGCATGAGATGACTTAAGTACAATAATTAATTTCTTTAAATTCCCTCAAATATGGAGACTCATGATAAAATGAAAAATAAGTGATAGTCAATCCACACATATAAAATAATTTTTTCAGGAATTTAATCATACATCG
>JAPDSC010054272.1:372297-469084 GCA_026290005.1 Latrodectus geometricus
TATATATATATATATATATATATATATTTCATAATGTTATTTTATTCGCACATTGACATGACATAATCAACTAAATGATGTTTATCTTTTATATTTTCTACTTGTAGAAGCTATTGAGAATTATAGTTAGTTCTTGGCTACATGTTTATTGACGTCAAATATAAACTTTATTACTTTGCAAAATGCACTGCAGGATTTTTTTTCCCCGATCTGAAAATTTTTCCTCTGAATAATGAAAATATTACAATTATTTCAATGCAGACACAACACATCGAAAATGTACGCAAAATTAGTATTCAGTTTCAGAATAACGTATTTAATTCATCTTTGTGTAGAAGAAGTACATATTCTTTGAAGCAAACGTAATCTGTTAGTGCAAGATGGTCCAGGTTCATCTATACTAAAAACATTTGACATGGTCAGCTGTTGGGAGAAACTAATAATCTTTTGTTGCATTACTTTAGTGGTCAATTATGGAGCAATTAATTGAAGAAGTCTCAAATGTTCATATTATCCAGATATGGCTTCACTGCTGTTATCTATAACATATTTTATAATACAACTTAAGCAGTTTTTAATCTAAATTTTGGTTTTGGCTTTTCATGTTACATCTTTATGTCTTCATCCCTTTCAAAGTTTTCTGCTGCTGCCATGCTATCAATAATCTCCTCCTCTTTAAATTACTATAACCTATATCCTCTTAAACTACATCTAACCACAATTCTATATCCTTCAAAGTCACATCAGTTTCTCCAACCTTTGTGTAGGATGATGGAAAAATTTTCAGTATTACATACATATGTATGTACATCTAAATGTTTGTATGGATTAAGCGAAGTTCAGTTTAATACTGTTCAGATTAATAAGGATTTACTATTTTTTCCAATTTGGTAAATATTCATAAGGTATCCACCCAAATATGGAATGTAAGATAACAGTTTATCATTTTGAATAATTTCTATGATAGAGTAAAAGGAAGCCACATTTGTTTGAGAAATAAATGTTTACTTTTGAGTTATGATGTGACACTACTGATTAAGGCGACCGAGAGAGAGAAAGACATTTTGAGGAAAGTTGTTATCATAAATTTATAGTGATATCAAGAAACGAAGCTTAGCAAAAAAATTAAATAATATTTTATTATTATCTATCATTCGACATGCTAGGCTAGTAAGAAATGAAGTAGAAAAATTTACTCGATTTTTTTATTTAATTTTACAGTGTCGAGTAAATCTCTATTCATATGAAAAAAATTGAAAGATATTGATATATTTTGGCATAAAAATCAAGTTCATGATTATTCAGTCATAATTATTTATATCAGATTGTTAACTGGTGTAAACGTATTAGTTTTTTTTTCCCGCAAGATTCTTCAGCTAGCGCACCATAGATCTTTTAACAGCCAATGATAAAATCTTGCAAATCAATTTTTCCTTTTTTTTAGCAGTAAAGGAATATTTCCTTTTTCATTACCAGAGTACTAACAGATCAGTGATTTATAAAAAACATTGTACTCCACTACAGCTTATAAAAATGCATTTTGATTTTAGTACCATGAAGACATATTACTGAGAGTTCCTTATTCAAATTGTATTAGGTTTGGGAATAGTGTAATTTCGCATTCATTTTATGAAAGATTTCTTCAATAAATTTTCATAAAAGGGGTTATAAAACTGATTTTCTTAAGTTTAAAATAAGCAATATGTATATATATATATATATATATTTTAATTTTTAAAAAATTATAAATTCTGTTAACATGTTAGTACAAATTTTTAAATTTTAGAATCCTATTATCTTTATGGTATTGTCCTGGTTGCTTGAGTCGTAATCAGACAATATATATTACATGATGTGCAGATTATTAAAGACATCGATCTTTTAAAAAATTGGAGTTAATATTTCACCTGAAATATCCATTAAAATAATTCTCTCGAGGCATATAAAAATAGAGACAAATTCTAATTTAATATCCACCTGATAATATGCTGCAAAAGCTGTGGGAGCGATCTATCTGTAATTATAAATCAGTAGATGATTAGTTAGCAGTATCGCTTAAGTTTTAATAATTAGTTAATTACAATCCCAATTAAGTGCGGTAACGCTAGTGGTTCAAAGTTCAAGTGCATTTGTAAATCGAGATAGAATAAGATGTGGTGTATATAAATAATAGTAGAATAGTAGACATACCAAAGAACAAACTATCTCTAGAATCTGCAATCTCAAAACACTCAAATATATATATATATATATATATATATATATATATATATATATATATATATTAACTGGTTGATATAAAAATGAAAAAAAAAGTAAAATAAAAAGTTAATCTTTTTTAATGGTTAAAGAAATTATAAAATTAAAGAATTAAAGATTATAATATATTTATCTTTCAGAGAGAAAATCTTAGAAAAACAAAAAATTATATCACATATAATATGGTCAATTTTCACCAACATACTTTAATTTTGGTAATTTACTCATATTAATATTATTATTATTTAATTT
Source organism: Latrodectus geometricus (assembly GCA_026290005.1). Taxonomy (NCBI): domain Eukaryota; kingdom Metazoa; phylum Arthropoda; class Arachnida; order Araneae; family Theridiidae; genus Latrodectus; species Latrodectus geometricus. Next base: position 374,809 of record JAPDSC010054272.1, read on the forward strand.
TCATGTATCATAAATTATTTTAAAATATTTTGTAAGAATTACTGGAAATTCTAAACCAACAATAAGAATCATGCTTAACGTTGAAACATTAGCTTTTACAGTTTATTGATCAAAATAAATAGCAGTGATGAGTCAAAAATATGAAATGATACCATTATTAAACTTGGAACATTAATTTCAATAAAATAATAATTTAGGCAAAAATTAAACTATTTTATAGTTTATTTACATTTCTAATAGGTAAAATTTAAATAAAAGAATACTTGAATAAGTATGAAAGAAAGAATGAGTAAAAGATAACGAAAGATGACTCACATACACACATTGCATAAAATTAGCCAATTACATTTTGCAAGATCTGGTAATTTTGTATTATGTCTGGAGTAAATATTTTGGGATTTCTTTATTAGAGTTTTTTTTTAATTAATTTTATAAAAGGATTTATGCATCAAGTCTTCTTCTGTGAAAATTTGATATTTGAATTTACAATTAATAAATTGGTGGTATTGTAAGTAATATGATAGTACTTCTTAAGTAAATAAGTAGTAAGTACTCTAAAAAGCTCTCTCTTCTGTAATTTTTCTACGAAAGTCTTCATTATCAATTTATTAGTTACTTAATAAATTTAAGAATTTAATATTCCACTAATTAATGAAGAAAGTATTCTAAGTGTCTGATATTTTAAAATTGGAATTTTAAGTTTTTACCTAATTAGTTTTATTGTTACACCAAAAATCTAACTTCCCATTCTGAAATAAAATTTAACAATATTCATACTAGAAATAAAACTCAACATTTTGTTGAAACCAACAAACGTATGATAATATTTAGTGCAATAATGATTATGTACAAAGTATCTGTTCAGAAGACGTGACAGCTTGACTTAAAAATTTAAGGAATCATCTGGCAAATGACTTTAGATACCAAAAAGAGGCTTGTCACATCTACCAGAATTCAAATTTTCCCTTACCAAAAGGGCATTGCGAAATGCTAATCATCATGTCAATTATAAAAGAGTCTTATCATGAAGAAAGAATGTAACTAACAGATCTTTACAATGCTTTCAGATAACTATGCTAATGATTACTATTTCAGATTACTATGCTAATGAGAAATGCGTGTAAGCTATTAAAGACCTGCAGGATCTGAGGTCATTGATAAAACTTATTTATAATATCATTCACACACGCGTTCTTCATGCTTAAAATCATTCACCTGCAGTTCAAATTCCATAACAAAATATTGAGTGCTTTATATATTGAAATTAAATAAAGCATAAATTAATATAATAAAAATATTTAATATGTAATTATCACGCATTTGTTCATGTTGAAAGGTACTTAAGCAAAAACACTTTGACAAAATAATGCAAAAAAAAAAAATCTTTTTTTAGGATTTCCTATCAAAGTTTAACTTTGTAAATTGTTCATAAATAAACTGTATTATACCAGTATGAAATTCCGTATTGGATGATAGAAATTATAATCAAATTTCTTTAGAGAAATTTGATTATAATTTCTTATGCATTGATAGATTGCAATTTCTTTGCATTTCAGACATTTTGTATTGAATTGTTTCAAAACTTAATACGAATATATGGGTACCATTTAATCATAGTTCATAAAACATACTTCAGTATTATAGTTCCATTAGGTAAATGTGGATCGGATAGTATCTTTATAAGTTCCACATTAATATATTAAAGTACAGTAAAATAGATTAAATAAGCAAAGCTTATAATTATAAAATTTAAATTTTAATATTTTATTGACAAACTTGTTATTAAAATAAGAATTCTTGTAACTGCAAAATTTTATATTTAGAATATTTTTATTTGTTTAATATATAATGTATGGAAGATCTTAATATTCTAAGTAATACATAAAAATATGGAATTATTTAAAAAAGAAGGAAGTTATCACCTTCAATATCTAATAAGCAAGTTTTCCTTAAGTCTTTGAAAAATGCAATATTTTGTGTTTATATAAAACACATACTGTAATACGTATAGTTTTTAAGCAAATTTAAAGAAATAACAGATATTTTATGGGTACATGTAGTATATTTCATATAAAAGAATGTTAGCAAACAATGTAATTATAACTGTCAAAGAAAACTTTTACTTTTTAATGTTATCTGATTATCTGAACTTCATACTTTCTCAAGGATTACGTTATCTAAAACTTTTGATTGAAGCAAAACATGCGTTATGCCTAACATTCCTGCAGTAGCAGGAACTTTTTTCTAGAATTGAAGTATAATTTTATGTTTTTGTGTGTTGTCGTTGTATACAGGATAAACAATTTTGAATTTAACTGGAGATATTAACATTTGATATTACCTTATCCGTGAAATGTTTTTAACAGGAATTTTCATTTCATTTGTAATTCTTTCAAGCAGTAAGTAATTTTTGATTGAGAAGTGAAGATCATTTTCATGTATTAATTTGTATATTGTACTTTTATAAAACCTATTCTGTTAATATTTCAAATAAAAAACAAAATATTATAATTATTGGATAAGAAAACTGGAGTACAGATTTATTAATGAGTTAAACACTATTGATTATTAAAAAAAAAAACTCTTGATATATGACAATAAAATGTTTTATATTAGAATATTGTGCATAAATATATTAAAAATCTCTTAAAATATTCAGAGATTTAAAAATTGAATTAGGTAAGTAACCAATTCTTTAAAAATTTTCATCCGAAGCAAAAAATGCGGCTTTATATATGAGCAGTTATTTAAGTGTATACCAATTGGAAATCTTATTATTTAAAATATTTTGAGGTTACTTACATTATAATTCCACTTCATTTAAAAGTAATATAGGAAATTTCATAAAAGTAATTTTGGATTATTGGTGATACTATTTTGGAAATTTAAAATTTTTCTTTAAATGAAATTATAAAAAATAAAAATTTAGAAATTCATACCGCTTACAAAATATGAGAATAGAGATTTAATCTTTTTATTCAGTAATCACAAAATATCTTCAGAGGCTATACATTGATGAAATTCTATAACCTAAATATCATAGCGCAGTGTAACAGGCAATTCTATATTGTTTATATCAATACATAAATAAATCACACTTGATTTTAATTCTTCTTCTTGAATAAAGATATTCATTAATAATCACAGAATATTTTATGGCATAAAAATAAGATTACTTAGAAACAAGTATAGAAAGATTTCATTAGCACTGAAATGCATTTTTCAATAACTAATGTTACATAAAATATTTTCTTGGAAATTTGTATCTTTCTTGCAATTTATTAAAGTGCTAAAAGTTTCACTAAATAATGCATTTTTAGAAAATATAATCATAGAAATTTAAAAGAAAAATTTATTTTGGTTTGTGAAACGATACAAATTTATTTAATTAATGTTTCCTAAAAATAAAGTTCTATTTTTTCAAGCAGTTTTCTGACATTTTTTTTCAAGAAAAGTTTCTGTAATTATAATAAAAATATACATAATAATTTTTCTTTGATAATATTAGGTATCATTGTATCTATAGGAGAGAATGTTAGCAAATTTAACTTATCTCTGTTTGAAACTAAATTTGATTTATATATTAATGAATTTATAATGTATGTTCAATCCATGTAGAAAAATAAATTATGAATCTTTTTCTGATAACAGCTTTTCTGAGATCAACTAGAATATTATATTTAGTCTCTGCAAGCTAAAAATGAATGACTTAATTATGATTCTCCATATATATATAAATTTTTACCACAAGCGCACAATCACTGACATGCTAATTTATTTTGTAAAGCAAATTGTTGATTAATTATTAATCAATTTAGAAGGACGTTACAGCCGAATTTTTATTGCTTTTGTCAGACGATAATAGAATCCCAAGGTCCATCACAATGTTAATTCCTTGAGAATTTAAGTGCATTCTTCTCAAGGATTAAATTCAAATAATAAAATGAATTATAAGCTTATTTTTAAAAATTAAATCAAAATTTGCAAATTTACCAGTATATAAAATTAAAATATATTATTATGAATGATGTTGACTGAATCATGAAAATTTGACAGTTTCAGTAAATTTAAAATTTATATTTATTTTTAATTTCTATCATTCACAGAAATTCCTTATATTGCATTATTGGCAAACAGTGAACTATTTTATCTTTAATGTTTTATCTTAAATAAACTTTTTTATATTTTCAAAAGTATAACACGCTACATAAATACACAGAAATCTATCAAAAAAATAAATAAATAAATGAATAACAATATCCAAGCTTAATTAAATAAAGTAAAATCTTTTTATGGAGCATATATATATATATATATTATTTCACGATTTTTTTCATAAAATTAATTTTTTCACTAAAAATTTTGAATTTTCTATCATATATTTTCCAGTGCTTTCGAACATATATTTTTTTTTACTTTATGTTGTTATAAAGTATATCGAACATATTGCTTTGATTTCAAAATACAATTTGAATTTATTGTTCCATGATAACAACTCTTTTAACCCTATATTAATATAAGTATAATATCTCAAAATGTATTAAAAGATAAAAATTTATTTAAATTTATTCCCCTTATAAGTTTTTGTTGTTGGATATGAAAGCACAGGAAATATTATCTATAAGAAAATATATTTAACTATAATAATATTTCCAATTATTACAGTTTTTTATCTTTATTATTAAAGTGACTATTTTTTGCTTATAAGAGATTTTCTAGCAGAATTTGTGCAAATAATCCATAAAAACATACTTTTAGTTTCTGTGTGAATATAAAACCTTAGTTCATCAACAATATTAGAATCTTTCTATTTTTAATTTATCCTTAAATTACTATAACGAAATTTATCTTTTGTATCACAAATTAGTCATAAAGGCGTCTTTTTACAATTGTGTTTGAGGGAACGAAAAAATGTATCATAAAATCTAATATTCCGTTGTTATATTTAGGGGTAAAATTAAAAACAGTATATGAGATTGGATAAGAGAGATAAGGAATATTAGGCTAACAGGAAATATTCTTTAATAATTACTCACATTCGTCAAACCATTCATCATTAATACTTACAATAAAAAAATAAAAGAAAAGTCGTTGGATCAGAAACTGGATCCAAATGTGGTTCATGAATATTTAAAGCTACAAAATTACTATGTTCTTGTAAATTAGTTTAGCAGTACGGTGAACTGTTTATCTTTAATGACAGATTTTACAGCATTATTTCCCATTCAGCATGTTTTTAATCGAAGAAGGAAATAATGTTATGTAAATAGACTAACTAAAATAGTAATATATTTACTTGCACTTAATTATATTGAAATGAAATTTACAAATGCATTTATTCATGAAATAATTTAAAAAAAAATAAGACCAACTCAGAAAAAGCTATTTTTACCCAGCGAATGAATTTAGCAAAATGTTCCTTAAAGTTTGAAATAAATCTCTCATACTATGTGTTAAGTAATAAATATACATATTATTAAATATTATCTTCAATAAATAAGTAAACGAAAGTGGCTAAAAGTATTACTAAAAATCTACGTTCCCCTATAAAAAATCTTTGTTTACCAAAATTTTTTGATTTAATTAAAATTTAAGCCTGAGAAAATTAACAGATATAAAATAATTTAAAAAAAGACTTTTTACATCTATATATCTATAAAATTTTATTAAATAATTTTCGATATTATAAATATAAAACCTTTTATTAATCACAATATAACTATCTCAAATACATACATACATATATATATATATATATATATATATATATATACACATCTACAGGAGGAGGTAAGGATGGAAAAATTTTGTAAATGACATGTTGCAAGGCATACAAGATATGCTAAAAAATATTTATGTCAGAGCATTTAAGTGGCCAATGAAAATGCCTAAAATCAGAAGAGTTATCCAGTATCTTTAAAGTAATTTTATTACATTGTCTTACTAGAATCATCTAAGTCCGTAGAAATGTACAATGGACAACAATAATCTAGGGTATCAGACAGAATGCTTACGTAACTGCCATCAATAAGATTCGTCTCTAGGTGAACTAGGAGCTCATTATCACGCCAGCTACGCATGACTTATATATTCATAAGCTTGAAGTTGAAGTCTACTGTTGATATTTAGGGTCTTTATTTTCATGAAGTTCCTTCCATAGTCTTTTAAATCAGTCTCTCTAATACAATTCTAAGAGTGACTCTCCAGATCTTGAAACATTCTTCCATTCACCGACAGCTCAAAACAATTATGGTGGACTCAAGAAAAAGAGAAAAGTTTGTACCATTTAGTCCACAAAGGCACTAGTTTAGATCTTTAATACTGAAAGCCATGTTAACTGTGGCTTGAAAAACACTTCTAAAAGCTAACATTTGTTGATGCTTCAGAAATAAATTTGAGGAAGGGTTGCATGTTGCCTCTCTTTTAAGTTGATGTTCTCGTTCTTTTAAAGTCTTTTCGCATATCACCAATGTCAGATGATGTTTTAGTGGACTGTCAAAATTCACAGTTTTACCGAGGAAGTCAGAGTTTCATTGCTATTTCAGAGATGCTGCATACCATGTCTGATGAGACGATTATAATGACACACTAGAAATCACTTAAATCTTAAAAATTCGCTATTGTATATGAGATAGCTGATTCAATAAGTTAGTTAGACACTTGTGGTCACATTTTTGCTCTATCCACTACATCATATAGTTGGTTAGTTACATTCATGCATTATTTGCATATGTATTAATTTTCTGGTACTTGAATGTGCATATGCATTCATATATTTGAGTAAAAAAAAATGAAGAATTAATTAATTAACAAAGCATTAACTTTTAAAAATTTTAATCAAATATATGAAAATGTAATGGAATTATAAGAGCCAAAGTATTTTTAATCAATCAAATGCAAAAAAAAAAATAAAAAAAAAAAAAAAAAAAGTAAAAAAAAAAGTAAAAATGGATAATAAAAACAGAAAAAATGCAAAAATAAATAAGTTAATAAAATTAAATTAAATAAGAATTGTGAGAAAATTATTAAGAAACTTGTCATTTTTCATCAGGGGAAGGGACAAATAGAAACATTCCTTTTAATTTAACATATTTAATTTAACTCCTTATTTTATTTTATTTTTATCAAAGATCTTATCACTTTATTTAATACGAGCGAAACAGCTCAAAATGTAAAAATCTCTTAGTTACAAATGATAATTTGAAACTGTTCAACTTTTGACTTGAAATTATTCGGAAGAGATTCAGTAGCGAAAAACGTGAAAGATATGAAAACAAATATTTTGAAGTCATTACTTTTTTTAAAAAGTTTCTTAAATTAAATAAATTTTTAAATCGTTCATATTTCAAAATGTCACACAGATAGGATCATGTTTTTAAATGTAAAATCTTGCGACTGATTTCAATAAATTTATCGATTTTATGCGTACTTATTGATAGAATGCACTTATTGTCAGACGTAAAAAAGAAATATACAATAGAAAGTGGCGATAGGAAGTATTTTAAGAAATTAAATATTTTAAGAGACAGATAATTAATAGAAAAACATTGTAGATGGATAGAAAGTACAAGCATATTTGAAGGAATTTTAATAGTGATTGAAAATAAATCGAAATTGGAAAAGCAACTTACTGTTAGACGATGAAAAAAGAAATTTCTATAATTTAACTTACAGTGAAATGAAAATGAACAATAAACCAAGGAAATTTAAATAATTGTTGACAAAAAACTGAAGTAGATGTATGTTAAATTTGCAATTAAAGATGAAAAACCTGAAATTATTATTGCTTTAAGTAAAAAAAAAGTGACTACTAAAAATGAAAAGAAATAATAATACTATTATACTAATTTGTAAATACAGAAAAAAATTTCATAAAAAGGATGATATGAGTATTTCTTTATATCATTTTCTTGTTTTCTTACTTTTATTTCATATTGGTCTATAATGATTCATCTTATAAATTTTAGAACACCATTTACAACAATGCAAAGAAAGGGAAAAAATGAATAGCTAAGAAATAACTGATGAAAAAATTAAATCTAAATGCATTTACTTATTAAACGTCTTTCATAATAAGAATTCATTAAATAATAAGGTTAATAAAAAGGGTATATTTAAAGTAAACTACCCTAAAAAAGATTTTAGGATCAAATTTTTATAAGGCATTCTGATCTAAAAAAGTAAATAATTGTAAAAATGAATTAATTAAAAAGTAAAATGGAATTAATTGGAATTTATAAAATACGAATTTATTTATTTTTTATTCAGTAATGGAACACTTGTAATAGAAATTTATAAAATTAATAGGAATCAAATCAATGAATGCATTTGACCTAAAATATTGAAAAATTTCAATATATCATTAAAATTAAAACGAAAAATCATGTAATATTTGTCAGATAATGATGTTAGAATACATCTGTCTAGATGTATTAGTATTTCAAACAGCAAACTTAAGGGCATTAATATCGAAATTCTTCATATGATATATTTTAAATAAAAAATGAATACTTACGACGCTTGTGCTGACATCTGAGTAGACTACTAGCCATTAAAATTGCTACAGCAGGAAGAAATGCAGATAACAAAATGATATTTATTGGACAAATATATTATACTAGAAATAACAAGTGATTAAATTTTCAAAAAATTTGGCTGAGTAGATCCCGAGAAATCAGTACCCAGAACAACCTCCTCTGGCAGTAATAACAGCAGTTATACGCCTGGGCATTGAGTCAAACAGAGATTGGATTGCATGTACAGGTACAGATGCCCATACAGCTTCAACACGATGCCACAGTTCATCAACCATAGTGACTGGAGTTAGGTGATGGGCCAGTCGCTAGGCAACCATTGACCAGACGTTTTCTATTAGTAAAAGATCTGGAGAACGTGCTGGCCAGGGCAACAGCCGAACATGTTCCGTATCAAGGAAGGTCTGTACAATATCGGCAACATGCGGTCGAGCATTATACTTCTGAAACGTAGGGTTTTGCAGGGCTCGAATAAAGGGTAGAGCCACGGGTCGTAACACACCGGAAACGTAACGTGCACTGTTCAAAGCACCGTCAATGCGAACAAGAGGTGGCCGAGACGTGTATCCAATGGCACCCCATACCATCACGTCAGGTAATGGGCCTGTATAACGATGACGAATGCACTCACCACGATGCCGCCAAACACGGAGGCGACCATGATGATGCTGTACACAGAACCTGGATTCATCTGAAAGGATGACGTCTCGCCATTTGTGCACCCAGGTTCGTCGTTGATCACACCATTGAAGGCTCTTTTGTCTCTGACGCAGCGTCAAGGGAAGCCGCAGCCATGGTCTCCGAGCTGAGAGTCCATGCTGCAGCAAACGTCGTCTACCTATTCGTGCAGACACTTGTTGTCTTCCAAACGACCCCGTTTCTTGACTCACGGCTCGTGACATGGTTCCATGATCCATTACGGCCATGCGGATAATATGCCTGTCTTCTCGGCTGCTAGTGTAAGGTGGCAGCATGGCTTTCCGAATTACCGTCCTGAACCCATCGATTCCATATTCTGCTAACAGTCATTGGATCTCGACCGACGCGAGCAGCAATACTGCGATAAGATAAACCACAATCCCGGTACGCTACAATTCATCCTTTATCAAAGTCAGAAACGGGCTGGTACGCATTTCTCTTTCTTACACGAGGCATCACAACAACTTTTCACCTGGCAACAACGTTTAAATGCAGTTTTTGTATGAGGAACCGGCTGAACAATTTCCTCATTTAAACACAATGTAGGTGTCACTACTGGCGCCTGCTTTGTCTGAATGCGCTGAAAAGCTAATCATTTGCATATCACAGCAACTTCTTCCTTTCGTATAAAATTCACGTCTGTAGCATGTCGCCTTCTTGGTGTAACAATTTTAATGGCCAGTAGTGTAGTTTACATTGCATTTGTTTGAATGAGCTTATTAATTTTTAATGTGTTAGGATATGTTTACTCAGTGCGGGTCATCTGTTGGCTTGATATTAATGATTAAGAGGTTTTCGATTTGTCTAAAATATCACAATTACATGATGAGATGATTAGTTGAGATTTAGTGAATTTAAACTATTTGATAAATATAAATAACAAACATTTGGTAAAAAATTATTGTCCTTGCGTATACTATTCATTTAGATATTTCATTATTAAATTTAGTGTAGTTATTAAAAAGGATAAAATTAAAAGGTTCATTTATTTTTGTCAATTATAAAGCAGAATTTAAATATCTTATAAAGATCAGTAATTTTAGCGATAATAATGGAAAAAGTATTGTACAAAATCTCAACGGTGCTAAATTTTTAAAGATATTAAAGATTTCAATGTTACTTAAGGTTTTAAGACTATTTTAACTCTCCAAAATTTTTAAATACTAATATTATGTTTGTAATTGTTGATTTATACATTATTTTAGGTATTTTATTTAATTCATTCATATAACTTCGCATTATACACACACAACAAGAATACAATGTCATAGATTACTGTTTAACCATTAAATGCAATAGCTCCATGGATAAATTCCAATATTTTGAATTTTGAAACACCACATAATCTTTGTTCTTCAACTTATGACAGATGTAATTTCAATAAAACAGTTATCTTGTGCTAAATTACTCTCAATATCAAAAGTGTACTTTTTAATTTAGAAAAGTAACATTTTTCTAATTTTTGATGATATTGATTATATATTCATAATAAAGTATAAAGTTTCAGTAAAAATAAAGCTGAATGTATGATTCATTATTATTTGGAATAGAGTTGCATGTGCATTGACTAAACCTTTAAAAATGATGAAAATTTTAGTCTATTTTTAATAATATATGAGATCATCTTATGATAGTGATGAAATATGATTCGTAAAACTACACAGTTATAAAGAATGGTTGAAACTGACAGTACAAAGTGGATTGTAATGTGAGAAAGCTGACCAAGAAAAATTTTTAAGAAAATATCATGAAACAGACTTTTTTAATAGGAAACTATTAGTCATTATCGTTGGTGGATCAAGTATAATTTAAGCAATTGAATAGAGATAAGGTAATATTTGGGTGAATCCTTAATACGAAAATTTTAATCTTAATGTATTAAGTTAGCTTTTTCTTTTAAGTTTACTTATTTTATTTTTTACTTACGTTAAAGTATGTTGTTTGAGTATTTCTGAGGAACAGTTTGATGGATTATTACTCTAGTAGGGAAGTTACAATTTAAGCCTTAAAATTTTCTTAAAATTTCTTTATTAGAAAGAGATTCATACTTTTTTATTTAATTGGTTTTGCAAAAGCCTAGATCACTCACAATTAACAAAAATCGACTATATAAATTATTTAATACAAAAAGTCATATAATTCCTATTCTTATACTTTATTTAATAGAAATTCTCATATCTAATTGCTTCGAAGTGGATTCGTGCTCGCCTACTCAAAACATATATCTTCAGCAAGGAGAAACTGTCAATGTATCAAGTCCTGGATTCAAGGAATTACGCTATCCAATAAATTCTTTATGTTCATGGACAATTATTTCCAAGGCACTCTTTAATAGAGTAAGCATTACATTATTCATTTTTACAGGAAATGATTTACATTATGTGAAAAATTTATATTATTACATACATAACATAAAAATTACATTTGTCATAAAATATTTTCTTTTTATAGTACACTACATTGCAATTAAATAAAAAAGAATAAAATATTTCTTTTTAATGTAAAACATTTAAAAGAATCACTTCATAACGCATTAAATGAAGCTTTGTTACTCTCGAATTTTATATTGAACTATTTTCTAAATACCAGACAGAGAAGTAAGTTTATAATTTTAGGAATTCAGAGTTATTGTGCTCTTTTGAAACATTATATTTTACATTAAAATTATTTAGGCAATAAATGTGCCAAAATGTATATTATAAATACATAATTTTAAATTCTGCATAAGAAATTTTTATTCGATGGAAAAGCGTATTACCTATTGATATTAAAGAAGCTCATATACAATATTTACAAAAATATTCGGATTTGCATTTTCAGTCATCCTTCAAATATGCATCCGTCTAGTTGTGAGTAGAAGGTAATTCGTTTGACCCTATATACTACTGGTTATTGAAGCTGCGACTCCAAGAAAAGGAATGATTTTCCAAATGTCAAAATCACGCATGAAAGGAAGACTTTGGGAATGATTACCATTTCAGTGTATTTGGATGACGCAAAAGCAAGAAACTACATCAGAAGCACTGTATTAGAGACAAGTTATGCTGTGGAATACCTATTCGAAAATTATTTTTTAAAATCGCAGTTTATTCCAAGGTTTTGTGTCATGCTTCGAATAATGAGAAGAAATACTTAATCAGCGGAGTCTGAATTTGATAAAACGAAGATTATTGCCTATAGAGAAATTGGATTCCGTGATATTGTCACTGGTACCACTGAAATTGCAACCAATGTCACATGAATATAAAATCAATGGGTTGATGAAGGTCATACTGAACAGCATGCAAAACATCAGTGCCCTCACAAGAATAATGCTTATTGAGAGGATAGACATATTGTGAAGTCTACCATACAAAACCGTACGGCCAAATCAATGACATTGAAAGAAAGAATGGGGTTATTTATAGAACATCCAGTATACACTCATACAGTGCAATCAAGTTTTGGAGCAGTACGGGGATTATTATTTCAATCTCTTTACAATGCAACATGGAGATAAACATGGATTCTGGTACACATTGAGATAAAGCTATAGTAATTGCTTTGTCAAGAGTGATGCCGGGTTACAAGAGTGGTACAATTTTATCCCTTCCGGTTTTGCGTTTGGGTTACTGATGTCCATATATGTATCTGGAGGCTTAGTAGAGAGGTCTCATTGCATAGTTTTGATTGTTATCGTAATAGAGGGCTAGCACCTGATGGAATGTTATAGATGTCTATTGGGTACACGACATATGTATTTCTAGTTCAGATGGACTGTAATTTTAACTGCAACATACTTATATTTTTGACATCTTAATATCATTAATTTTGCTCTTTCTTCACCATCTTTAAACAAGATTATGCAAGGGTACAAGTTGAATTCATCTTTTTAATTTTTCCAATACAAAGGGTATTCAGTAGATTTGCTGGTCTGAGAGGTCACCAGACCTCTCACAATTGAAAAAATATGGTTATAGGACACTGAAAAACAGGGCCGTCTGCAGTCATTACGGTTGAGGAAGCGGGGCATAAACTTGCACAATCAGTTACTCATTTCTAATATCTAAGTTCAGATCTAGACCAAACTCATTGGGAAAGACCAATTTTTTTGTTAGGTACTTTAGGAAGATCCTTTTTACTAGATTTTTTCAAGTTTTGAAAGTAACCAAGCTTTGATTATGAAGTTATTTTAACAGTGGCGATGTAATTTTTGTTCCTGCCAATACGATTACTTATGTTTCCTTAGGAAAATTATTGATATATTTTCAGCACTATATTTAAAGAAAACTGCGTAAGTTAATGATTTTGTAACACAAAAAAACAGATTTTGATAATAGTATTTTCAGTTTAATCATCAAATTAGAAATTTTAAAATGGAAATTATTTTAGATACAGAGAATTCTCCTAAAATTAAAGAATTTCAGTACTTTGGGTAAAAGAGAAAAAAATAAAATATCTATTGGTAAATATATTTTTATAAAAAGTTATGCAGATCTAACACTAACATTCAATCTGTGATTACTTATAAATGGAAAATATGAAATTATTTTAGTCATATTATTTCTATGAAATCTTAAAATATGACACCTGTAACTTCATCTAAAATCTTAGAATATATGAAGATAATAATTTTGAGGTTTCTTCTACAATTTTTATTTATCTAGTTTAATGTAAAAAAACATATTAGTAAAAGTTTAACGTAAATTCCTTTATTATTTAAGTTTCTAATTAAAATATTTATATTAAAAATAAATAAATTTGCCATGTAAAATTGTATTGACTATAGTACCAAATTGATTTATCATCTGCGAAAATTTTTGTTGGAAGTGTATTAGTTATAACATTTTCTTTTTCTATTTATTAGAATGTTTTTCTCAATTTTGGAAACATTTCTAGAAAACATTTTCTGATTCCTTATTATTTGGTTACTTTAAAATATATGCAAGAGTATTTATTAAATTTCTCGCACATATTAATTTTATTTTGTATTCCATGTCATTAGTTTTCTTCAACAAAATACATTTTAAATTCCTAAAAAAGCTTTAGTACCATTTATTATTATTTAGCAACAACTTTTCAGTAAATATCATATTTTAATTTTTAAGAAATCATCCAAAACTGACTTCTTCAATTCTAACAAAATTCGAGAGCAATTCGAAAAAAAGTTGGAATGTAAGTTTCTGCTATATTAATGTTTACTGGGTCTTAGTGGGAAAACAGCTTTCTTCAGAGTGAAAAATTCGATTGGTTTCTTAGCTACAGTTGAACAATGGGAGATGTGTTAAATTTTCTGCACGGATGTCTGTTAGTGTGAGAGTTTTCCAGTTAACTTTATTACGAGTCTTGAATACAGCCCATTATCAATAAAAAGTCCTCTTTGAAAGCAATTTACGTCATAGATATGAAAATGTCTGAAAATATCCATAGGCTGTAAATAGTTATAAATTCCTCAGTATATATTTCTATGTAGATATATTTTTAAGAATTAATACAGAAAAACTAACGCAAATGTATAAGAAAATAAAATGTAAAGGAAATATCACATTAAGCAGTGAAATTTTCGAATTAGAATAATTGCTTTCTCAACAAAAATACATGGCATTTATTCATTTCAGACATTTATTTCTAAAAAAATAGATAAAAGACGAATTATTTTTTTGCCATCAGTACAAATTAATTTTCTTTCCTCTTAAGTTAAGTTTCCTCTCATATATTAAAAATTTATAAAAAAAGCTCCCCCTCCAGGTACTGAAATTTAATGGCCAATAAAATGATTGATTGTATTATTTTAAAAATGTCTTAAAAGTTGGAAAATTATTAGAATGTTATAGAAATTTATAATATATTAAATATTAATTAATATATTAAAAGATTCATTTTGTAAGCATTTCTTCAGTTAAGATTATAAAAACACATGCTTGCCTTATACTTCAGTTTGGAACAATAGTACCTTTGATTTTAAATCATAATATTACATTTGTATTGGATTTTTTCAATAGCAAAAAATGCCTTTTATTTATTTTAATGATTTTTTTATAGAGATTGACTATTAATTTCATTCTGATATCCATTTGGCCTTCTTTTGACTGCGTTTTTGATGGTCTAATTTTATTTGATGGCAATTCAACGTCTGATCCAATTATAGGAAAATATTGTACAGGTACTCCATTATATGAAGTAAAAACATCGGGTCCATATCTACATATCTTGTTTTACAGCAGTGATATTGCCGGTTACCAATTCAGAGGATTTGCCTTGCAGGTGAAAGATATAGAAACAGAACGTAAGTAATTACCTTTTATATATATATATATTTATATTCATTAACAATAAAAAATTATACTTGTGGTTTGCATTTATAAGCACAATCTGTAAAAATTTTTTATAAATAGAATACCACTCAATTACAAGCAATTAATAAAGATATTTTAGAAAATGTTATTCAACTCAAACAAGCATTAAACTTTGAGGCCATAATTTAAAATGTAAAAAATATTCCGAGTAAAATAATTTTTATTATAAAGCAATATAGAAAAAGTATAGGAAAAATTTCTGAGTTGAAATCACAAAAATACTTTTTTAAATAATAATTCTAAAATTTTTATCTCTTTTAAAATATTTTAGAGAAAAAATATTTTCAAATAAAAGCAAAAAATTAATAAATATGTTATTAAAATTTGCGTACCATCACTTGTTAAGTTCAAGAACTTGCTTTATTAAAAAAGAAAAAAAAATCATTTTTAAGAAATATTATTTTGAAGAATTAAAACCTAGCGAGAAAGAGAGAATTACGTACATAAAATAATAAAAAAGTGGTGGTTAGATTTTACAAAGATAGATTTTTCAAAATTAAAAATTTATTTCAATATACAATCTGTACGTGAATTATTCATTAAACTCTGACACGCAATTAATTAAATTTTTATTTTAAATAATGTTCTTTCATGTATTTCTTACACACACACACACACACACACACACACACACACACACACACACACACACACACACACACACACACACACACACACACACACACACACACACACACACACACACACATATATATATATATATTATATTTCTTCATTAATGACGATTAGTTTGAATAACATGTTATGTAATAGATTACCTTATACTATTACAGAAAATTATTTATGATTCATTTGTAAAAATATATTTCTTCATTATGCTAAACTAATTCGTCATTAAATTTAAAATAAAAAACTTCCTCATTTTAAAGTTAATAATGAATTAGCTTAAGTTAGATCATTGCTATTTGTAAAAGTCTTCGTAGTCATTTATTATTTATTCATATGTGCTACGTAATAGAAATTGCCACTATGCTCACCCTAAGAAAATAAAGGAATTAAAAATTCCATTAAACTTGGTCAGCAAAGAATATACATTTTTCATGTATATTGGAAGTAAATTTTCCGTGTAAGGTAGTTTATATATAATTTTAAAATGTGCAGTTACCTATATTGTTTATTTGTTTCAAATTAAAATTTATCTTGATTTCTTTAGAAAATGACCAGACATTCTATTTCACTTAAAATCTCATTGTGGTAAAAATGTATTTAGAAATGATATATAAATAAATTGAAATGTGTAGGAGAGTTCCTAAAACTTATTATTGTTCAAGTTTGACAGTATATTTCCTTAAAACCAATAAGTAATAGCATATTAAATTTTGAAATACAATTTGAAATTTATTTGCTTACACCTACTGAAGAACATATATTTTTAAAAATAATCTCCAATACAATATAAATTATGATTTTTCCAGATTCAATTTGGATAACTAATGAAACAAAGCTTAAAATATTTAAATATTAATGTTTTCAAGCTTTGCTCTTTATACTGAATTTTTATTTCTCAAAAAAATGATCTTTTCAATTCGCACTGAAACAAAAGAACTATCAGAGAAACTATTTTTTTATTCAACAGTAAAATCGAAAAATCTTTGTCCTACAAGAAATATTGAAAATGTTGAATTATATAAGGTTAAACTATCATTGACATGTTTGTTTTTTATTTTTACATGAGTTTTAGTATTACTTTCTTCTTTTTAGCCAAGTATATGCCATTTTGTTTTATAAAAAATGACATTTTGATTCATCTTAGATGGACATTTCTCTCCCGGGAAAATGTCAAATATTTTCTAACCTTTCACACACAACAAGAAAAAATATGCATTTTTGACAGTGTTTGATGTTTTTGTTTTTAAGAAGTTCAATATATTTTCTTTGGCTTTTCAAATATTTCGCTAATAAGAAAAAATTCCTCACCTTAAAATGAAAAAGAACAATTCTTTGATTTTTAATACATTTTTATTTTAAAATATTTGTTTTGAAAACTTATAAACATCTATTTTATATTTTCGAAAATAAAACAACAAAAATAACCAGTTTTTATTTCAGTTAACATAATAAATATAAGAAAAAGCAAACCTTATAAAAACATTTCATACAAATCCGTTTAACAAAACAATCCCACATGCAGTTTTTATGAAACAGTTATAAAATAATAAAAGATATTTCAGTTGCAGTTTATCTAGTCATATTCTAAATAAGCATACACTATTTACAAAATATCTGAATGTATTATTACACCATTAGCCGCTAATTCGAAAAAAGTTCTATAGCATTTGTCTATTTTTTTCTATCAATTACAGCCATTAAAACCCTAAAAATGATTTTGACATGTTTTTGTTACAAGGTCTAAGAATTGTTTCTTAACATTTCGAGTTGTAGTAGCTGACATAAGCAAAAGGAACAATTTGTTTTGTAGCATAATTTCCATTTTTTTTGTCTGCTTTGCTCAACAAAATTCCTATTTAATTTCGGTGTCAAAAAAAGTTTTTAAAATTTATTTTTATATTCGTCTTTTAAAGTTTTCAAGCAAAATGTGAACAGTTTTTCTGTAAAATGGCGACTGAAGGTCCATGAATTGTTATTTGAAATCAAGTCGACCAGATTATTGCCAACTACGAATTGACTAAATTACTGTCAACAATAAATTCCTCCATGTAGTCAAAACTTTAAATTTATTCATATCTTCAAAATAAGTTCGAATTTTTGATTTAGAAACATTTTATGCACATAATTATGTTTTTCAACAATTTAATATCAATATCATTGTTTTTTAAACCTATATTTTACAGCACTTGATAACACTTTTTCTTGTATGTAAGAGCCAATGTACATTTTTCGATAGTTTGCCTTCAGTTGGAATAAATGCATTATAAATTTCTTTTTTGAAATATTTATTTCAAAGGTTGAAGGAGTTACTCTAAACATTCACAGTTTCAATAAGTGAAATATAACTGGGCACTTATCGCAAAATTGATATTTTAATAATAGAGTTTCCACAATGATATAGTTATAATCATATTATCAATGGAATAAATTCTCTATAATTTACCGTTTGATTGTGGATCTAACATATGTGTATGGCATTTTGATTGTTATTGAGATTATAAGGTTATAAGATTTAGTCAATTATGACACCTTGAGAAAATAACTTCAACTTATCATTCCAATCACGTGGAAAATTTTGGTTTCTTTTAATCAGAAACCAAGGTTATAAAATTTTGATAAGAAATAGAACTTTTTTTAAGTATATCAATATTTTTATTTTATACCCTTGAACTGAAATTTGGACAAAGTTTACGGGAAATTAAAATAAAGAAGATTTATCTTCATTATAAAAGATATGTACTTTGATAAGTATTAAATGATTTATCAAATTATTAAAAGATATTCTAAATGATACTCTCTTAAGTTATCATATGAATTTAAGACCAGAGCAGAATACTGAAAGGTTCTTTCAATTTATTATTCAGAAATGCTTGCATTTTGCATTAAAATCTGAAGAGAATTGACTTTAAAATATTTGTTTACTTCCTTTGTATGTATAAATTAAACTCATTTGGTTCAACCCCTTTTCCCCAGAAAAACGTATTTCCAATCAATCTTAGGACAACACATGATCAAAATGTAGACTCATAAATTAATATAAGAAATTACGTATTACGTGTACTATTTTAAACAGGGATATTAAAATTTATTTTCATTAACTATTGATTTCAGAATGTAATTTCATAAGAGTTCCTAATGATGAGAATAAGACATTTGATTATCAAAATAGATGAAATGGCCAAAATATATAATAAAAAATATGTTGCTGTCATCAACGACTTTCCCAATCTATCAATACTGGATACTAGAATAGAAAGAATAATATACCTGAAACCAGTAAGGAATTAAAACCAGAAGTAAGGGTAATTATAAGTTTAATTCTATTTTAAAATTATATAAGTTTTAAAATGAAAATTTTAACTCTATATTTGTTATTTTAATAAATTCGTAGCTACTAATGTCCTTGAAAAAATATTAAAAATGTCTGTGTTCCCACTATTAATCATTTTTTTAACAGTGTAGAAGACTGCGCTTTATAGCATTCGTAATTATTATTCCAAACACGAAAAAATTCTTTTTATTTTATGGAAGTTCAGGAGAGTAAACTTTGTTTAAAGAGAGAGAAAATTATTTCAAGCACATCTGGCTAGGAATAGATATTGTCTGAAGTATCTGTTTAATAATCACCATGCCATACCGCGAACTACGTGCTACGGATATCTTTCTTTAAATCTGATTCCTTCTCCTTTAAGGGTAGTTCACTCTTGCTTACAAATTGCTTTGTTTCCATAGATTTTACTGATACTGTGTATTGAAAACACAGGGTTCAACCCAAACATTTTTCAAAAATTCTGTTGGTGAAATAATTTTCTTAAAAATGTTACCAAGAACAGCAAAATATTTTAATTAGTTTAAATATTGAGAATGAAGAATACATTTGAAACTTTTACTTTAAAAATAATTTATAAAACATAAAGGCTGTGTAGATTTCACTATTGTATCCCTAATTGTAGAACGTGATTTGTTTTGTAATTAAGAATCTCCCAAAATTCTTTCACATAGTGACATGAAAGAGTTTTTGAAATCCCTAATTTGCTTGCTCTCAGTCTCTAAAATTTCAGATTTATGTGACTAACGTTAAACCAACGCTTTATTAAAAATGGTGATAAAAAACACACTTAAAAATAGTGTTATTCTTTTAGAAATTCAAAGTTGTTAAACTAATTATCATCTACAATATTGTCAAGATATATTTAAGATAGATTATTAAGATTAAGTACACCCATATTATTTTAAAATGATTTACATGAATATGGTTATAATTCTGTCGTTAAAGTTACGCAACTGTGTATAATTTTTATATTATTTCCAAGGGATCATATTTTTTAAAAAAATCTAACTTATTAGTAAACATTTGATAAGAACTAGTAGATATTAAATAAATAAAGTAATTTTGATGAACATTGATGCAAAACTCCTAGACATCTATGAAAACAAGCATCATTTCAAAGAATATCGTTTTAGAAAGATATAACTTGTCGTATTTCATGTCAATTAATGGTCTTATATGATGTGTGTTTTACTTATTATTTTTACCGCAAATGATGTTGGGAAGCTATCAAAACTTAGAAGTTTGCATTTGAAACCCAGTTTTACGAAGATTGTTGACTACAAGTCATCACTAATAATTTTTTGTGCGTAACTTTCATACAAATTTTTAAATTCTTTGAAACTAGTGATATTTTCAACTCAAACATGAGATAATCGGCAATAAATACTGCATTTCTTTGATAAAAATGTAAATTTTTTATCAATTAAGCAGACAAGTCAAAACAAACAATTAATCTTTATTATATATAATTTTGTTGTATTTCCCTCTGTAAATTTTTCCAGAAAGATTTGCAATGATTTTAAAAGCCATAAAAATTACTGATAGATTATTGTTGATAAACATGCTTGCAGATAACAGTTAATATTAAGAAGAATCAGTTGAAAGACATTATAGTTTTTCATCATTCGCGAACTCATTAAAGTGCAGATACAACTGACAAGAATAATTTAATTTGTTTCATGTGACACATTTATGAAAATATGTAATAAACAACAATAATTATTTTGCAAACTAACATAACAAGGAACTGAAGAAAACTTTAAGGTATGAATTGAAAAGCGATTTGTGAAGGAAGAACCAACAATAACCGATGAATGTTGGAAGCAAATATTGCAAATTTATGAAAGATCAAAGTTATATACTAACACATTATACATAAATAGAGACTTGAATTTATAAGTGATTAGGAAAAATATCATAACTTTTAACCTTAACAGTACAATAAAATTTCAGTAGAATAAAACTGTAAGTATAAATACAATTGCTAATTATGATTTTAATGTAGTTTTTATTTAAATGAAATATTGGAAATAATTTGAGTTTAAATATGACTAAATTATTTAATTAAACTTATTTAAATTAATAAATATATTTTAAGTTAATAAGGAAAGTTCTGATTTTCATGATCAATGAGATTTGATTTATTTTAATATTAAAATAAAATGAACATTAATAAGTTTCACAAAGAATTATTGAAAAAGTAGGATATTGAAAATCAAAGTTGAGAAACATTGTAGTTATAAATTTCTTTTATGCAATATTTTTGAGTAGTTATATAAAAATTACTCTAAATTAAAATTTCAAAGAACATCAGTTTTAAATGCTTGGAAAAGATAGGTATATGGAATTTAAATTTTACTATCTTAACAGAGCTATTTTATGGGGTAATATAAATTCCGTTAAAATTGTTATTACTTGTAATTTTTTAACAATTATAAGTACGTGATCATCATTGACAATATGTATAGTGGAATAAGATAAACTAATAATTTTCAAATAAGTTTTTGATAATATAATAGTTAAAACCACAATCAATAAGAATTCTATATCATTTAAATTAAAGAATATAATAGTGGGCTTTCATTTCAAAATAGTTTTATTATATGAATACTGTATTTAAGATTTAATTAAAAATCAAAAAAGGAATGAAGTCAAAAATAACATGACAAATGAATCCTTTAATTTTCTAGATTTATTTAGGACTTAATTGGAATTAATTATTAGTTTATATCATACATTTGAATTTCTTTTTACAAATTTATATATTTATTGTTACTCTCTTCTTCCATTTTCATGAAACAAAAAAAAATGCTCGTTGATCGCAATTATGGTAATAAGACAGACGAGATATGAGTTTCAAGAATTGGTCGTCTTAATATCGGTCACACATGAAAACACCAGAAAGTCATAAGTTCAAGGATATCAAGTTTTAATTGATCCTAGTTCTACGGATTCTTTGAACTCAAATAGAAAAATCTATGAAGTGATCATAAAGGAATAAATCACTCAAAATTATTTTAGAGAAAACAATATTTATAAATAGTTTTTTCTAGAAAAATACAGATATTTTTAGCTTGTTGTTAACACCTGGAGTATTTCTTTATTAGAATGTTTGTTTTGATATATTTATTTGTTGAATAGTTTGCATACATATATTTCACAAATATAGTAATTTATGTCATCTATTGAGAAAAAAAAATCAAGAATGTTCCAAACTTAAATTGTGCAAATAATACTGAATTTTAGTTTGTACATGGTGTTTTAATAATTTAAAATAATTTGTGAACAAAACTAACATTTGAGAATTGAAAGAGAATTCATTTATTATACATTATTAAGTCTCATTCAAACACCAGGAAAAAATATAGATAATTTGCACAGATGCAGTTACAAATGTGATTGGTCAAATCTTATTTTTTTAATGTAAATTTATTTAAACTGAAGTTATTAATTTTAAGAATAAATGAATTAATTCCATACTTTTTAATAAAAAATAATAAATAAACCATCAAAAATAAAATTTCCTTTTAGATTATAAGCATTTTGATTTCCTAAATAATAAGTAAAAAGTAGATTCAATTAATTTTTTAATTTGATTTTATTAGAATGGAATTATTTTATATTTCCGAAGTATTCTTGCTTATAAATACTGATATAAGTCCTAAATCTCTAAATTTTATTTATATATGTTATTATTTAAGAATATATATTATTATTTAAGAATTTTTTGCTTTGATCAAAGAGAAATAATATTAAGAATTTCATTTACTGTGACGCAAATAGAAATTGGCCTTTATAGCTTGAAAAGACTATTGTTAATGCATGTATATTCCTTTCATACGCACATTTGTGTATAGATGAATTGATATCTAAAAGCAATTTAAAATGTTTTCAAGTTCTAAAATAAACATAAAGTTGAAAAACGATTAAATTACTTTTGCATTTCTTCCATAAAGATTTGAAACGTTTTCGAAGCTATTTTAACGAAGCTATACAAATTCAAAAGCACAAATGATGATGTATTAGCTATGTTGGAAAGCAAGAATGTAACAAACTAATATATTAAACATTTTATCACTATATATATAAATTAATTTAAAATAAATTTTAAGTCATTCCTTTTCATTCTACTTTATTTTATACAGTGTAGGTTTGATAAAATTCATATTAGAAGTATAATTGGAATCAATATAAACTACTCAAACCTGAATTTTGATAATTTTGTAAATTTTAAGATTATTCTAAGTGCCTAAATTTAAAAATGAAAAATGTGTCTAATTGAATTCGAATTTTAAAAATAATAGAAAATTTTATGCAAAGATGACTTCTCCTGCCTAATAAATTTTCACAAACTTAATGTACACTCTAGACATATTATTTACTATTGTCACAAATATATTTAAATGATAGTTCGGTTTTTGCTTCAGTGAATTACAAAGCAATATATAGATTAAACAGTTTTGGTTTAATAGGAAAGATGTTCCTTACAATTTTAAGTTCTTTAAACATTTTTATTTAAGCACATATACCGGTTATATAATAATTATTTCTATATAAATTTTGCATTTTATTATGCTTAGTTATTATTGTAAGGATGTAAAATGACGGATTTTTCTTTATAGGTTTATTCACTAAAATGGATAAATAATTTTCATTATCCAAACTTTCCAATGAATTTTTATTTCATGGTAGTGTGATATGTTTAAAATACTCCATGCAAGTCTATCTCACAGAAATAATAAAATTACTCATTTTTCTGTATGCGTTACAATAAAATTGAACAATGGGTTACTGGTGATGATATGGGGCATAAAATAGACGTTTAGAGGCTGATTTTAATACTATCGGAGTATTTATAATCTACTATGTTTTCATGCAGAAATTGATACTCAGATAAACTGGATGAGAAATAGTAGCAATAAAACAATAACACATGTGCAGCCTTTTCAAAAACGCATAGTAATTATACGTGTTAATGAAGTTTAGTAGTTAATTTCTGAAATGTGTGTAACCGATTTAAATTTCCAATGAAAACTACTTAAGACGATATCGCCTCAGAAAGTTACAGATATAAATTAGCCATGTAGAAATATAGATATAAATTGGCGATGTTTAAAACATAGTCTGACAAACATCAAAAATGTTAAATAGTTTCATGCAATATTTGTGATATATAATGAGGTTAATTTTAGTTTTATTTACTATTAAATAATTTAATTAGAATTTGCTAACGTAACTTATGAAAACAGGTTCTTATTGATATGAAATTATATTTACAAGGCAAAATATCCTTCAGAGTAAGACTTAAATTTATTTTATACGACTGCGAAATATTGTAAGCTGTTTCATATTTTAATGTAGAATAGATAGTACAAGAATGACTAATATAAAATTTCAAACCAAAATGATAAAAAGTTACAAAGAAAATAAAACAAATTAATGTATAATTATTTAAAAAAAGGAGAAAGGAGACTAAAATAAACAACCTAGAAAGTAACTATTACATATCATTAAACTATTTCAGGTTTTTATAACAATTTCCTTAATCTTTTACAAACGTGATGCAAAAAAATAGTTTCTTTTTTCTTTAATACTAAATTGGTTCTTGCAAAAATACATCGGTGACTGCTTTAATTGATCCAATTAGTGAAACTTTTTTAATCTGAAGAGATGTCAAAAATCAATTTTACAGAGCAAAAGAAAAATTTCCAAATATTAAACATAGTTATTTTTCTACGAAATCCTACACTTTTATATATGGAATCATTATTCATCGTTCATTTCTAGTAATCGATGGAAACAAGCGATACATATACGTGTCGTCATTTTAGATTTATGTTGCAGAAAATATAAATATATTACACTTTATGCAGCTTTGCATCTGATAAATGTAACCTTGAGTTAACTTTTCGTTTTTCTTAATATAAATTTTGTCATAAGGTATTCATAATTATCCACAGCTTAAACATAAAATGAAAATTCCACTGACGTATTTCGAAAAAAATCTGAATGTTTTTCATATTATTCTCAAACATTTTTTATATTATTAGAAAAATTAACATTATGATTTTTTAGATCTGTGCATTCGCTATTATCACTAAAGTTCTTGAAACATTTTGAATTCATAAAACGGAGAGAGAAATATTTTAATGATTCCATAAATATTTTTTGAAAATTATTTCAGTTAATATAATATTTAGATATATTCTCTTTTCGTAATAAATATAAGGTATTTTTCAAATTCTATGAAATAAAAATCTTCTGCGTCTAAAACATTTTAAAACATGTTGATTGCATTTTGTATAATAAAGTTAAAAAATAACAAAGAATTTCTTATAAAAGCCTGATAATTTACTAATATTGGGAGTAAACGTTTTGTAGGCACTAACATATATTCAAAAGGTGTTTCACCCCTTAAACCACGAGGAAAAACTTCCAAAAAATTATCCATATGCCATCTATGTTAGATGTTTAATTATAATTTAATATTATAATAGATGGCATATAATTTAGCCTATCTACTTTTACTGGAAAGTGCCTGAGACGGGCATTAGAAATAACAAAAGCGCCCGTGTCAGACACGGGCAAATGCCTTAATTGGTTAAAGATTAGTTCAAATGCTGGTTTAAATATATATCTTGCACAAAAACTTAAAGTTTATGTTTAGAAATTGTAAAAGCTTCATGAACAAATTCATACATATATTTATACAAAGATTTATTTGGACTAAATTTTTGAGCGCCGACAGATAAAAACAGTATAAAAGATTACTAAAATGTGCTTGAATATGACATGGATTTAATTGTCTTTCAGATTCTAATGTTTTTTGATATTTTCAGGCATATTTAATTAATTTTTCTCTACAAAATCTCGTTTAAAATAAAACTGTTTAATCATTTAATTTTAAATAGCATAATGTTAAATCGTTTAATTTTAAATTGTAAAGTTTTCTTTTTGCATTACATGTTTTACATTAATTTTAGTTGTGACTACTTAAGAGAAACATTTATTCGGTTGCATTTATTATGCCATTTTAAGCTCTTCTGTATTTTTAAATATTGTTAAACATTTATTGTAAAGCTAGACAACGTGGAAAACAATGGTGCTCGTATTCAATTTCAGAATTTGCTATTTTTTAATGTGATATGACAAGTAGTGGCTAATGCAATACAACACGGAGTAAAATATGCTTGGAAAAGGTATGTATATGAGGCTTAAATTTGCTGAAAATAGATTATTAGGAAATTCAAAAATTTAACTTTTCGTGGTTCTTATCTATGCATTCTCTTATAAACAGTAACAAAACCTGTAACTTTTTGCCTTAAATTAATTAACATGAAAAACTAAAATACCATTTAGAGCTGAATAAAATGCTTCAGTTCTATTAAATAAAGTTTACTGTTGATGATATCTTTTTTTTAATGTTATTTAACTAATATGAATTTAATTAAGAAAAAATATTAAGGGTTAACTGTAATTAATTCAACACTTATATCTTGTAATTTATAAAAAAATTTGCGATGTTTTAAATCAAGCGTATTAAATATTTTAAACTAAAAAAACAATGCGTATCATTAAAATATAAGAAACGTATAAAATAATCAATCAAAAATAACTTGAGCATGCTTATTTTAATACCTGAGATTACAAATAAAATAACTCTTACTTAAACGCAATAACCGGAACAATAATTGTTCACGTGGAAAGTAAATTTGAAAGCAGACGAAGCATTTAAAAAGTAGATATATCACTTGATTTACCGCCGAATTTTTTTAACACATTTGTTTCCTTCTAATAATGACTTCCTGCTTCAATTGAATAACAAAAAAAGTAATTAACGTTACAACACTTTCAATAATCTTGCATCATGAATCGCCCTCCCCAATAAAAATTAAATTTAAGTTAAACAAAGCTTTTAAAAAAATTGTGATATTGAATTTTCTTCTGTAGTAAAAATTTTAATCTTTGTAATTTTCTGCTTTGCTACATTATTTGCATATTCAAATGCAGCCAGAAAGACACACAATGATTTTTAATAGTATATCATAATTTTGTTTTTCTTAGAATAAAAAAAGGTCATTAAAAATAACAAGTCAAACAATTTAATATTATGTCAAACTTCCTTTTAAATATTTAATGCTCATATGTTCTTTTTTTATCATGCCAAATGGCTATGTATTAAATTATGTCAAATCTTAATGAATTTAACAGAATTAAATTATTTGTACAAATTTTAATGTTTTCCGTCAAAATATTAAGCCAATACAATGTAGGTTTTGTTTTACTAGGTAATTAAAATATAAACAATCATGTTATCTTGGTTAATAAAAATTTATTATAACCAAGAATTTATGATAATCAAGATTTGTTAATTATGTTTGTATATTTACACTTATAATGTATATAGTGAAAATAAAATTCAAACATCATTTTTAATTTATGTTTGTTATTTTATTTTTAATTATTATATTTTCACTTACTTTTTATTATCTTATTAGTTTCACTAGTGTCATTTTTGTAATAATCATTGTTTTTCAAAATTAGTTTTACTTTTATGATTATTTATTCTTCTTGATAATTACTCACTCTATTTTTTATTTATGTATATTGTGTTCTATTTAAAAAAGCTCATTATTTTACTTTTCATAATATGCATACGTATTTTTATAAATCTAAAATGCAAAAATTAAATATTTTTTTATGAAATTCATGTTATTTCAATACACACACACACACACACACATATATATATATATATATATATATATATATACATACAAATATATATATATATGTGTGTGTGTGTGTGTGTGTGTGAGTGCGTGTGTGTATAAGCAACTGTTATAGTCAACGTTTGGTAAAAAACAATTATTTATCTTTTTTAAACTAAACAGGACAAATAAAAGTTTTTATACAAACATTTATGAGTAGTTACTTGGATTTTTTGCAAATGTAAATTTAAACACATATTTAAATAGATTTTTCTGTAAAGTAAAATTCTATTTTGATTTGTAGATTATGCAACTTTCAGGGGAATACACAATGAATTGTTCCATTTATGAAAGTTTATATTCTAGTTTTCCCTTTCTTAAGTGGATATCATTACCCGAAAATTTTATTTATTTTCACATATTTTTTTCTAAGTTAGAACATACAAGCACTTTTAAGAGCTGAAAAATAGTACTAATAATTTTGATTTCATATTATTAGTAACATTAAGGAAAATGTAATGAAACTTTATTTCCACTAAGACGTAAATGAAGCAATTATCTGGAAATTTATTATTTCGGATAACGGTTAAAAATAGTACTTGTGTGTTTTCATCACGTGAACGCAGTATATTGTTTGAAGGAAGCATTTAAATTTAGCCCACAAAATGTTTTTTTTTTAAGAAAATCTGAAAAAACTATAGCAACTACAAAATAATACTGAATTAGTTTTTCAAAAACAAAATAGATACAAAATTGATACAGAATTAGCTTTTCTTCTGTTACCCGATACAGAAACTGAAAAAGAAATCAAATATTTTCAGTGTTTTTACTTTAAACACATACAGATGTCAATACTCAGTCACTCGTTAAGAAAATAAAAACAAAAGCCTGGAAATACTTTTCCGTTTGGTGACTCAGACTGTTACCCTCACTTTTTTGAATTTCTCGTGGTAAATAGTGTATACCCGGAAGAGAATAGTTCATCAGAAGTGTGATGAGAGAGGCGGAGGAGTCACTTAAAGCTTTTTAATTTCCGGATGCTTGCCTTTTACTCTGGTATCTAGCTCGGGTGAGAGCCTTTTTAAACTTTTCTTTCAGATCTAAGAGTAAAAGTCTTTTCTTTACGTTTCAGATTTTCCGATTTGCTCCGCTGATTTCCCTTAATTTTGACTTCTTTTTTACGCCTGCTTTTTTACGAGTAAATCACTGCTCAAATGGCATCAGCTTAAAATCTGTTTTTAATACCGACAGTGCAAGAAATAGATCCATAGAGTAGGACGGAAGAAGGAGCTTTAAATATCAAAAGAAACCTTTGTCTACCATCAAAAATAAGCTTCTGTGAAAGAATTGCCTCTTTTTAGTTGCAGATAAGAAATGAGATTCTACACACAATTGAGTTTAATGCATATTTTAAATGTCATTATGCATTATCCTTTGTATTAAACATTTGCTGACGTGGTTGTTATCAAAAATAAACTGAAGGTTTACGCAAAGCACAATGATGATTTTATGTATGAATTTTATAATATTTTTATGAAATAGCTTGATTTAAAGCAAAAGGAGCTGAAAAGATTATTATTTTCTATTTCTCTATCGTCAACACATTTTTAAAGGTAGAAAATGTAAAACTTTTAAGTTTGTTTTTAACAAAAATAAGAACACATTCATAAAAGTCAGAAAAATTTGAGAGTCTATTTGAAACACATTTCAGTAGGAGTCTCTTAGAATGTGAGATGATTACTTAAAAATTATAAGAAAATAATAACTGATTAATTTAAAAATTTTAAAAAGACTCTATACATTAGCAATTTCATTTGAATGAAACTTAGCCATATAAACTGACTAATAAAAAAATGTGGTTTCTTAAAATAACACAAAAATTTGTTATCTTTATCCAAATATAAATATAATTATTAATACAGAATTATTCACACAATAAAACAAACATCTGAAAATATCATTTCGGTTCTTATTGCTACAATCATCAAATCAGAGAAGAGCATTATTCTACATCCATCACATTTAAGAAGTTTATGGTTACGAAAATAACGGATTACAATATAATGCGTATTATCTCATATATTATGTTAAGATTATTTTTGTAGGCGTTAGAAGCTCATGAAGGTAAAAACTTAACTAAACTTTCTATTATGATGTTAACGACATATTTGAATTTGTAATTAAGATGATATTGCATACATTAGTGGTTCTATCATTATTATTCATCACATTTATTGATTCTTTTAAGAAGAATTTAAACATTACTAACTATATAAAAGCTTTTCAATTTGGTCTAACATAAAATTTTTGATAAGAAATCGTGATTTGACGCATATATTTTTTATGCCTGTTAGTTGCGTTAAACTATGTAGGCAATGGAGTTCAAGAAATTATAGAGTACCAAGCCAAAAAATGTTCATAAAGATATATTTACCATGAATTCTTAATAATCTTTTGCAAGTGTATTATTATGGAAAGTTTAAGATTTTGTTAATAAAAACATCTTTGGAATTTAACTTAAGCATTTAATTGATTTCATGTAAAAATCTGATCCCATCTGTTTCAGGCTATAAATCATGTTAGCTAAGAACGTTTTTCACAATGATTCCGATTAAAAATCCAAACATTAATCAAAAGCTTGCAGAGAACATCAATAGATTGAATTTGATCCTAAATTCCACAATTTGAAATGTAGTTATGTGTCACATTTTTAAGCAGATAATTTTTCATGTATGTAAACTTATTTGATTTCGTTCAAACTATGTTTCTATAATGAACTTAAATTCAAAGTACATATTCACAGGAATTAAAAAGAGAGGCTATAACATTCCGATGCAATGTTATTGGTTTATTTCTAACTGCCAATACTGCAAACAACATTTTTGACTAAGTTTTTGAATACCATGAAAAGTATTCTTAAAAGCTATTAATTTTCATTCATACTCTAATAATTCGTTTAAGATTTCTCAGACTTTCTATAAGAGAAACCCTAAGGTACTATAAGAGAGCTATTAATGATGATTCGTAATTTGATAAGTTGTTAAATCAATGTGATAATGATAAAACTTTCAATTATGTAATTAATTATAGTTATCAAACTTTCAGTTCTGATGACAATAATTCCTGCCAGAATAGATAATTTCTTAAGCTACATTAAGGAATTAAAATTTTTTATTTGCTTATTTACTAAGACATAATTTTTAATCAATAAGAAATATAAAGATATTACCTTTGAAATAATATTATGTGTTAAAATGCGATATGCAGATATGTTTATATTAAAATATATAAATGATTTTTTATTGCACGCATCGCTTATAACATAATCGACTAAGTACATTCTAATATAACATTTGAAGAAAATTTTTTATTGTTACATCAATTTAACTTTAATGAAGATATTTAACAGATAAAGTGTTGAAGCATTAAAATATAAGAAGCAATTAATTTTCAGACGTATTTAGTTTTATTCATTGGTATTGTAATTTAATTTAAAAAATTTCAATATTTTGCTGCAGTGTGCTCATACCTACTAATTTTTCACATAACTGTTAATAATAGTAAAGTTTTCAATAATACTTTCGAATACTTCTCTGGAAAATACTCAAAGCATGCAATGGATTTTAATGTATTAAATGTACACTTCGTAGCAGTTTAAGTTTTGTACTTTCTCTCTTTTAATGGAGATATAAATTGATAAACATTAAAAATTTACAATCTTTGAAATATTGATTAATATCATTGTTTTACTAAAAATGTGAAGCATAAATAATTAAATCATAAACTTCCGCAATCATTAAATCTTATAGAGCCAAAGAAGTTTATAAGTATGCAGAATTAAATTATGAGGAGAAATATTTGTAGCACACATAGCCTCGCCAATAAAATCATTATCTTTTCCTCATCATGATAATTAAGTTCTCAATAAAATTAGTATCTAATGCCTTGGGAGTATATCTGTGATAAGAATCGTTAATAACATTCGATCAGAATCAAACTGAAATGATGTCAGAAGTGTAATCAGAAACTCACGCGACTCTCGTTAGGACTGTGGCGCCATTAGTGCCTATATTAAGAACACTTATTTAAGATAAAATATTCTTATAAAATATAGCTCACTTCACACATCTAATCTAATTTTAGATGTCCTTTAACAATGGTCAAAGTGTAATTTAAACATTAATTAGTTGTGTGCTATATTTTCCAGAGTGTAATTTGTTTTATTTTTCCATTAAAATGAAAAATGAAATTTTCTCACCAATGTTTAATAAAATTTTCTTTCGTTCGAATCTCATATAGTCATGAAGTCAATATATGAATTGTTTTACATGTGGATTTTTTATACGTGACATTTTTGCATGTATTTATTTATTTATAAATAAAAATATTTTCGTTTTTTCGTTTCTTAAGAAAATAAAATGTTAAAAGCTTTAAGATAAGATGGCTCTTGACAGACTATCATATATAAAATTTAAAATAAAATTATAAGATTACAGAAATATTATTTTTTTGTTTCAATCTTTGAGTAATATTCTAATGTTCTGGAGTCAGGCGTTTTTGAGTAATACTTTTTTTTTTAATCTCTTTTGAATTTAATGCTGTTATGTGTGTTTGTATATTTTACGCTTATCAAAATATATTAAACCTTCAATGGGAATAATTATTATGGATGAAATTCTATACTTCATAGTTAAATAGTGCATTTTTGCATACAAAAGTTCCTATTCAGAACTTTTTTCTTTGACTTATATTTTTGAAAGTCATTTGTCATTCCTCAGTTTATATTTATTTCACATTTATTATTCAAATTACACTCAAAATGTAGATCAAAATACTTAACCTACAAAAATTATGAATGATAAATTGTGCTACAAGAAAAATATAAAGCATTTAAGCAATTTAAAATCTCAAAATATAACCATCAGAATATGAAAACTAAAACTTTTACTTGAAGTTTTCTGCTTACACCATAATTTTATTTTTTTTTTCGAGTGATATGGGGTGCGTTGCTTCACTTTTCAAACTGAACTATAATTTGGTGTGGAGTCTGACTTCCTCAGTGCACACATGCCGTAAGTACCCATTTATAGGGTAGGCAACCATTCATACAAGGAAAGGACAAAGACAGGAGAGAGAAAAAGTACATCCATGCCCGAACCGGGATTCGAAACCAGGACCTCCCTATCTACTACCATAAATCAATGAATCAATAAATTACTTTCAGCAATTAACATTTTAAAAATTTCGTTTTTGCCATAGTCAATTATTGCTGTAGTTACAAAATTCCCTTGAAATTAAATTTAGATGAAATGAACATTGCTGCGTCATAAAGATTTTATCGCATAGATGTTTCCAAATCAATATGTTAAGATGGGCACTTGGAATTTTCCATGATATTATTTCTTATCCTGCATGAGTAGGATTATATAAAATATTCTTCTAGAAATTATATATTGAATCCAACAAATAAGGGATTGGCTTATGCAACTAGGTCATCTTTAAACTGATGCTATTATCTGAAAAATGAAAAGATGCTGGCCTATTTGTCAAAACTATTGCATTAAAGATTCAATATGTATAGTTTATCACTTCTAAAATATTAACTTATTAACAATACATTATACTCCTTCTCTCTCTCTCCCCCCCCACACACAATTAAAATTCTGTAAATTGTAATCACAGATACTAATAATTTGACAACCTTTTATGTTATATAAGACATGTCATATCTTGCAACATTTTAATCAAGTGCAATATTCAACTTATAATTAAATTGAAGGATTTTGATCAACAAGTAATGCCTTGTATAATTTCGTGACAAACTAGCTTATTAGTGCTGATTACAGTTATCTTATATTACATCCATAAAAAAAATCTGAAATTGAGTAGTCTACACTATTGAAAATAGTCAGTGGAACTTCAATCAGACGAATAATTTTTGTTGTGTTACTACATTAAACGTAATCAATTTTAAAAGATTTAAATAAACTCTTAAGAATATCGCAATGAGCCTAATCTAATCGATATCAAAGTTTTCACTTTATTAAATATCAAAAAAGTTTTATTTAACATCTTAAATGAGTTAGAACTTATTGATACCCATTGAGTACTGAAAATGAACCAATTTTTTAAGAAGGAATAAAAAGAGTACTCTATAGTTTAGAGTTTCATTAAGTAATTTTGGTTAGGATATATTTTTCATTGCTTAACTGCAATTTATGGACATAGGGGCAATTTTCAATTGTTATGTTACATGCTACTTATTTTATGTATTGAAAACTATTATTATTTTTTAAAAATGATAGTTGTGTTTACTTGTAAAGATATAAATTCTAGCGTCCATTGTTAGTAAAAGAAAATTTGATATTTACTCATAATTATTATAGTTGAGAAAAGAAAAGTATGAGGTTATAAATATCCCATGATCTGTAAACTTAACTATGCATCACTTCACTTGTTCATCTGCTATTCTATTAACTTATGCATCAATCTCAGAGAAATGTCCTGTATTTTAAATGACTATTTTTTTAAAAATTATTTTCATTACATACACAACTCAATCTCCTAAGCATATATTTAGCTACTTTTACCATTTTGTCGAATATGTGGAAAACCTGACTTCGAAAAATGTCTATATTTATTTCTTCAGCGTATTTTTATCATTTGGAAAAACATTTTTTCTTAAAATACTTTTCAATTTTGAATAGTCGTATGTTTAATCTCACACATATTCTACAGGAACAAAAAAATTCATTATAACAGCTGAAAATTTCTTCTTCAAATATCGGTGTTTATTTGTAATAATGTGTTAAATAAGGACCAAGCGTGTATGCAAAGATGCCTCTAGAAGTACTTAAAAATAAATAAAATATCTTCCATATATACGAACACTGTATAACCGAATATAGTATAAAAGGTTTGAAAATTAATATTTAAGTACATTAATTTAAAAAAAAACCCTTAAAAACAAAAAGTTTATTTTAAGAACTTCTAAAATGCTTCGAAAATAAAACATTGATTTTGAAATGTATTTTAAGGCTGATGTATTTTTATTTATTATGTTTAAATTTAATTTTTAAATTTACAATGACTTTCAGCTGTAACAGGAATATAATATGAACTAATGTTTGTTTATAAATAAAACAACTCTAAAATTAAATTCTTACATTAAAACTAGCATTTTAATTTTAATAAAATTAAAATAGTTTATACGAGTAAATCACCAAAATGTATTTTCGGATCTTTTTCTTTCCGCTTTTTTGCACAGTTTGCATTGCAAGTGTTTTATAGCCCGTATAAAATAGTTTTAATTTGACTGCCATTATGGTTTGAATCACAAGAACCTTATTTTAAGCAGGGTATACTCTGCATATAACATGAAAGTTCAGCTAAAAAAGAAGTAAAACCAGAAATGCACATTTATCTTTTTTCTTTTTTTCAAGAATTTGTCTGAGTGAATTCTATTTAAAACTTTCAAAAACAGTTTCGTGATCGAAAGTAGTAAAATTATTTGAAATGTCTTTAAGAAAAATTTGTAAAAAGCAGGTGTTAATGGTACGAAAACGTTTCAATCCTTTTTCTTTGAAATTTATTCATGCGAAATATTTTTCTGTCATTTGTTTACAACTCAGTGAACTTAGCGGAAAGAGAAATAGATCGAGTTTTAGTTGGTAAAAAGGGTGATAAATTTGAAATAACAAGATCTTATTTGTAGTAATTCAGTGAAATATATACAAGGAAGATATCTGTGTTCGAATAGTATGGGGAAAATATTTACATGATATTCTTTATATACGGATTGCGCTATAACGAAATAATAATTCAATTAATAATTCATTTAAAATTACTTTTAATAAAATATACTCTTCTAAAATATAGAATGTTTTGTTTATGAAAGAAGTAATTTTTTATTAATTTAAAGTAAGAAAATATTTCTAAAAATCTTTTATTCTGTATACATAAAAAGAAATAGTAAATTTTTTTTACTAAAATAGTTAATGCAAATAGATCTCTTTTAAAATGTTTAAAATTGTTATTATCAAAAATTGTAACTATCACTCGATTTTTGTAAAAGTAGCTTCCGGTTGCTGAATTGCTAGTGCTCTGCCCTTCAGCTCTAGAGTTCATAGACTCACACATAACTCAGGAGTGTTTGTTTCCATTGGTTAGGTAACCACTAACATATAATTGTTCAAGATCCTGATGCAACAATCCCTGGTTTGAAAAAAGTGATTAGAGAATAAGAAACAAAGCCAAACAAACCAAACCTATAATGGATAGACAGTAGATAGTCTAAGATAAAGCATCTGTTAATGAGGGTTTTTAAATTTGGAGTTCCTGAACACACTCATATGTAAATAGCCTGTCATGTGTGAGGAATGGTCGTTACTTAGCAAAAATGCTCCAATATAATATTATAAAACTGCACTTTCATTTAAAATTGATTTTCATTGCTTTTGTGAAATAAATATTCTCATGCAATCAAACTTAATTGTAATTATTTGCAAATGCTTTCAATCCGTGTCATGTTAGGAGATAATCTCTAAGTGCCTCCAATTGAGAGGAACAAGGATTGATCAATCACTCTACTGTCGTTTTTTGATCAAAGCGATAATTTAACTAGTACATACGGTTTGCAAACAATTCCTAATTACTACAAACAACTACCTGTAGAAATAGAAAAATGGAAGAGAAATGCCTCTGCCAAAGGTGCATTAAAGTACGAAAATAGCTAATAAATCATATGATTTGTGAAATACATTTATTCATCAATTAACCCTCAATAATTTGCTGGACAAAAATATAACGATTTGTTCAGCTATTTTATTCTTTATAAAAAGTAACATATCGACATATTCGGTCCATTATAATCTTTAAAATTAAATGTCATTCTATTATTTAAAAATGTACAAAATATTGTAAAAATTTGGCAAGTTAAGTATTTTCAGAAACTGTCAAGTAGTATATGAATAGTTTCTAAGTAATTACGAAAACTTTTTAATAATTAATATAATTCATTTAACCATTGATAACCTAGCAATTCCGAATGTAATTCACGCAGCACTTGTAATTTTCATAAACTGAAATCAAAGTTTTAAGTTAACCTTTAAATTATTCGAAAATATTGATAAGAAGTATTTATTATATATATATACCTTCATAAGATAGGGACTCTAGAAGAAAATATATAAATTTCATATGTATGTTACTGAGAATTATGGAAATTAATTATTACATTAGACTAAAATTTCTAATTTGTATTTTAGAAAAAATTTATCTTGAACTGCATTTATATTTAAATCTGTATTATACATGATCAAGCACATACTTAATCGAAACAAGAATAAAATACTATCCTACTTAACTGAAAAAAGAAATTATAATTTTCTAATAATTTTTTAATATATTAGTGCTGCCATCTATTGGAAAATATAGAAAATATACTTGTTTTACAAGTGAAAAATAAAGTAATTAAATTAAATGTTTCACAAACTTTTCATTTTGTTTTCGGTAAAGATATGTATTAATTACGCCTTTCTCACTAGTTTTATATTCTTTAAAATCGCTGTTTGAACAACTTTAAATATCTTTCAAAATTCTTCTACCATTTGAATGTATTATATTTTCGAAGAAGAGATAAGTCTATAACAACAAGCTGTTTAAAGTAAATTCCAAACCAATAAAACCGTTATGGTTTCAGGTAGGATATGAATCTATAAACAGTTAATCATATTTTACACGTAAAATAGATGCTTTATATAACACCCTTACAATATTAATTTTAATGTAAAATATTATTAAAATATTATTTTGATATTTGAAATAGGATATAACATCAAAATATCCCAAAAGATATAAATAATTATATTTTTCACTAAAAAATTTCCTTTTCAATTTTATAGATTTTAGAAGCTAAATATTGCAATCTTTTGTACGTTTGAGGAATATTTTCTTTAATTACCAAAATATAAGATTTTCGATTCTAAAGTAAATCAAAATATTTATGGAGTTAAATTGTTAATTAAAAATTTTACAATCTTTACTTAATAATGTGAGTGACAGTAAATTTTCACATAACATCACCCATAATGTAATTTACAACACTTTTTATTTATATAACAATCAGATAAATAATTTTAATTTTCGTGATAATGAGTAAATTTGAAAATCCCCCAAAAAAAATTATTGAGTGAAGTTATACTTTAAAATTCACAAATTCTTTTCTTTAAAATGGAAGCAAAATTCACATAACAATAGCATTTACATTAATTTGGATACTTTCAGTTTTTAATCAAAAATATTGTTAAATGTTTTCTCTCATAAATTTAGGCAGAGTAGTTTCATTGTCATCTAAAAAAGTTTAAGGCCTAATGCATGCATATGCGATAAATGTGACTTTTAAATAAAGTAGTTAGAAAAAATATTAAATTTAAAACAATCTTTTAATTCCATTTACCTAGGTGAATAACAGAATATTAAATGAATAAATAAAACATTTAGATACCCGGAAAAAAATTTTCCTTGTCCTGTTTGGATGCTTTTTATCGTTGTTTTATATTTCGTGTTTTAAGCACTCTCTTCAAACATGAATCTAGTACTAGTAATAAAAACAAATTTGATAAAAAAATAATTTTTTTTTAAAACTAAAATAAATTTTATATCTATGTTTAGTTTTATTCTACATTTCATTATTTTTAATCAATTTACATTATATTCTTGGAAACTCTCTCCTCATATTTGTTTATATTCTTGATAATCTTTCATGATTTTTTAAATAAATTTTAATATTGAGTAAATGTTGTGTCATTCTTCTTACACAAAATATTCTTATGTGAATAATGAGAAAAATTTTGTTTTTAAAAGGCTCACAAAACCAGGAATTGTTGGAAATTCCAGAAAACAGTGCATCCGTTTTATTATACAATATAGTGTAGATATAGTCTCGATAAACGTGTTAATTTTATATAAGTAAAGTAAAAAGATATTACGAAAATTTAAAAAACTTTATTTCTTATCTTAGAATAATTTATAGGTGTATTATGTTTTGTTAATTTTGAGACTAAAATTATTTAATCACTGAAATTGTCACCAAATTATCAAAAATTGTTTGTTCATATGAAATGAAATTAATTTACTATTCATTGCTCTTAAAAATATATCTAAAAATATATAATGTTATTAAAATATAAGAATAGTAAAAATTTTGTATTGCTTTATGTATACATATATGTAACATTCAGAAATATTTACTCAACACAACAAATATTGCCCGTTCTTTAATACATTGTTCTATTATACAGTTGAATTCAACAAACATATTTAAATTATCTTTGAAATACAATAAATAAAAAACTTATAGAATAACTTTTTCTATGAGAATATAAAAATTTTATTTTATAAATATTTGAATTCGCTTATGAATATGCGAAATTTTTTTATACGTTTTCATTTAAACTTCAGATACAACAGAAATTTCAATGAAAATTCTAAAGATGTTGACTATAGGAACGGAAACCACTTTGAAATAAGCTTTGAAATCAGGAAAAGGGTGATAGGAAAACGGGGTATTTCTGAAAATGTGTTCTTCTTTTTAGTTTCCTGTTCATACATTGGGATCCTTATTTCCTATTTTGATTCCGGAAAGAATATTTTTTCTATGAAGATAATACGGATGTGGTTAAATTTTTGCAGATGTGTTGAATTCATATTTTGAATAAAAAAGGGATCTGAAGTTTTACATCCGAAGAAAGTTTTGTATTGATAACTCTTCAAATTTCCGTCTTTATATTTTCCAGACAGAAAAGTTAAATTACTACATTTGAAAAGAAGTTATAATTTTGAGTCAAATTTTCATTTAATTTATTACTGGTGTGTGTTTGATAGAAAGAGGAATTTGAATTAAGCTAATATTTTTCTTTAAATAATCCAAAAAGATATTAACTTTTAATTGAATTTAAAATATAGTTTAGTGATGCAAAAAAGTATAATCATAAAAAACAATAGTTTTTAATGATTGTTATATTTTAGTTATATATCTTAGTTCATAATTAAGAACCAACGGCAGGTAATCAATAAGCACAAAAGTATCTGTTAGTTTGATTGAATTATTATTGTTAACTCTGTGACGCGATAAATTTGAAAAGATGAAAATTTTACTGTGTTAAGTTTTAAAAGCTGCTACTTTAAATGGTATTTAAGACAACTTTTGGAAAGGAAATGCGTATTCCCAGCACTTATATAAAATGAATCCCAGAACTTCATATCACGTTTTAGCTCTTTTAAATTTTTCAAGTTTGTTCTTTAAAAAAAATAACTCTGATTTTTTGTAAAAACAGACTCTTACATCTTATCTTTTCTACTAAATATGATAAAATATAAAATAAAATGAAAATTTTTTGAAATTATGTTATTTAATTTATAAGAAACCTATGAATGATGAAATGAACTGTTGGTGATCATCTGGGTAAAGGTTCATATATAGGGATCCCTCTTCAATCATTCATATTACATTAACGTAGAGGGTATATATTACACATAGGAGTTACTTAATAAGTTAATAATATAGAAAAATTTCATACGAAAATCATATTAAAATATCTTTTCCTTAGTTAAATATTTATTCAAATCTCTACAAAGGTACAAAATAGGATGTATTATTTAAACAATCTGTTACTTACCTTGTATTAGTAAATCATAATGAAAGGGTAAGAGTTTAAGACGATGGTTCAATATTATGCAAAAAATCTCATTTTCAAGTGAAAATTACGGTTAGTTTTAAATTTGGACAACTTAAAATGATATCTGGGAGAAAATATTTGGAGAATAAGGAACTCATGTAACACTATAGCTAACGATTGTGAAAGTATGATTTATTATGAAAAAATATGCTAATTTATGAACCTCAAGGAACATAGTTAAATTTTACTCTTGAGTCATAATGAGTCTGATAAAGAAAAGGAAATGGCATAAAAAGTCATACTTGCTCCAAAGAAAATTAAAGCTCTTAAATTTGCCACCAGGAAACAAATACTTCTTTTTTTTATCAGAAGTGAAAACCATTGTGTAAATCCTGATATAATATGTTTTTACGAATGATTTACTGGGATGAGTCAAAGTAAAACAGAAAAATTTAAGTACTTTTAAAAAAATGGAATTAGAATAAGGTATT
Organism: Latrodectus geometricus; assembly: GCA_026290005.1. Classification (NCBI taxonomy): domain Eukaryota; kingdom Metazoa; phylum Arthropoda; class Arachnida; order Araneae; family Theridiidae; genus Latrodectus; species Latrodectus geometricus. The sequence continues at coordinate 416,217 of JAPDSC010054272.1, forward strand.
GCTTAGTAAGATATATATATATATATAAGGACCACGCACAAAAAATCTATTATGAAATAAGAGATGAAGAAACATTAAAGAAAATAGTTTTAATAATCCTCAAGTACGTGATAAGTGGATAACGTGTACGTGGACAAGATGGAGACAGTATATACAGAAACCACCGGTGAAGCTTATGATTGAAACAGATAACATTTTAAAATAAATTAAGTAATCTTTTTGAGAACAGAAACATTATATATTTGAATAATTTCTTTTAACCCTTTGACTGAGCACCCCGTCATTTCCACAGGCAACTCAAATATAGCAAATTTTTTCATCCCGGGATTTTCACTGGCATATGTTTTTCTTGTTTTACTGAAGAGCGTGTCCCACGTTTTCACCGTTTTTCTAGTCTTCAAAATTTTATACATTTTACTTTTTTCTATTATGTAATAAATAGAAATTAACTATTATTAAATTGAAATTTACTAAAAAATTTCTGTGATAACATCTGAAATTGGTTTTTTTGACAGCTTAGATTCTCATGATGAAACTCTATATAAAAATATTTTCTGAGAAGAAAAAAATGCATATTTCAATTCCCAATTTATATATCTGCAAAATATGTAAAAAAAGAAAGAAAGAAAATTACTTATTTTTGAAGCTATTACGGTTTACAAATCGAGCAGTCAGAAGTTTAATTAATGCACTTAAATTGATTTGAAATAAAGTCATTATTTGAGAAAAATGCACAGAGTAAAAAATCATTTCAAAGCCAAAGCAAAATAAAAAAATAAAAAACAAATTTTTTTTTGGTTATTATAAATATTATTATATTAAATTGTGATAAATATTAGGTTGGGGAAAAAGAAATCTATTATTTTTACGTGAACTTTGAATTTTTACGTGATTTTACTAATTATTTTTACGTGAACTTTTGTAACTTCTTTCAGATTCACTTTGTAAAAAGGTTTAAACAGTTTTCATGTAGATTTTTAGGTCTTGTGCGAAGCTACGACTACTGACATGCTGTCAAGTTTGATAATTTTTGATATTTTATAGACATTCTCGACGATGTTGTATCCATGCGAGGTGCATCTTTAGTATCCAAATACCCAAACGGAATCGACGAAACCAAAATTGTGCGTAACTGGTTGTTACAGTCATATATAGGACGATAAACACCTTTCACAATTTTAGCCACCTGGTTAGCATTTTCGCCATTATAAATGAAAAACTAAAATGTATCGAATTTTCTGTTTGTTGTCTTCTATTTTTAAAACCTTGTACTCATAACTGAATTAATCAAACAAAAAACCGCAAGAGAATATTTTAGTGTCAAATGTCACCTTTCCAATGAGCATAAATTTGAAATTGTTTGATAGATACCTCACGAGATAACGATCACTACAGACGTCTACCGAAAAAATAATAGATTACTTTTTCCCCAACCTAATTTATTTCTTTTTAAAGAGGCATGTTCTGTTTAGAGTTAATGCATACTTCCTGTCAATATAAATTCCTACATTTAAAACTTTCTATCTTAAAATTCTACAAAATTTATTTAATATGCAAACATGTAACACATCTTTAATCTTGAAGTTGAATACTTTAGATTATAGGTTCTTCTACCGAAAAAATAATTGATAACTTTTTCCCCATACTAATATCATTATGTAAATAAAATGTCACAGCAACATTCAAATAATTCTAACTTTTTAAACGCGATGAAAAAGATTTAAAGAAAATAATTGCTTAGACAGCCAAAATTTTATATTATCAAGTGATAATTGCCCATATTTCGGAAAAGAGTTAAATTATATATAATTATATAATTAAATTATAAAATTATATATAAGTATTAAAATTGATACTCTTCGGATATTTCAGTTAATGAATTTAAACTACATCAAAAGTACGCGAATGTAGAAATTTTAGAAAGATATATTATATTATATATGTTTTATATATATAACATATAAATATTTTATACAAAATTTATATAATTTCCCTAAAATTAAATTTTAAACTACTATTCTGTAAGCTGTAAAATTAGCGGTTAGATAAAATGCTAAAAACTTCTATAAAATTTTAAAATGAATGTCCATTTCATTTGGCAATATTTTTGACCTCCTCTCTTGCGCCAAATACCAAATTATTGTAATCTCGCTTTTAATTTTCTTTTTGGTTTATTCGATATTTATCCAAGATTCGATAGTGTACGGTACCTCTGTTTATGTTGTTTAAATACCATTTGAATAAAATATGGGTGCTTTTTGTAAACTTGTATAAAACTATAAAATGTACGTTCTAGATTATAAATATATTCCCTTATTTTTCCAGTTTTCTAGTCAGTAAGATAAATAATGGTTATGAATCTCAATTAAAAATTACAACTGTAATTTTGTTTGTTAATTATCTTTTACATATAAAAACAACATATAAATATAAATTTTCCAATTATTTCTAGCAAATTTCTACATCAATATACTTTGCCAAAAATTCAACATCAGTGAAATTCAGCTGCTAATATATTAACCCAAGAAAAATATTTTTGATTTCGTTGTTTGGTAATATTATTTATTGAAGTTTCACATTGCACTATCTATTTTAAATATTAATTTATCATCACTTCTGTTTCAAATTTTGAACCTTTAGAAAGGATATAATGAGAAATGTTTCTTTTATGTTAAGAACTAAATGAAACTGGTCGTCATAAAGATCCAAGAGATGGTTTAGCAAAATATGTAAAAACATTATTAATATTCAATATATTTTTAATATTTGGAAGTAATATATGAAATTAATATCTGACTCAAATCTTTATAAAAGTGTAAGAAATAGCTGAGAATATATGCATTCCTTTGTTGTCGGAAGCTGCTAATTTTGTTTGATATAGATATTTTACGAATCCATGCACTTGAAAAAGCTATAATTAGCTTATTGAAACTATTATTGTAAGAAAAAGTTTATTTCTAAGAAAACTATCAGTTTCTTTAATAAAGGTAAAAGATCACACAGTTTATCTAAATATAATTTGGTCTCTCTTCTAGTCATACCAGTCACCTAAAACCATAGAAGTTTAAAAAATATATTTAATGATGTTGTGTGTGGGAGTGAAATTATAGTATAAAATAATTGTTAATTCATTTTTGTTTTGGTTTTCAGTTATTGTAACTATTTTTATTAACATGAACGCATTATCAATTTCTTATTATAAGTATTTTAATGGGTGTTGTTTTATTTCAGAAAGAAATATGTAAGAAAAAGTATGCTTTTGAAAAATTAAAAAGTATAATTTAATAAAAATACGATATAAAATATAAGAATAAACTCGCTTTATGCAGTGAAACAGTTAACCCTAAAATACAGTTTAAAAAAAATTAGAACTATTGTTTTTACAGGGATTAAATCCATTTATAGCTTTTGAAATAAACTGTGTGTGAAATCACAAATATTATTTATATTCACACAGAAAAGAAATAAATGATTATTGATGTTCAAAATTGAGTTTCAAAGTTTAATGACACCAGATTTATAAATCTTTAAGATTTATTATAGTTAAATATTTTGGCAGAAAATCATAATAAAAGAATTTTTACTGTTAGAAATTTAATAAAATGTTATGGTATTAATTCAGCACAAAATTTTATATTACTATATCTAATGGATTATTTGGATTATTTTTTTGAAAATTTATTTAAAATAATAAAAAAAATATTGTAAAATTTTTAGACAGTATTAGAACAAGTTTGACTAAGAAAAAAATAATTTTAATATATTTCCATTCATTAAAGGTGTTTGTTCGAAAGAGGAAATTACTTGTCAAAACAAGAAGTGTGTGCTTTCAAAATATAAATGCGACAGGAAAGATGACTGCGGTGATGGAACAGATGAAGAAGCGTGCGGTAATAAATTTTTTCTTCGATTCAACTAATTTATGTGCACATTTATTTTAAGATTTTTAAATTTTTATCTATCTTAAATTTTTTAACAATATCATGTGCTTGAAAGAATTTATTAAAATAAGGATTGATCTTTTTTAATGCTCAATCTATATTTTCAGAATACTTAAATTAACAAATAGGAGCAAAAACAGTTAAAAGGAAACAATTTATTTTAATATATTTCCATTTACTTAAAGGCACTTTTTTTTGACACAACTTAAAATCTTTTCAAGACTACTGAGTACCTGGTTTCGATTTCATTTCAGAGTTGGGGATTTATACAGTTTCAATTTAAACTAGGTGCTTGTCTAATAACCCCTGGTGAGAAAAAGATGGCCGTATAATGACAAATCTTTTTATATTAAACATCTTTCTTTTAATATTTAAAGCAGAATTAAATCCTTTTTGGTAAAAAGGAATTGTAATTTCACATGCTATAACGAAATCAAAAAATCTAAAGATATTCCAAGTTCTTTTAAATGTGATGCGAAGGATAAGAAAGAGGGGACAGACAGAATACTAGTTTGTTTGTTTGTTGGTTGGGTTTTGTGGCGCAAGTAGAATACTAGAATTTATTTATGGTCACAATTTGTTTTGATTGCTTCTTATCAAATCAAAGGATTCAATCAATTTCTTATCAAATCAAATGACTCAAATGAATCATTTGAGTATAGGTACTAAAGCAATGCATTGTAAATCATTGTATATTTTGTGCTATAGTAAGACCAGTGATGTAAAGAATAAATAGAATGACTAAGAAATATATTTATTTTTTAGTGATTTGGAAAATCATAATGCTCATTAGTCTTAATGTTTTTTAGTTATAATGTACATTAGTCATAATGTTTCTTAGTCACAATGTTCATTAGTAATTTCTTATTCATAAACGTTTCTTAATCATAATCCAAATTTTCTTTGTGACTTTTCAAATCACAAAAATATTACGGATTTAAAAGAATCTATGAAACATAACTTTTTTTTAGACCAAGGAGTTTTATATCCTATTCATGGCGTATCACATTGAACATTTAACTTCACATGTTAAATCAGGACATAGCGATATGTTCTGTTTTTCCTATTTCAAAAATATTATATGAAGTTATATTTCCCTTTCTATTTTTGAAATATTATATGAAGAGAAAATAAAAGAATTTTGTAGTAAAGATAATTTAATTTTACTTATTAGTTTACTTAGACTGAAATATTTTTAGGTAACAATGTAATTGGGAAGTATAATCTATAATAAATGTGCTGCAGTTTAACTAAAATTTAGTATAAATAAAATCAAGTATAAAACTAGCTGTAAAGTTAAGTTTTTCAGTCTTAGTAAAAATATTTTTAATTTATAACTAATGAGTAAACAAATCATAAAAGGTATTCTGAGCATACATGTTTGATATCACGATCTAAGTTCACGTGTGAGTTAAGCAAAGGAGTTTTTCTTCGGATAAATATTTTGCTTGGATGACGACTCAGAGTTCATTGCTTTAAAGGTCAGTTTCTTTGAATTAGATTTGTTTTGTTGCTATCAATTACGTTTTGTTTTTATAATTTTTCATTGCAAACAAGCCAAAAGTTAATAATAATATACTTTTAGAACTTGTTAATCAGTTAAAAAGGATATGCGTGCATAACAATTTATTTAAAAAATGTATCAAAGTATAAAACTTTTTACAATTTATTGAAAATTACATTTTTGTAATAATGCTGAACAATAGAAAAGAAATACATTGCTAAATATTATATAAAAATTATTTTTAAAATTAAATAAGAGAGAAAATATGTGCTGAAAACAAAATTCAATATTTGAATTTATAACACGCATTACTATATGAAATGTTCTTAAATGAATATATATTAATTGATTTTATGCCTCGAAAGAAAACCATTTTGTTTTAAAGTTACTAATTATTAAATTTGCAAAAATGTAACAAATTTATTCAATTCGTAATTGACTACGTAATACAGAACCAATTCACTATGATTTAGAATTTTATATGTTTGCATTTGAGACTATAATTATTAGTTAAAAAAAGGCAAACTTTATGGTCAATTTCAAAAATAATGTCATTTGTTGAAAATATCAAATAAAATATCAGAAATAAAAATTAATCTTTCTGACATTTTACTTTAACTTACTGTGAATGATTTCACTGATTTATTTTGACAAAGCAGAAAGGGGTCTAAGCTGATAGCTGAATGGTTAATGCTCTCGCTTTTGGTTCAGTAGGTTGTGGGTTCGATTCCCCTCACGGACGTGAATGTTTGTAGTGCTGTGGGAACCCACTTTAAGCTTAATAGCATGTTTCAATAAAATCCCTTGTGTATGTGCAAAAATGGGACTGTAGAGAATCAATAAGAAGCAAGTAAAATCATACCGATGAAGTTCTAAGTAAAAACATAGGTGTACTTTAATAACTAAAATGTTTTAATATTAATAGCAAGAATAAATATGTAATGCCAATTATATGATAGAATTTTTAAGCTAACTGAAAAATAAACTACTCACTGGAAAAAGTTTCCAAATTTTTTGTTTAAATAAATATTAATTCTTTGAAATATTATTTTATTACTAGAAATATTTAAATATAGAAATCTTTCATCTTAATTGATTTCTGATTCATATAATATTCTGTAAATTCATATGATTACACAAATTTTATAAATTAACATTTAAAATTCATTGTCTAGAAATGAATTTAATAAAAGAAAAAATATTTCTTAAATTAAAAACATGCATGTATTATTTAACTCTTGTTTTTGATGATTAGCAAACTCCAAATTTCGTATTTTGGACTATAGAAAAAAAGTATCAGAAAATTTTCAATCATTCTTAACTTTCAGGACGTAATCGTTCATAAAATGATAAATGTGATTGCGACAAGGAATCTTAAATGGAAAGTAAATCACATTTACAAGCTTTGTATAAGGTAATTAGTATGAAATGTCGGATTTTTAAATGGTAATGAAAAATTGCATATTACTTTCATAAGCTGCTTATTTCATTAAAATTGGATCCACATTTGCATCAATGCATTTTTCCCAAGAAGATTTTAATCCATAGATTCTTGTCTTACAGAAATTCTGATTTTTTGTATCAATAAACTTTGGTATGGAATTTTTCATTTCATGATTGTCTTCATTTCCCTACTGCTTAACCAGTAAAATTATTCTGATTGTTAAAAAAAATGTTATTCAGTTGGAGAATCTGTTGAGAAGGCTAGTAGTTGAAAATTTTCATATTTTAATTTCATTAGCTTTGCAATTACATGGTACGATGTATGCGGCTGGAGGTTGTCATGGAGAAGTATTATGACATACCAATTAACAAATGGTGAACGTATAAACTTCAATTTTTATTGAATATCATCAATATTTAACTGCATTTTTCTTGTGTAATTTCGAAGGAATGAGTTGGAAATTACTCCGGTCACAAGCCACTATGCTGAGGCATCTACGTCTCTATTTTTTATCTTGCTAATTTCAGAAAATGCTGCAAAAGTTCAGAAAGGATCCACTAGAAGGAATGTTATATGGTCAACATTCCTTCTAGTGAAGTTATCTTGTATATATATAATTAGATTTCTCTCTTTCTTAGTAAGAATAGTTTCAAAGCATCAGCTTTCACAGGCGTTTTGGATCTTCCACGCAGTTCATTAGTATGGAAAAACCGTAAGACTAAAATTTTCAAACCAACATCGCAATATTTGATTGTTAACAGCATTCTCCCCGAATATTTAATTTATATTATGTGCAGGATTTGCAACATTATTGCTGAGTTTATAATCATATAAAAATAAATATTCGTTGAATTTATATATTTTTAAATATTCGTTATATTCATATAAAAATAAATATTCATACCCTTACGGATTAAATTCATACCTTTCAAAACAAATAGTAAAATAGAACACTTTTGAGAAAATACTCGTCGTTGAATATACTTTTGGCAAAGGACAGAACGACTGCAAACATGCCAAAAAAATTCTAGTTAAAACAAAGAGATAAGTATTAATATGTAAAAAAAATCTGATATTAAACATGCATCAATGTAATAAAATTTCAAAATTTTTCTATAATTCTCGAAACTATGCTTTGTACTTTGTGCTTGAGTTCTGAGTATTGTTTAGACTTCCTAATGTTAGTAGGTTTATGTGTGTTTGTACAATAAACGCGGGTTTCGAGAAAAAAATATTAACATTTTTACTTGAACTGTTTTTTCAAGGTTTTAGTATCTAATTTTTTATCATATCAGCATCTATGGCTATTAAAAGCATAAAAAAAATACTGGCTTATTAGGATAATCTGTTCTTAAGTATCTTTTAAAAAAGAGGCCACAAAACATTTCAAATAACAGTCAGTTATTTTTGTTTTTAACTAGCAGTTCAAAAATACAATCTGATAATTTTTAGTTAATTTGATTTTGGGTTTTAAGTGAATTTTGAGCAAGTTTTGAAAATGAAATGCAACATAATTTTACGTTATTATTAGAATATATAAAATATGACATACTTGTTTCCACTATAAAGTATTTTATCTACTAAAAAAATTCAAATTTCAATTTCATTTACTTTAATTTTCATTACATTTGATCCTTTTATCTATATATTGTTTTACTTCTATGGTATAAAACAACAATAAAAGCAATAAGTTCGGCATTTATCTGAGTTAATTTCAATAATTTCCATCGATTATTTGCGGAAAACAGTGCGATATTAGCTACCAATGCAGAACATTCCTGTGAGAGGAAAGTAAATACTGGGTTATTAGATCTGAAGAAATGCTCATTTTCTTTCTGCATTTTCTTACCAATTAACCAACTGATCGAAGTTTTCTCATGTATTAGAAAATACTAACCCTAATCCTTTATTGTGGTATAACTTACTATCATGGTATAAAATATTTTACACTTGTTAAATTATTGATTCTAGTTACTTCCTATAAAAACATCATAGGAGGTTTAGAGTAAATATTTCATAATAATATGAGAGTTAGTTTTTTCAATATTTAGTATTAGTAAAACTTAAGCATACATTTATTATAAGACATATATAATGAGATTTTTAAGTCTCTTTGAAAATATCAAAAAAGTAGGTGCGGATTTTTACGATTGTATGTTTATTCCAATACTTTATTGTCAAAAATAATAAATAATGATATAGTATTTTTACTCTCTTTATTATTAGTCATATTTTCCCCGATAATTCTAATCATTTATGAGACTCAAACCTAATTTGGGCTTTTAAATTGGATCTTTTCATAAAAAATTACAACAAATTTTGTAAGCCGAGATATTATAAACTATGATCTCATTTTAGACAATATACAAAAAACAGCATTCTTGAGAATAGAAAGATGTGGTCCATAATTTATTAATATAGAATATAAGGTGTCCATGAAACAGAGTACATATTGAGAAACAGTGCCTCGGATTATTTAACACCAAAAAATGAAAATCATATTTTTTGTATTCTTAGATAATTTTTGCTTCGTTAGAGAGAGCAGGATCCTTGGAAAATCAATTATTGGAAACACAATGTTATTAAGCCAGAATATCAAAGTATCCATATAATTTATCCTTAAATTTTTTGTTCAAAGGACTAGTTTTAAAAAAAATTGATTTCTTGTCCATTGACAGAATTCTTTCAAAAGATATGACATACAGAAGATTAAGTTGATTTTTAATTTATAAAAATAGTTCGCAGGCTTACAAGTTGAATTTGTTATTTCTATGAAATAGAGCGGGAGAGAGAGTTTTTTGATTGCTGAATTTTTTCTGGGAGTAATAAGTGTCTAGAACTCTTCTCTATATAATGCTTTAAAAATGTCCTATTATTGGGTTCCTATCTGGGAAACATGTAATTCTCATTTAAAGAATACTTTAAATGTGAATTACACGTTTCCCAGTTGAAAAGAACATTGCTCACCAATTGAAATAAATATGCATAGGAATGTTATCCTAGATGATTAATTCATCCTTTATTGCTGCAGTATAAAGGGCTTAGTCGTGTGGTTTGAAGGCATACATCTAAGCTGTCAGTATTTCATTTCTGAAAGGTCGATGTCTTCATTGATAAAAATACTGAGTAGACAAATCAGACACTTTCATGCACAAGTATAGGATTAGTAAGAGTACTTCATTCGTTCCAGATGAAAATTTGCAAAATATCAGGATGTATACAGAAACGGGATTTGTTCTTAAGAAAGCATTGATCTATTTATCTCCTCTCTACAACTGAAATATTCCTATTCCTACTTTCGTTGAGCAGCTTGATGCTCCACTGTCAACAAAATATAATCCATAAGTGCGCGAGTATACAAACTAACATGGTAGTGTCGGTTTCGAAATATTTCAATTTAAAGTCTGGTGTGAATAATACTATGAAGGTTGAAGGTGCTGTTTCAATAAATCTACATTCATAGTATGGTTTATTATGATCTCTTATTACACAAATCTTCTCCTTATGTGCTGTTGAAAATTAGGGATTTTGTTTCGATCTTTGGTGAACATTTCTAATTTCCAAACACAAAGTCCATAGTTTGAAAATACCATTTTGAGAAATACCAAACATTGTAAAACATTCTAAGCTTATGAATTGTTTTTCTATATTGACTATTGAATAATTATAGTGAATTGTTTTTCTATATTTTCTATATTCTATATTGAGACAGAAAGCTGTAAATCCTGAACTAAATTGGATGGTTTTCTATTTTACAAGTAGTATACTTATATATTTATAATGTCACATCAGTATCAAAATGATTATAAGCATATCATTGATTGAATGATTGTTATCAAGTTTGTAAACATTATTTCCAAGTGATTGTGTAAAAACAACTCAACTCGAAATTCAATGTAACAGATTTTTTGTAAGCGTTTTTAAATAAATGTTTTATGGAAAATGTAACTTTGGTAATAATTTTACTTTTAAAAAGTCAGCTTGTAAAGTTAGAAATTTGAACACTTTGTTCCTAACAAACAATAAACTGAATCTGATAGTCTTTTATTGTATGTGACACATAATATAGTAATTATTTCATTTAAAACTTTTTTTTAATTTAAATGATACTTTCTAAGAAAGTTTCTGATTAGATGGTTATTTCAAAATGAAAACATAATATTCCTTAATTGTTTTGAGCAGTATGTATATGTATACGTGCTTTATATATATATATATATATATATATATATATATATATATATATAGTTGGTTTCATTTCTATTTTAATGTTTTGATGCAATTATGTAAGCTTAGTTTAAAAGCTGTAATGTTTAAATAACTGTATATTTTAAAACATGAATTTCCATACAGTGCACAATTATATATTACTTGGTTATATGTCTGCAAATTTTATTTTCCACATGCTTCATTTTTCATTCTTTATTTTTTAATAAATTAATAATGATTCGCTATTTAATCTCAAAATCTTTATCATATCACTCACCATAAATTACTGCTTATGTACCATAAGTATATGCATTTGATCATTCTAAAAACTTTCTTGTTTGTATATTATATGATTTAAGTTCTTTTCTCTATTATTTTGAGAAAATGTTAACGAGATTAAATATTTAAATATAACTGCTTAATCTGAGTAAATATTTGAAAATATCTTTAGGAATGATATCGTTTAAATTTGTCATGCTAAATAAACTTTTTTTACGATAAGTAATGTAAAAATCTCAAACCTCGAAAAAAAGACGTTATATCTTGGTATTTTTATAACTGTACTCAATTTTACATATTATGATGTAGCACGTATCCAAAATTCTAATTCAAGCTATACAACTTAAACAATATTTAGGGATAATACGTTTTAAATAAAATATGTACTTTTAATTGTAAAAGGCTTCTTTTGATGAATTGTAAAATGAATTTTTTACCTACAAATAGCTTTTAAGAAACGAAGCATTTACTAATAACACTTTATGAAGGAAAATTTTGTATCTCTAAAGTAAAATTAATGCGAATGAAGTAAGCTCTGTATTTTAGCCTACGTACTTAAATTGACTAATTTTTAGGATTACTTCATTTTTTTTAAAGTTTATCTTCAGGATATATATCAATTAATTAGATTTTTATACTTCATAATAAATTTAGTAAAATAATAGATCTTTTAAATACCATTATCTTGATTATAGAAAGTTACATATTTGTTTTTATGAAAAACAAATGTTATTAATTGCGTAACAAATTGTAGTAATTATTTACTGGGAAAGAATTTTGTTTTCCCTAGCTGGCAACTTACATCCAAAAAATTTAGTTCAATTACAAAACGTAATTTAAGACTTTTACTTTAATTATAAATTTAAAACAGTAAAACCAATTGGGAAAACAATTGATTGTGCACCTTTTTGCAAATATCTGTCTATAATAATTTAACTATCAGCTTTTTGTGAACATTTTTTTTTACATCATTCATGTTCAATTTTAAGGTTCTTTAACCTAGAAAAATTTATTTCTTAATTGCCTTTAGATATATTAATAAAATAAATACTTAATGTAATTAAAAACAACCTTTCGGCGATATTAAATAATTAATTTATAATATAAATTAAAAAGTGAAAAATTTGGCGGTATTAATTTAATTACGAATATATTGTGAATATTCCCTTACCTGAGAATTCATATACCAATTTGATGCTCTTCAACCTGGAAATACTTATCATATAATTTCTTGGTCTGATTAAATAAATAAATACTTGATATATTTATAAAAGTGGTATTTTGTAAATGTAAAAAATAATCGATTTACAAAATTGTCAATTAAGAGACATCTTCTGTGAAGTGTGGAGCTTTCTTTTAAATGTTAGTAAGTAGTTTGAGTAAGCAAATTTTTTAACTTTAAATTGTTTTAAAGTATAAACACGGAAGGGATTTTAGGACTTAGCTTTGCTGATGCATCAGATCACAAAATTAACAATAAAATTATATTGATAATTTTAAGCCTCTCATATTTCGATATAAATATTTATGAATCCAAATATACACTAAAAATAAGTACTCCATTTTCTACCTAATGGCAGATAGAGATGGAAAAACTACAATTTCATTTTCCGTCAGATAGAGATCGTGCAGCTATACACGTGATCACATTTTTACCTCTTTTTTCAAGTTATTTTTTAAGCGGAAAACATTTTTACTGTATAGTGAAGGAAAATATTTTGATGTGCTATATAGTCTTTTGAAATAGATGGGTAATTAGGATGGTTTTTTCCTCTCAACAGTGATATCGTCTCATCTATTCTTTATAGAATCCTCCCCTCAAGTTTGGATTCTTTTACATATTTTCCGAGAAAAACTACATTGTAATTAAGTATCGTTTTAAAATCAACCATTTTTACTAATTAATAAATAAACTAGTGAAATAATTTATAATTTAAGAATAAAAGCCATTTGAGAGTCATCTTACTATTGGTAAGTATCTCAAAAACTAGATATCATTTGATGAAAGTTGTCAATGATGTGTATTTAAAAATGAACTAATTAATTGCATTCATCTTTGCCCATTTTTTGTAAACTACAAATTAATTTTATTGGATAAATGTAAAATTAAAAAAGCATTAATTTTTATTTATCTAATGCCAAAAAATTAAAACTCAAAGAGAATTTTCTTTTTGAAGAATATACGATCATTGTTTAAGGAATTTTCATTACAACATAATTGTCTATATAGTCTACATTCTGTTTAGAATATTATATTATGACTGTATAAGAAATATATTATTTTCTTTAAACATAAACATATTCCCTGAAAACAGTAGAATACAATTTTTTTTTCAAATGTGTGAACATTATATATTAAATTTTTTAATGTTTGTAGCACACGATATTGAAAGGAATCTAATTAATTTGTTTCAAAGTTACTTCATTATGCATGACATTAATTTACTTATAGTAATTAAATTAATATTTGTACGGGATTCAATCACAGAAAGTTCATGATTTAACATGAAACAAATATTCATCATTAATGAGGTTTTATTGTATCAAATGAATATGACTTTGATTAGTAGTTTCTTAAGAGATATTTTGGTAGAATACAAGATTCATCAGTCTGTTACATGCGGTGTCGCGACCGTACCACCTGATACTGAAAATGGGGATAGAATCGTGGGTGGAAAGGCTTCCGTACCAGGCAACTGGCCTTGGCAAGTTTCTTTGCGCTTACGAAAGAACCCTCTTTATGGACATGTATGTGGGGGAGCTTTGTTAAATAGCCAATGGATAATAACAGCTGCCCATTGTTTTAGGGAGTGAGTATATTAACCTAATTAATTTTTATTATTTTTACAGTTTGTTTAAATACTTAATATTTATTAAAATAATATTAAAGTTTTATCAAAGGAATATATTATTAATATATGATGCTAAGGTTTTTTTATAAAAGCTATTCTCTAAAAACGATTAAGGTTTGTATTAATATAAATATAGACACATTTACATATTGTTTTCTTATAGTATACTTATATTTTAAGTCTCTCCGTATAATAAATAATATTTGCTTGTTTTAATACTTGTGAGGATTAGAATTGTTAGAATATTTCATAAATATGTAGAATGATTAAGTTTCCGAATTTTATTTGCAAACTGTTACTTTGTTGTATGAACATAATAAATAGAATATTTATTTTAATATATGTTCTTATTTTTATGCAATCAGATTCAATATAATTATAATCAATAAAATTATTAGTTTTTGGTTTTGTAATTTAAATAAAAATCAAGTATGAATACTACTTAGTTGGGTAATTTATAACGCATGAGCAAGAAAATGATTAAATTTTTACATTTAATAAAAGTACCTTTATACAATGATCGTTTTAAATTGAATGATTAAAAATATGATTATTTAGTTAAAATCACCGATCAAGGAATTTTTTACAAACTGTAATCTTATGAGAATTCAAAATTAGTCTCTTCTAAGATTAATTTAGATTTAAATTTTCCGAAGCGGATTTTATTCGTATGTTATTTCTGATGATATCAGCCTATTATAACTAAGTAAAATATAAAAGATCAATTATGATATTATAAAAGAAAACTTCTGCATAAATATTTATTGAGATAATTAACTAAATAAATGAATGAATAATTAGCTAAATAATGAATTAAATTGATCAAGCATTTTTATAAAAAGAAGTAAGCTGTCAAAACAATATAAATTAGTTAAAATTTGCTGTACTATTAAAATGAAAAGTAAGGATGCTTAAAATTAAAGTGAGTATAAGTAACATTACGTAATGTAGGTTCATTTAGTTTAAAGCATAATTTTGTATGGAAATATCAAATTCAATTTTGCTTAAATATGATTTTAAATTCAAAGTAATTTTTTTAACCATTTGTTGATTGATGTGATATCTTATGAAAAAATTTAATAAAAGAAGATAAAATTACGTATCAAAATTATGATACAATTTAGCTGGTGAAAAATGTGCCTTTTGCTTCATTTTTAACAATAGAGTACATGTTTTTTAAAATTTCTAAAAAAACTAAAAACTTTAAACTGCATTTAAAAAAATAATCTAAAACAGTAGATTAAAAAAGTGCTTCATTGATGATAGTATGCAAACGGGGGATAAGAAATACTCTTTTTTAATAATTTTATTTGGACTTTAAATGTTATTTGTTTTATATATTCCAACATTTATATGTTAGAAATGTAGCAACTGATATTGATGTTATCATTTTTATTTTAAGATAACATATCAAGGCAATTGCTTCCTTAATTAGAGATATGAATGAATTCCTTAAAAGTTCACAGTTTTTAAGAAATGAAGAAATTTGTTAGTCAAATTTACATTTTGTGTGAAATTTCAGTCGAAAAAATGAAAGCCTCTGGATGGTTTACCTCGGAAAATATTTTAAAGAAAAAGATGATGTAACGCAACAACTTCGGTATATGAGTGAAATTATTATTCATCCAAACTACTCTGGATACAGTGTAGATAGGGTAAGTGTTATTTATTTGGAAAAATTTTCCCATTATCTTTTAATAAAAAAGAAGGTTTGATAATTTTAACTTCTTGAAGGATTAAATACATGTTTTGACTTCGCTTTGTACTACCTTAAATGAGGAAAATACCATAAAAGAGACAAAATAAAATAAAGAAATATGTAAGGAACATTGTGAGAAAAATCAAACGAATATTTGCAAGCATATGCTTTTGAGTAATTTAACTATTTTAAACCTTTTAAAGGAAAATGAAAAATCTACAAAAATTTTGAAGGATATGAGATTTTATCTTGAAATCTATTCATGTTTCTTAGAAATATTATTTTATTTTTTAAACCAATGTATGTGGTATTTGTATAATCATATTATTTTTGGTCTTGCACCAAAATCTTATACAACGAAAATATTTTAACTTTGGACTAATTTAAAAAGAACCTATAATCTAAAATATTCAACTTCAAGATTAAAGATGTGTTACATGTTTACTTATTAAATAATTTTTGTAGAATTTTAAGATGGAAAATTTTAAATGTAGGAATTTGCATTGACAGGAAGTATGCATTAACTCTAAACAGAACATGCCTCTTTAAAAAGAAATAAATATATTTTTGTGTATCTTTATTAATGCAATATTGTATTTCAAATACTATTATGGGGAGTCAAAGGCTTCGAATATCATATTATTAGAAATTAGTGAAAATAATAGTATTTTCCAGGAATAACCTCAATCACAGATTCCTGGGTCTCGAACTTAAAGCAGATATGAATGATAAAAAAAAGGTCTTTTTCTAATGTTGTAGCAGTCATGTAATGCTTATTGAAACACATTGATAAATGTAATTACATGAATTTCTTGCTGCAGTAAAATTATATATTAATACATTATTGAAAAAGAATGTTTCGAAAGATTGAACAATGGTTTGTGTGAGTACTTAAATAATGAATTTTAAATAACAAATTTACTTAACTTAAGCACTTAAATAATAAATTTTAACCAATTCAACATTAAACAACATTTTCTGTAAAAACATATGAAAGGTATTATTGTAAGCTATAATAATTTGCAACTTTACGCAGAAATCACAAACCATTTAGAGACAATTACTTGATAAAATTTCACTCTATTTAATTCTATATACTCGGAATCAAATTACTTTTGCAGACAAGTTTTCGAAATCCATCCAAATCAAGAGGAATAATTTGTTCATGATTTTAAATTCTATATATAATTAACATTTTTGCTGTGTAAGAATAGAAAATGGAAATTATTAACAAAAAACAAAGTTTTAATAATTAATAAGTTTTAATATTGTAATAAGTTGCTATATAACAGACAGTATATATTTTATACGTATTGAAAATTTCAGTTTCTTACAATAGCTATAATCTGTAAATATTAAGGCAAAGTAAATGGTATTTGGGTATAGACATTATAAGAACACATCTTCCTGAATTTTAAAGAAAAAATAGGGCAATTTCTAATTTTTCTTTAAACTTGATGATAAATCATATCCGTACAATTTAAGTGGAATTATATTTTCTACTATTTGAAAAATATTTTTTAGAACTCCTAATCACATGTCCATTAAGAGGTGTACTTAAAACTAGTTTCATTTCTTTCTAAAGTGTTGAGTTATTTGTTCTTAATAATAGGAATTCTGGCCAGAAATTTCGTTAGTACTATTATTTTGTATTTGAAAATAGCTCCTTAAAATGAGAATAGATTGTTTATTGTTATATAGCAATATATCGGTTGGTAAGTGAAAATTTATCCAATTCTAAACTAAATAAAATTTTTTGATAAGAAAGATTTGGATCGAATTCTTTTATGACTAAAAAAAATAAAAATCAGAAACAAATTAGTACCAAAAGTTATTTCATGCTTTGCAACCAAACTCAAAGAAATAAAAGAATATATAAGTGCTTATGCACACACAACTTTATCTTTTCTTAGGTTATCAACAATTACCAAAGTTTAAGTGATTTTTATACTCTAAATACTTAAGTCTTTTAAAAAACAACGAGTTTAAATTCTTATTTTTTTAAGAAATAACTTAGCTTTTAGGAGCACTGCTTTGATGCAATAAAAAAAAGAAAACTTATATTTTAATTTCAGATTATGAAATTTTTAACTGTTGAACCAAACGCTGTGATTTATCTTCTTTAACAAATGAAGACGGATAAATTTTTCTTTATTTCTTCAGATATATTCTAGTTTAATTATGAATTGCATATTAAATAGGATTAGAGTAAAACGAAATTAACGAACACGTGCTATTTTATAATTAATTTTTATCATGCAAGAATCAAATTAGCAAAACATTTAAAATCCTCTTTATCTCAAGTTTTTGTTTATTCTTTTTTCTATACTTTGACTTGGAATTTACCAACCAGTTTTCAGAAGAAATATATATACACACACACACACACACACACACACACACACACACACACACACACACACACACACACACACACACACACACACACACACACACACACACACACACACACACATATATATATATATATATATCATGTTTTAAAGAAGAATTATCTTAAGCCAGCATAAATACAACTATACAACTGATTGAAAATTAATAAAAAAATTATTCCTATTTTTGTGCACTCAACAACATACTTTTAGGGAAAATATATTTATAATTCCTTTAAGTTTAAGAATTGCAAACAGTTTCTCTAATAGTATACGAGGAACATAAAAATTTTAAAAACTTCGTTGAAAATTCTGAGACATTTCTAAAATTTTAGTGACATTTTAAATTATGAAAGATAAGTTTGAATATCTCGTTACGCGTTTGACATGATCTCACCAAATCAATTATTAAATGGACCAAAAATTATCTTATATTCCACATATATGCGTGTATATTTTCTTCTTAAGTTAACGTCTTTTGACATTAGCTAAATTATATTTCAATAATTTTCTATATTCTCCAGTCATTTAAATATTTTACTTACGTCATTAATTTATTAAATTCTTATTTTATTCAATTCCTTTTATTTTATTCTATTCTCATCATTTTCAAATACTTCAATATCTATTTTATTAATCTTTTAATGTATTTAAAAAATATTTTATTCTTTTCAATTTCAATTTTTCGATCATTTTCTAAATTTCACGGAATTTTATGTTATAGCTTAAAGATTCCTTACTGTTATTAAGCTAGTCCTTAAGGTAGCTGCTAATTTCAGAAATGCCTTGCCGAAATAATTAACATTTCCGCTACATAATTCACAGAATAAAGTTACAGAAATTAATTGAATTTAATGAAGGTGAAAGTATATACCCTTGTGTGTTTCATAATTTAAAGTTGATAAATGATTCTATAATTTGAAATTAATTTATAAATTATTATATCATTATGTGATTAAATATAAAAAGAAACTTTTTAATTTCCTATTTTATATTTAATCACAAGAATGAATTTTAAATCATCATCAATCATTTTAAAATTTTCGAAAGATTTGGCACTTGGAAATGATAAGGAAGAAGAACAAACATTAAGTCTTATGCGTAGATTTATTTTGAGCAATAAAATATAAAATATTAAAAAAAAGTTATAATTCTCCCCAATAATTTGAAAAATATGTTTCTTGAAAATGTATAAATTTCCTTTTTGTGTTAATACATAAAACATATTGGTAAAGGAGGTAAATTAAATATATATTCAAAAATAAGTTTTGATTACATAAAAAAACGTTTTGTGCTTTAAAATGGACTGTGATGAATAAAATTTATGAATTTAATTACAATTTTTTATGTGATATAATTCAGAATTAAATAAAAAAAATTCCAATTTAATATATAATTAATTTATTTTTGTGATAGTTTTGTTACTCCATTTGGTTTTTACCGTTAGTACTTACTATTATTGTTTGATTCCTTTGTATTTATTCAAAAGTTGCTTTTTTATAAATGTTTTTTAAATGAGATTATTATTTCACTTCAGTTTAGTCATTATTATAACTAATATGGTAAGTTAATCTAATTTTTTGGTGCGTGAATATTTTTCTTTTATTTAAAATGAGTTTCTGTCCCTTTAAAATTCTTTTATATTAAAATTCTTGGTAAATTAAATTTACAGACAGTGATTTTCAAATTAATTTATCCTATAAATAAAGTATCTTGTAAGAAATTTAAACTTTTTTTGCTTCTAAATTAAATTAGAGTGAATACTATTTATAATTAGGCTATTTGAGTATATATTAAAAATATACATTATGTATAGATTAAAAATATATATTTATATAATGTACATATTTAGTAACATGTATTTATATAATGTTAAAGATATTATAAATCCATTTATGAAGTCACTCAAAACAATTAGAGGAGCAAACGGAAAATTGAAGCAATCTGTTATACAATACCAAGCATAGTTATGAACTGAAGAATACATGTGAAACAAAATGCAACACAGAAAAAATACTTAAAATGTTTTGCATTAATACATATATTTTCTTGGAACTATGTAGAGAATAAAAAAAGATGTATATTTCAGGGCAACAGCAGTTTTAGATGTATGTATATTAAAAACAAATTGTTCGAAGTCACACGAGATAATTAATGCAGTGTGTTATCTCTTCAAATAGAGCTAAGGCTGTTGCATATCTGCTTTGCTTGATTACGATAAGGTTATTTATAAAATTTTAAGAAACGTTGTTTCATTCAAGAAAAAGTGCAATGTCCAACAAGATCAGATAGTTCACAATTTGATATCAAAGAAACGCCTCATTCAAATGTGCTTCAAATATTCCCGATTGGATTTAGGTTAGAAGACCATACTTTCCAATCATATTCTGTGTTGTTTCAGCTTTAAGCATGTTATCCAGAAGAGTGGGTATGATGTCTGGTTTATTCTGCATTAAAAGAAATGCATAAAATACAATGGCAGAGTAAAGTACGACAAATGGTCTCAGTACCTCATTTGCACACCTTTAGGCCATCACACTCGCATTCTGAATGATATGGGGTATGCATTTGTCCACTTATGCTGATTCTAGACTATACTTTCAACGCACCTCTTTTGCAATGTAGTATTCCGAACAAATGTGGAATTATTCAGATTAACCTTTTCTGCATAAATTAAAATATGGTGGATGTCACATTCCAAATTTTATCAATGTTCGTCATTAAACTGTCCTTAACATGAATATTAGTATTCAAATCTCTATGTTCTACAGCTTACTTATGGATTCTCGTACTTTGCCTTAAGACAAATATGCCTCAATGGCTTATGCTCTCTAATAAATCCTGGTTCAAACTATTTGCTTTGAAGTCCTTTGTTCTATTATAAGCAAAACTGTCATTGTAGCTGATACGCTTTGTATCCTATATGGAAAGGATAGACAACTATAAATACTGATCATTTGCCATAGCAGCATATGTAAAACATTATCTGTGTAGATGTCTAACATTTCTGTTCTTTAACCGATTAAATAACCTTGAAATAGTCATTGAACAGAATTGATTTCCTAAATAGTCTTGATTAGCATTGCCACTGCAACAGTTACAACTTTTCCTGTCTTGTTCTCTCTCATGTCTCCAGATGATTTACCAAGTCCAAGATTTTCCAAAATCACATCATCTTCTCATTTTAAAGTCAACTGTTTTCGAACAAAAAATGAGCTGTTACAATTCTGTTGGTAAAGAAAAACAAGCTTCTGTATTTATATCTTGTTTCTGATTTTTACTACATAAATATTGATTTTTATAATGACGTTTCAGTTCTTTAATAGGTTCAGCTGCGCTTTTTATTATTGTTCTTTAATTTTATATTAAATACTAATATAAGTAGTATTTGCGTGATTTTGTTGGATTCATTAAATTATTTTTGAATAATGTAATTCATAATATGTGTTAGGTAAATTTTTATGTTTAGGCATTTTACATTATCATGAATAATAAGTAATGTGATATCGAGTTGAAATTTAATATATGATTTAATTGTTATAAATGTGACAGAGATTAAATAAAAAATTATTTCATGTGTTGAAATTCCTAATAAATATTTTAAATAAAAATTTCATTTATTTATATTTTCCTAATTTTTGATTAGTTGCTTATAAAATATTGATCTTTCTCTCAATGCTGTGTTTATTTTTAATCATGGAAGCCATTTTAATCTAAACCTTCGGCTTAAAAAAGTTAAGAAATATTCCCGCCTGATGAGCTGTAGTACAAGAAACATACACTCATACCTCTTAGTTTAGCAGTTGAGCTTGTAAACATAAAACATACATAATTTTTCTGCATTTGAAATTATTACAATTATTTTCTATATCGGTAACAATTTTTGTCTTAATTTATTTATATTTCTGTTTAAAAATCTATAGTTAAAAATTTGAAAATTTGATGGTAAGTAAATTGAATTCCTTTAAATCTTATCGAAAATTCTTATATTTTGAGTTTACTGGGCTTGGCAGAAATGGAGTTAAAAGTTGAATTTTGTAAATTCTTATGGAAGAAATGGTAATTATTGATTTTTCAAGCATAATTAATTATAACTGGCACCATTGGTGATCAAGTAACTTAACTTTATTATTATTTATTTTCATAAAACATTTTACTAATAATGCAAACTTTCATTTCTTATTTTTTTTAGTTATTTCTGAATAAAAAAGACAATGATATTGCTCTTGTGAAATTGAATGCTCCCGTGGTAACCACAGATTATGTACGATCCGTGTGCTTACCGCCTTGGAGGGTGGAAGTATTTCCAGGAACTCTTTGTCTCGTCACTGGCTGGGGAGAAACACTTGGTTTGCTTTTCACTATTCAGAAATTTTTGCTTTTCTCTTTATAAAATGAGATTTTAATTCTTACAGAAATATATGTACTCACAATGCAAAAATTTTTTTAAATCATCAACGCTACAACTGACAATAGAAACTACCACAGAATATTACTTGATAAAAAAAACCAATACTTTTCACAATTTTCAAGAGATTCAGGAATATTTTCCTAAATTTCTTGTTTCAATACATAATGAAATATATTTTACTTTTAATCATCAAGTTATAAAGAAAAATATTTCACTTAAGAACAATTGAATTATGGAAAGCTTGCACTATGCAAATTTTGAGTAGTACAGAAGACTTGAAGTGACTTGCAAATAAAGTAACCAGGAGTTTTAACAGATGACGATTTGGTTCACAGTACCAGAAATAACAGTAATACCAGTAAAAACAAAATGAGAAACAGTACTGGTCTAAGGGCATTTAATCAAAGTAAAATCTTCTGGGTTCAAACAATGGGCCTGCGTATTTCGAAAATATAGTATAAACTTTTGGATTTTCTTTCATCATTATGTAAGATTTCACTTAAGTATATCGGTTCGACAAAACCATCCTTGCGAGGGTAATTATCGCAGACAACATTGTATAGATAACAAAGATCATTGTCAACTGATCCTGTTATAGCATCTGATAAACGGGCCACAGAGCAATCGATTACTTATAAATTTAACGATTGTGCAGGGCAATATATAAATAATCATGTCTGGCCTCACAGTTCTCAATGTAGGACAGCATTCTTCAGAAGTAAAGGTCTCTGGATCTATCCTAGCCACCATTGAACAACGGGAAAAAGATGTTGCTTTCCTAGCTTCTAGATGATGACTGTTTGGGTGGGTGTTTGAGAGGTTTTTTTGGTTCCCTCCTTTGCGCAATACTTGAATATGATCATTTACTATCCATGAAAAGTCCTATAAGAAGGCAATTTAAGCTGTAGACGATAATATGTTTTAGGCTCTAAGGCTGTAAACTACACGGTATCAAAACTGCAATCCCAGTTTCAATTCCAGCTTCTGTTGTAAAGCAGAAAGTGGATGTTACGTTTCTGCCTTCTGCTGTTATTTCTGTCATGCTGAGTGCTTGAGAGTTTTTCAGGTTTTCTCCCTTGTGAAACGTGAATATGGGGCACCATCTAAGAAAAGTCCTTTCAGGGGGCAATTATATGGTAAACTTTAACGTGCCTCAAAACAGCCTAATGACACTAGGCTGTTCAGTAGGTAATGTCAAATATCATACAGAATTCATCAAATAATATCTTCAAATATCATTCGAAATTATTTCGTTTCTATGGAGTAATCCTCTTACTAGAATTCCTCTTTTGGCTGCACAAAATAGAATGTAACAATTAGTATGGATATGACAGCAAAGCCAATGATCATCGAAAAGTGGAAAAATGTTGCCTGGGATGAATAATTGATATATTTTTAACGCACACACACTCTTGTGGCAAAGTACGTGTGCGATGTAATTCACATGAAGTGATGAATTCTTATCTGCAAGGGACTTTTCAAGTAAATGAAGGTAGCATTCTTGTTTGAAGAGTATAGATATGGGCTGATATAGGATTCCTAGGATGTGTGATATTTTTCTTATCAAAAAACATTACTGGGATATCCATCATGACAATTTTCTTCCACATGTTCATTTTAAAAGTTTTCTACGGAATTTGTCTTTCAACAAGACAATATAGCTACCAGTTTGAATAGGAATGATTGGCTGAGAATTATACGGACCTGAGCGTGCTTTCCTCTCTATTAAGTACACCCGATCTTAATCCAACTAAGCACACTTGAGAAGAAATCGAGAGAGAAATTCGAGGCTCCATCTACTCTTTCTAAATTGTGGGATATTGTTCAAAAGTCATAAATACGTATGGCTCCCCATCGCTTCCAGTACATTGTCGAGTCCAAGCCAAAATGAATCGCAGGCATTGTCAAGGCGAAAGACGGTGATATGCTCTACTATAGACTTTCCTAATTATTTCTAGACTAAATTACAATTCAATTGCTCTTTAGTATACAAACTCATATTCAATATTTATAAATTTTTTTTTGAAATATACAACGATACAAAAGATAAACTGCGTACGTTATATGTAATCAATTTGTCAATCTAAATCAAATTGATACTCATCGATATTCTTTGATATTAATCTTAATTACATGTATTAAGAGTGTTTTACTTCTGCTTGTATGTAGTAATATTAAATTAAATATACAACATTATAAATATTTTCCAATTATAAATTTTATAAATGATAAATTATTTTGTAATATAAAGTAAAGAATAATGAAATCAATAGGAAGAATATTTACTTTGATTCCAAAAATAAGTATTTTATTAGCTTAAGGGTTTTTGGAACATTTTTAGTTAATCCGAGAAATATGTTTCACACATACACATGTTAACTTTATTTTATAAATTCTTTAAGAGTAGTTATCTAATAAAATTTGAAATATTATCTAAAATTCTGGTTACTTTCTAAATTTAATTTGCTAATGAAGATTAATTTTCTTTCTGATACTTTTAATGATACATATTTAAGATTTCTTAAAAAGAAAGTTAGTATGCTAGACGTGATAACAATCAAGTATCATACATTTTAAAGCAAAGCTTGCAGATTTAATTCTGTTGAAATATAATTAACCACTTTGCATAAACTTAATTAATGGGTAAATTTGTTTATTTTCTTGTAGAAGATGAGATTATTCTTAATATTCAAATTCTTAAAACTTTCGAGACCAGTATATACAAGCAATTTGTTTAAAGTTCTTTTCTTGTCATTGGATTTGAAACACTTCAATTAAATGCTTAAAATCAAGAAAATACTACAGAAGAGGTACTTTTGTTATGAATATAAATCCATCCATGATGATTTTGTACATGTAATTAGTGAATATCTCTTTAATAAAAATGTAGAACTAAATTAAATTAATTTAAGGAAAACTAAACCAGGTAAGAAATTGAAATATTAAAGTAAGTTATCTTGTTTTGCTCATGAAAGTTTATAAATTGTGCTGATAAAAGAATTATAATTTTTTGCAAAATATTAAGCTAATCTTTCATGAACTTCTGAATAATGAATTAGCATGTAATTTTATTTACTTTAACGAGCTTGATATTAATTATTGAATTAATTCATTTCATTTTAATAAATTTCACACATTTTTGACAGTTATATAAGTTATATAAATGTAGTTCATAAACAAATATAACTGATGGATTTGATAATTTTATCAATGTAAAAAATCATCTTACATTTAATCTTGAGTTTCTATTAAAAAAAGAGAAGTTTTATCCCGTGCTTGATTTAGGATGATTACAGTATGAACTGAGTTAACTAAATGTAACCTTTTATTCTATAATATAAGAAAATATTTTCTATTGTTTGCAAATTATTGTAGAAAAATTGTGTTGTCTTTCTGTTTCTGCACATATGGCAGAATAACATTTGCTTTTAAGAGTTCATCAGTTCTACTTTTTAAGGGATGTTGTTACCCCAGTATCTTCAATCAATGAATTACCTATTCCTGAGTTGGGCTCTATCAGCTCTTTAAAGGATGAGACGTGTTTCGGGAAAACTTAAATATTGTCTTAAATTATTCTGGTTAGAAGATATTTAATTAATTAACTTCAAATGATATGTAAACATGTCTATAATGCTGCAATAATATATATATATATATATATATATATATATATATATAGTAAAAAAATATAGATATAATTTTGAAATTTGTTACTGTTCTTACCTTTTATTCGATTTATAGTTGTTATTATTATAATATTATCTATATAGCTGAAATTTGTTAGCTATAGTTAGTTGCTTAAAAGGAATTCATATGGATTATGTTATATTTATGTTATATTTTCAACTGCATTTCGTAACGCCATGTGGTTTTGGAAATCTATGCCTTTTTCAACTATATTTCGTAATATACCGTGAAAATAATTTCCAAGATACATTAATATTTGGTTGAATCATGATTAATCATGTAGTTGCTACATCCAAAAAAAAAAAAAAACATAAATACTAACAGAATAAAAATAAGTGGTCATCAACATAATGGAAACTCCTGTGAATAAAAATGACATCTTTGAATGCATTTCTTAAGCATTAAAATATAATAATTGCCACCAATCTTTTGTAAATAGAAATGCATATACCTTGGTAGAATGTGGTAGCTTTATTGAAGTTTTGTTAGTCATGGATTTTTTCAAAAACGTAAAATGTTGAAAATCTCAGATATTTAAAGAAGCTAAATTGTGAGAGTCTGTCTGTCTGGACTAATGAGACTGAAACATTAAAATGTATAAGCATTTCTAGAGATATTATGTCTAAAATTATGACAGCATATGCATAACACAGAAAACAAGCTATAAAAAGCAAAATAGTGGACAAAAAAAAAAAAAAAAAAAAAGCTCAGAGAATGAAACTGACAGTATTAAAGTTGAATGTAATGTCTAAGAAATGGACAATTGCAGCCAAACTGATTGTACAGCTCAACACATATCTGGACTCTCCAGTGTTAATGATTACAGTTAGAAAAATACTTCATGAGCAGAATATTTATGGTACAGGAGCAATTACAGAGCCAGTTGACACAGATGTTAATGTCAAACGTCGTCTACAGTGCTGTCACATTCACAAAAACTGGTTGAGTGAAAAGTGGAAGAAAGTAATATGGTGGGATTTATCGATTTTCCTATTTTTCCCCTGCAACATGACAGGTGCATGTTTGGAGGACATTTGCAAAAACGTATACTAGTGATTATCCCTTTTCTATTACCAAGCATGGAAATGGATCTGTCAAGCAGCCGTATCACTGTTTTGTTCCGAATCAACAGTAATGCTGAAATAAAGGATTACTAGAGAGGTATATAGAGAAATTTCAGCTAAATAACTTCATCTTATGCTGCAAACTTTATTTCCAGTAGAAGATGGAATTTTCCAGAATGATAAATAATCTATTCATAAAGCGAGACTAACCTATCTATCGTGTACATCACGATTTGATGAACACGAGAATGAAGTTGATCATTTATCCTTGCTTGCAGTCACCCGATTCCAATAAAATTGAACAGTTATATACTATTTTAGAAAGTTCAATATGGAATCGGAATCCTCCATGATATTTCTTCTTGAATTTTGATAATATCTACATCTTGAATATGCAATATTTTTCTAAACACTATTCACACAGTAGCTGTATGAATCGATTATTAGGCGAATCATAGCTGTACTACATGCAAAAGCAATTTTAGACCCCACTAATAAAGGATTCTTGGTAAATATGAGTTGCTTCCATTCTTTTTATAACCGTATATAATTTTTGTTAACTAGTTTTTTACTAAGTTCATTTTGTATAATTAAATGTATTTAAAATCAACTAAGTGGAATTCAATTTTTTTTTAAAAAAAACTCTAAGCAATCCATATAATGTTCATTAAAAAGTTTTGCGCATCAATTTAGAAAATTATGAAATTTTTTATAAGCATGCTACTAGATGTTTATAAGAGATGTGATGTTTGGCGTAATATAAATTTCTAAGCATAAATATTAAATTAGAAATTAAAGGTTAATTATAAATAAGTTTAAAAACATTTTACCGTAATTTTTATTGACTAAAAGTTTCACTCTTTAAGCAACTGAGACAATACGTTTCACTCGATTTTCTAATGCAAATAAGAAAATTTAAAATTAAATAAGAGATAAAAATGTTGGCTGCAAAATAAGCTTTTAAGACAATCATGTTGCTAATAAAACATGGCAAATCTCGCAAGTTATCTAATATAAATTATGTTGCTTATTATAAATCTGTTTTTAGCTAATAATTTACAACATAATAATTTAACAACATAAATTTCAAGAAATAAATGCTAAACAAGAAACTGAATATGAATTATAAAATAATTAAAATATTTTACAGGCACTGGAGGTGCAGATGTTCTAAAGCAAGTTGCGGTTCCTGTTGTATCTCTCTCTTCTTGTCAGGCCTCTTATCCTGGCATCACAATTACTAACAAAATGATATGTGCAGGTTTCTGCGATGGAGGGCATGATTCTTGCAAAGTAAGTGCAATAAATGCTTATCAATTAAAATTTGTTAAATTAACATGTAAACTCATAAGTATAAGAACTTGAAATCAACAAAATTGAATTATTCACAGACACAATTAAGTATATTTGTTATTTAATAATTTAAGCACATTTATGTTAAATATTTGTGTATTTTATCATAAAAATTAAGCCAGCATTTAAGCCAAATTTTCAGCCAATATCACTTACATGGTTTATCTTTCAAACAAGGGTTTTTATACGTGGCTCGCGACAAATGTTACTCAGGCAGCTGTAATTGCCTTAGCATACTCGGTATCTGATTCACCAAAACTTATTTCGTTTCAGTTTTAAAATTTATAGAAAAGGTAAATCTCTTATAAAATGGAATAAAAATTATTATAATATAATATATACATATAATAAAACTAAAACTTTCTTAATTGAATAATTACATGAAATTTGCCCAAAAATCTGTTATTAGTAACATGCATATGTATAAAGCATAATGAAATTAAACATTGTATTTAGCATTAATGAGATTTATGTAATTCTAAATTTCTACTGAGAACTATTCATAGTTGTGAAATAGATCATTTGTAAAGATATTATCATCAGTGATTTCAAATACTCACTTAACTTGGCTCTGTAATTATTTTTGTGTACTTCATTTTGTGGGGAATGTTTTTCCACACAAATATGTGCTTCGTAAAACGAAAATAAAAAGCCAGGAGAAAATGTAGGTAACCTATAAACTGTATGAAAGCAAGACATATAAAATTTCTGCAGTGATGAATGTTACAGAAGAATGTTGAATACTTTCACGTGAAACTCACGTGAAAGATACTATTTTTCATATTAAAATAAAATAATATTTGTTGTGCTGAGCTCAAAGTACGCAATTGTTCAGTTTTAAATTATATCCTTTGTTCCTATCCTGTGTCATCGAAGCTTATTCAAAACTTTAAAAAAATGTTTACATAAAAAAACATAAAACTGCAGTGAAATTTCTTTTATGTTGGCCCACTTTTACAATCAGATATTGAAAACGGAGTAAATTCCGCATTTCATATTTTGTGCTGTAAAATGATTGGCGAATTCTGAAAGAAATTTGTGAGCTAAATTTAAGCCTACATCATAGTATTATAAGTTAGCTTGCTGAACTATCTCTTTTCAGACTCTTCCGGAAGGAGAAGGTAAGATGACTTTCACGGGCCTGTATTAGAGGATTGAAACTCCTTAAAAAATAATGCTAAAACCATAAAAATGGACAGTTCTTTTTAAAAATTTCAAAAGTGGGAATGAGAATATCTCTCTTCTTTCCACTACCTTGGTCTTGGCTTTTAGGACTTTGGTAAAATATAGGTGTCCCCCAAGAAAAAAAAAAACTTGGAGACCCCTGCCGTAAAACAATGTTAAATATTATTCCACTAAGATAAGTTTTTGATATACTAATCTCACTAGTGTTAAGGTGTTCTAGAATATATTAATAAAAATTCTTATACAAATTTCATAATCTCATTTAGTAAAACTATTCGTTAAAAGAAAGATTCAAAAGTAGTTTTTGGTATCCTAAACATGGAAATCTCATTTGAACTTATTTATATCTAGATCATTAATTTGAAATAATTACCATTAAAAATTTTAGAAATGAAAATTATAAGAAAATTGTAAAAAAGTAAATTATTCAGTAACTCCAAAATCGACTTTATAAAAAATTAATCAAGTCTGATTTGTAAAACTTGTTCATTTAAAAAATAATTTCTAAGATATAATGTAAATTAAAAAATTAAGGTCATTTATTGATACTTGTTTCGTAATTTCACATTTATTTTTTAAGAAATAAATTAATTTTTCCAAAAACTCTTCTTTTACAGGGTGACAGTGGAGGCCCGATGGTGGTTTTGAAAAAGAATCACTGGTATTTAGTAGGTATTGTGTCAACAGGAGGTAGTTGTGCTTCTGCCAATCAGCCGGGAATATATACTAAGGTGTCTTTTTTCAAAACCTGGGTGAATAAAATGATTTGGACACACAAATAAAGGGACAAACAATACTTCCCTCCAACAAAATATTCTGCATACTTTCTTTGAAATGAGAAATATCAATTTCTAGAAAAGAAATAATAGAGATTTCAGGAAATTTAAATACAAAATGTGTAGAATGTAAAAGATGGATGTATAGAATACTATTAGTGATTCACAAAAATAAATTATAAAAAAAGAAACTTACTAATCATATAATAAAGTTTATTAATGTGTAAGAAACGAATTGGTAATAATTTAAACAATGAATGAAAATTTTACATTTATATGTACTATTAAATATAAAGAATTTTACTTGAGTACATAACTGATTAATAGAATCAGATTTTATTTAAAAAATCTAATAGAGCATTTATTTAAACTGATATGCAAAATCAATAACATTTAAGAGGGAATACTATTTTAAATTTTATTTGTATTTTATTAGACATTAGTATTATTAGACATAAGTGCAATATAAGAAGAACTTTGAGTGATAGTCAAGTGTACTATTCTGAAAATGCTCTCAGGTGAATATTTCAAGACAGCCAGGAAAATAATACCCAATTAATATTAATATTTGTCCTCGACATTTTAACTAAATCTGATAGGAGGGGAAAAAATAGTTATTTTCCTCCATAAAGTACTTAAGAGTGAAAATAAGGACTACTAGAAACTCTTTTTTTATATACAATAGAATTTAAATTTTTTTTTGCAGTTTATTTTTAGATTATTTGCTTTGCGCTTTGGTTTTAATTTATAACTGCCGTGATATAAATATTAGAGAATTTGTATGAATTGAGAAAAATACACTTCGCTGTTATTCTATGTTCTCACAGCTTTTCATAACAATAAATAATATTTATTAAATAATAAGTAAAAAATGTGCTTATTTTTTATTCAATAAATTAATACCGCTCAACCAAAAGGTGAAATAATCCCATTCAAGTTCAGGGGAGGAGAGAGAAGAAAGTATTTAGAGTGAAAGATTTATATCGGAATAATGATACCTAATTTCAGCTAAAATGACAGCACAGTATTTCAATGAAACTCTCCTCATAAACATCATAAGAGTATGTAGATCAATAAGTATCCATAAACTTTTTTTCTATTGGACTACTATTTTTGCACAATATCTTTTAACCATTTTCTTCCAAATACACATTATTTATGCAACTCAGTTGCTATATTTTTTTCTTAATTGAACACAATAAAGTTTATGCTCAATAAAATATAACTGTGATATATTTTTCTGATATATTCATGACTAAGCAATCTCCAATAATTTTTAAACTTATCGAGAATGTATAAACACGAAAATTGTATTAAAAATTATGTATTTTAATATTGTTTAAAATAGATTAAACTTAATTATTCCAAAATTAGATTGAATAAAGTGAAATTAATTCTAAATATAAAATAAAAATGAAATCAAAAATAAATGTCAGTACAAAATCAAAATAAAAAATACATGTATGAAAAAGAATACTAGATTCACTCATATTAAAAACAAATGTGAAATAGGAATCTTAATTAAATATCTTAAATTTTTCACAAATAAATATACATAGGAATCTTATCTAAAACGGTGTGACTGAGAAATCCTCTTAGATTCTCTTTAGAATTTGATAATTTGAACATCATATATTTTGTTGTAAATTTATAAAAAGTTAAAGAAATTGTGATCTAATTTAGCTATTAAATCAGACGAAATAATTATGAAGCTACGTTTTCAATCTAAATATAACAAACATTTTCTTTTAGATACAATGATATTAAAAAATAAATTATTTTATTTGTGACTTTTCTTAGTGTATCTAAGCCGCATTTATAAAAGCAACAAGTGTTAATGAAACTAAAATTCAATTTTGCACAGAAATTAATTATCTTTTTAATTTAAAAAACTATATTAAAAAGACTTTATGTTAAAATTATTTTTAATATGATTTTTTTGATTGAAAAATATTGGCTTCATATTTTTATAGAAACTGGTTCATTTACTTTATTCTATATTTTGTTTTTGAATATTTCCATTTATAAAAATGAAAACAATGAAGACTAGTTCTCGTTTGAATTTTCTCTTCGTGGAAAAAGTGTTCTAAATTTTATTTTATTTTATAAAGAAATATCACATTATTCGAATGAAAAGAAAGAAGAAACAGTTAAAAAATTCTTGGATTATTTTATGTTTCAGAAAAATAGGAAATTATTATTTTTCTATAATATTTTATGTCATACTTATTTTTTTTTGGAAAATTTTCTTTTAAGGAATTATATCAATTTCTTTTCTTTTTTCTTTTAATTAGTTACAAAAAATCTCTACTTACGATTAAGATTTTATTAAAAACAGAATATCTTTAAGAGTCAAATAATTTTAAGAATGTAACTAAATATTTTTAAAAATATTACATAGTTGAAACATTTCAAACTTTTATAACCCACCTGGCACATCTAGACAGATTTAAACAGTCCAAAGAAATAACAGTACCTTACATTGTTTTAACTAAATTAAACAAACACACTGATAACTAAAGGTAAACGCATTATTCACAGTTTTTATCAATTAATTATGGTTGATTTAAAATATATAATCTATTTTAAATCATCCATAATTCAGTAATAGCAAAAATAATAAGAACATCGCTTAATACAAAAAACAACATTTGATGAAATTCATCAAGCATTTTTTTGTTGGATGTAAAACTTTGTTGGAAAATGTATAGATTTCTGTAAGAATAGATATATGGGAAACAAAGTTATATTCAAAGAATACTTGTTGCAATAATTTATTTTAATTTAGGTCTTTCTTTTGAAATAGCTTTTAGTTATTTTGTATATACAAATTTTTAAGGACCTAAAAATCACTACACTAAGATTTATATTTATCAACAAGAAAAAGGTTAGCTGTCAAGTATTTTAATCTTGAAACATATTTCTCGTATTTTAAAATACTTTTTTTAGTTATTCTTTTAAAAAATTTCGTGAATTTAAATTAAAAAATGATTAGAAATGCACATATATATATAAGGATCTAAATATATTTTTTTTGAATGAACAATATGTAACAGTACTGAACAATACGTTTGAATAAATTTCGTTTATTTTTCCATCGACTATGCAAAATACATGACGTAAAATTTCCTGTGAGGCTTGAGCAAGTATTTTGTGGTATCTAACGGGTCTAAAAATAGAAACCGATGCAAATTTTTGAAGCTCACAAAAATCAAAAGGATAGAGTTTTATGGATGATTTTTATAAGACCTGTATTTCTCTTGAGAGTTAGTTCTTCCTCAATTCTATGCATTTATGTATATTTTTAGCACTCAAAATGTTTATACAGAAAAAATATGCCCTCAAAAATGTCAATTAAGAGTGAAGAAGATTATATAACGAGAACTAACTATGTAATTAAGCTGTATGTTCGAGAAAAGCTGGATTTTTTAGTAAAAAGGACTGAATGGGCAAAGTAATGTTTACGGATGAGTCGAGGTTTTCTTTGAAACCGAAGAAATTTATTATATATATATATATATATATATATATATATATAACAAGCTTATATACATCTGAAAATTCCTATTATTTTATATATTATTTTTGAACGTACAGCATTTCAGTGTGTCAGAGCAACATGGTCTAAGCAGATATATCTTTTGGACATCGTATCAATCTACACCATCTATAGGGCAGTTTCTATAGTAACTGAAAGAAGATCATTTCAAAATATTTACAGTAAAATATTTATTATTATAACCGTAAATTGTCATGATTAACTTTAATAAACACTAATACCCGTCTCTATGGAGTTGTCAAGATTGATGTTTAAGTGGAAAATAAATGCTCTGGATGGTGAATAAATGGATGGCATTGTTCTATTTAAAGCCTTCTGGATGTCCTCGGACACAATGTGTACTCATGTTTCCTACCCCTAGTCACTCTCTGAAGAATTTACAATAACTTAATTCTGCAGTGGTTGAAGAGACATACACACATCATAGGAAATATTTTATAAGCACATTACTTTTTTTGTTGCATTTTTCGTGCCACTACGAAGAGTTGAAAGTAAGTTCAATAGTTCCACTTTTATTACAATTTTTGATAAAAAAAAGGCATAAATGTGTAAATATGCCTATCTATTTCATCTCATTTTTCTTATCTTCCACAAAATCTAGGTTTTCTAATGTTCTTTTCTTTTTTAAAGTCAGAAGATTAGAAACGGTGATTTTTGACATTATTCACTTATAAGATGTTCGTGTCTGAGTCCGCTATTCAAAATATAACAATTCTCTTCATTCAGTTGTATAGATACGTAGGTGATTATGTAATCTTTTGACATATATCTTATAGATTAGTTACTCCATTGACATGTAACAGTTTATCTATCATGATAGTTACTATAATGGGGAATCTTATTTGGCTAATGATGGAAGTAATGTTCCAGATTATTATTGAGTGAGCTGAGGAATTTTAAAAGTTGAATTATGTAAGAAAAATTGCATATTTTCACAAAGAAGTGTACACGTGCAGATAAATATTCTTAACTACTATAATCAATCAAAATATATTTTAGTTCTTCATTTAGTACGTATTTTTCTTAAACTGGAAATTTATCCCCTTAATACTAGTTTTTAAAAATACTAATTGAATTTACTTATTTGCTGTATTCTATTTAAATCATTTTACATTTGGTTCAACGAATTTATAACTAACATTTGACTTATAGTATGCTTACTTAATTTAAATTTTATCAAAGGAAAACATAAACCGAGATTTTGGAGAATCCACACCCTTGGAAAGTGTTTTTCTTTTAAAAATAATATTCAATCTTTCCTCTATACGGTATACCAAAATAAACAAAAAACCGGAGAATTAAAATAATCACTTCTAAAATTTTCCCTTAAACATAAAAAAAAAAAAAAAAACTTCAACAGTTTAAAAAGTGTACACAGTACAAGATAATTTGATTAACAGCAACTGAAAATGATGTTGATCATTAAATGTCTCTATATAAATTAGCCATAAGAAAGTATAAGGAAATGCAAAATACTTAAAAATTAATTTTAATTTAAAAAGTTATTTAATATTGAAGTACAGAGTCTTTTCATCCACACTTTAATGTATTTCCAACTGGAGGAGTATTGGAAAAGGTGTAAACGAGTTCGTTGAAAAAGTAAAAAAAAAAATGCTTTTTTCAACAATTGAAAAAAAATTGTGTCAATGTTTTCAAAAATAATTATGTAAAAATGTAGAAAGAGTCATTTGAGGACATATTTATTTTTTCTCTTCTCCTGGAAGTATTAAATAAATGACTATTAAACGAAAAGGCGAAAAAAACTACATGTTTCTTTCTTAAAACAATAAGAACTCCGATATATCATTTAAATGAATTGTATCACAGCAAATGCAACTTTACAGGGAGTTAAAATCAGTTTCAATCGTATTTTAAATTAATTAAAATCACTGTAATCAAAATTTCGAAAGAAAACTTTGTTTATATTTTAAGTTAACCGAGACCGATATCCTAATATAAATTTCTGTCCATTTCATTCAGTTATTCTCAATTATATCCCCGATAATTGTTAGGGGAACAAACAAAATAAGGAATTTAACTGTATGAATTATTTCTATAAATTTCTGTGAAATATTTTTCGAGACATGCTTAAGCTTATGAGTTACACGTTATACAGGAGTAATACATTCACAAAATATAAGTTTTATTACTTTCCAAATTTTTAAAAAATGTCATCATAAAATTTTCTGTAATTTTTTATTGAATGAATTTTAGATATGATGTTCATATTTGTAATGCATATGACCATGTAAAATTATTTTCGTTATAAATTACTCTGCTAATCATAATTACTGCTTTACTAAAAATGTGACATGCAAACAGGTAAAATACACCTGATAGGATAAACACAAGCCTTTCAAAGTATTCATGTTAAATAGGGTTTTGTCTCTCTAGTATGTTTAAAGAATTACGTCAATTGAAAATTTCTCGTCCTCGAATTCCATTTAAAAATTGTCAAGAAGTTGCATTTTCTTGGTTAAACATTGTTGTGATACCCTATGAAAGAAGAAGAAATGCTTACCAGCAAGTTTCTGACTTTTTAAGAGTTTTTGTAACCTACTAGTATTACGGTTTATTGCATCCCAGATTTATTTCTCGAATCATTGGGATCTCATAACAGTCTTCAAAATACAGAATCGATGAACTTATAACAATCTTATGGATATATTTCCGCCCTCCACTATCACTAACATCCCAGAAGACAGGCATATTACACACATAGTCTTACTGAATTATTTTGCCATGTTATGAGTCCTGTGACAAGAAATGGAAACATTTTTAAGATAACAAATAGCTCAAGAAATAGAACAAGCAATTCAATGAAGCTTGTTACTGCATAGACTGTCAGTTTGGTATTCATGACTTCTGCTAACCTTAACACTACATCACAGACAGGTGGGTTCTGGTTTGTACAATAAACAGCGAATTTCGATTCAAGAACGGCATATAATCATGTTTTCAGATAAATTCCAGTTCCGTTTGCATCCTTATGAGGGTTTAATTAGTGTTTAGCATCATCATGGAGTAGACATTTTGTTAGAATATACTCAACACCCTGGTATTTGTTCAATATCTAGAGTGATGGTATAAAATGCCTTTGTATACTTCTTTCCCCTTGTTCGAGTCGATAGCATTTTGAATTGTTTTTGTTTCATTACTTTTTTTGGCACCTGACATTACTTTTATTCAATCCCCGCGAAAATTTACGTTTAAATAGGGCAATGCATGATCACATGTTATCGATATTGTACAAAGCTTTCTTATCACCGAAAACGTTTGGTTGCTGCCTTCATCAGCACTTTCCCCAGATCTCTCACTAATAGAAAAAATCTGATTTATGGATACCAATTGACTAGCGTTTCACCATATGCCAGTCACAATGGTTGATAAATTGTGATGTCGTGTTGATGCTGCATGGGAAACTCTACCTGTACATGGTATCTCATCTCTTTCTTAGTCAATGACCGTAATTTAAATCGTGTTATTGGCATCAAAGATAGTTATTCTGGGTACAGATTTTTACAGATATATGCTTTCAAATTTCCCGAAAATTTAATCTCTGGTAATTTCAAGTCTGTAATATTTTTTCAATAAATATAATTTTGTTATTTGCATTTCTTGTAACAATTTTATTGACTTTACTTAATTTCTAATGCATTCTCTTAGAATTTAATGTAATTTTTTATTTGCTATGTTAGGAAGCTATATCAGGAACCAGGTGTTTTATCAAGGAAAGGAAATAATAGAATTCAATTTATTATGCATACGTAATTTAACAGAAAAAAAGAAGTGATATTTTTTGTAGGTTATTAAAATTATATTGATAGCAAATGTAAATGAACAGAGCTGCCACTTTTATTAGAAAGAACGACTGTAATCCAAGTGGATTGAAATTGAATCCATTTTGCCTAATAGATACTAGAATTGGATTTCTTATTATCTACATCAGTTGTAAAGTACTATTAGTTGTGACTTCAGTGTCTCAACAAGCCATGACCATTTAT
This sequence comes from Latrodectus geometricus, assembly GCA_026290005.1. NCBI lineage: Eukaryota > Metazoa > Arthropoda > Arachnida > Araneae > Theridiidae > Latrodectus > Latrodectus geometricus. The sequence goes on from JAPDSC010054272.1 coordinate 454,577, forward strand.
ACTCAATACATTACTGATCTGGAGAACAAACTGGTTTGGACAACAACTGATTATCTTTTGTTACGTGTCGAGAAAGATTAGAACTGTAAGTATATAAAAAAACATGCATTCATATATTAATTTTTTAAGTTAGGTTTCAAACAGATTCTGAATATAATGTGTCGCGACTAGCCTTAGCAAATAAAAATATGACCAAGATATCGTTATTTACCATTCAGCAAATATAAAAGGGTTAGAATTCTTTCCTGAAGCATGTTTCCGCGAGTTAGATCAGTATGATAATGATATATGAAAGCTGTCAACATTTTTATTTTCGGTATATTTATAGCTGGAGAAATCACTCATATAGGAAATTTTGTACTTGATCAAAAATGTGACATGATATTCTTGAGCACAATCTATTATTGTTTGTTCAGCAACTGTAAAAGAATCTGATTCAGATGTAGCATATGAGAAAGCCGCACAAATAACGAACAAACAAGAATAGTACAGGTAAAAAAATCGCATTATAGAATTGACGTACATACGGGAACTTTCACTCTAAAGTATTTTAATTTCTGATATCTAGTATTTTGAATATGGCAATGCAATACAACAAAATTGAAAAAGTGTACTTTCTCATGTTTTTGATGTTCAGGATTATAAAGACTCCTTTTGATTTATATTCACTATAAACTTTTTGAAGGATATTTCTTCATTTGAACAATAACCTAAAATAATCATAGCTTGTTGTAGTTCCTGTGGTAATTTGGATTGTCTTTCTAAAATTTTCTTGTTAATAGAGAAAAATATCTTATGTGAACTTCTACAGCGTGATTCAGCTCGTCGGTGACAAACTTCGAGGATCGATAGAGCACACCTAGACGAACATTTTTGAATAGGGAATGTAGGGTCCCTGACGCGATGGTAAGGCGCTAGGCGCTTTTGAAAATTTGGGTGCCGAAATTCGAAACGTCATAAAAACTAGGAAATGGTTAGATTCTTGCTTTTTGCGGCGAAACAATTCTGTTTATTTAGACTTTCTTCAGTACCAATTTGATAAGCGTATCTCTTAAATCATTGATAGGGGGCGCTGTAGACTTTGGAGAGCTAGACAACAACTTTAAGCTCGTTATTTTGATAATTTAACACATGCTCACCAAAGTTTATACTCTAACTAAAATTTTGAACTCAAAAGTAAAACCCTGCAAAAAGCGTAAGAGCCGGAATAAATTATCGAAGTACAGGGTGGTTGAAACTCGAATGCTACTAAGAGATAAACAAACAGATTTCTTGATTTATGGCATGCATTTTCATGATTCTGTTTGCTGGGGCTCTCTGAAACTCAGTTGAACGGTACAAAAAGAAAAACCGATAGGGGGCGCTTTGGGCAAAAAACTTAATTCGTTGACATTTCGGACGCTAACTGAGAATGGGGTGCTACGATCAGTTAGTAATAAGGAAAACACATTTTCTATTTCTGCTCAATACTTCTGAATAAATTTAGACCAAAAACATCAATGATACTGGAAATTTATTTACAAAAAATAACACTAAAGAAGATGCTCGAAATTTCGACCTTGGGCCATGATGCAGGCTTCGCACCTCCGTCGCATTGAGGAGTGTGTGTTTCCAACAATGCCAGGAGTATCTCTGATCTCCCCTGCAGCTGCCACAATGCGCGCCACAAGTTCTTCAGCACTGCTGACAAGTGTATGGTAGACCTGGGCCTTCAGGTAACCCCAAAGGAAGAAATCCAAGCAGGTGAGGTCTGGTGATCGGGCAGGCCAGTTAACTGGACCCCCACGCCCTATCTACCGATGGCCATACCTTGCGTTTAGATAGAGACGCACGTCGTTCCTGTAATGGGCCGGAGCTCCATCGTGCTGGAACCACATCTGGCGACGCGAACCTTCGGGTACGTGCGCCTCCTCCAGAAGCTGCGACAGCACTTGATCCAGGAAAATCAGGTAATTTCCACCTTTCAGCCATTCAGGTAACAAATAAGGGCCAATGAGGCAATCCCCAAGAATGCCAGCCCACACATTTACTGAGAAAAGCTCCTGGGCTGCTCGGTTTCTGGTTTCATGTGGATTTTCAACACACCACACATGACTGTTGTAGGCGTTCCACATTCCCTCCCGGCTGAAGGTGGACTCGTCCGTAAACAAAATGCTGTTTACAAAACGGGCATCCCTGTCTCTCATCGCCAAGTACCATCTTGAGAATTCCACTCGAGGTCCAAAATCCTGCTCTCCGAGCAACTACACCCGCTGGATGTGGTAGGGGTGCAGATTCCGGGAACGTAAGATGCATCACGAAGTTGCTTGCGAAATGCCAACATGTCTGGCGATATCTCTCGTGCTAAGACCTGGGTTGTCCTCAACCAGGTTAAGCACAGCCTCCTCGTTGTCAGGGGTGCGCACTGATCGCTCCCGTTCAGGCCTGCCTCCGTCGAAAGATCCCGTCTCGGACAACCTCTGGTGTACTCGAGCGAAGAAGGCATGGCAGGGGATTTGCCTGTTGGGATAACGTTCGGCGTACAACCGCTGAGCGGCTCGTCCATTACAACCAGCAGCGCCATACGCCAAATGCATGTCAGCCAATTCAGAGTTTGTGTACCGATCTGCAGACAAGCAACCCGAAGCTTAAGTAGGTACAGCAAGTCCAAGAGACGTGTCTGCGCATGCAACTACGTCATTTCGCGTTGTCGTCTACGCATTACTTATCTTATCCATATCGATATGGTACGATATCTTTTGCATAAATCAGCAAAAAGCACCTTATGTAAATTTTATTGCGTGCATTGTGCATGATTAAAACCAGCTAGGTTTGTTTAAAAAAAAATCTGCAATTTTAATAGCTTCTTATGATAAGTAAATTGCTCTCTTGTTTTGTTCCCAACTGATCGTAGCGCCTCGTTTCCAGTTAGCGTCCGAAATGTCAACAAATTATGTTTTTTGCCCAAAGCGCCCCCTATCGGTGTTTCTTTTTGTACCGTTCAACTGAGTTTCAAAGAGCCCCAGCAAACAGAATCATGAAAATGTATGACATAAGTCAAGAAATCTGTTTGTTTATCTCTTAGTAGCCTTCGAGTTTCAACCACCCTGTACTTCGATAATTTATTCCGGCTCTTACGTTTTTTGCAGGGTTCCACTTTTGGGTTCAAAATTTAAGTTAGAGTATAAACTTTGGCGAGAATGTGTTAAATTATAAAATAACGAGCTTAAAGTTGTTGTCTAGCCATCCAAAGTCTACAGCGCCCCCTATCAATGATTTAAGAAATACGCTTATCAAATTGGTACTGAAGAAAGTCTAAATAAACAGAATTGTTTCGCCGCAAAAAAGCAAGAAAATCTAACCATTTCTCTAGTTTTTATGACGTTTCGAATTTCGGCACCCAAATTTTCAAAAGCGCCTAGCGCCTTACCATCGCGTCAGGGACCCTACATTTCCTGTTCAAAAATGTTCGTCTAGGTGTGCTCTATCGATCCTCAAAGTTTGTCACCGACGAGCTGAATCACCCTTTATAATACAAGTCCCTGAAAATGTATTGTTTTATCATCTGAATTTACATCGAATTTAATTATTCTATATATTCATGTTAGAGACATTTATATTTCAAAAGCCATTTGTTTCACATACTTCATATGTATGTAACTATATGTTTAAATTTCATTAGTTTAATTCATTTCACTTAATGTAATACACCTGATTTAATTCCATTACAAATATTAACAAATTTTCGTGTTCTATACTATTAGTACATTTTTCCAGACTCTATAATTGCAGAAATTAATTTCACTGAATCAATATAATGGCGAGGAGGAAGAGGAAAAGAGAATGTTGATAATAGTTACACCAAAAGTTTATAAAATCCTTCGAGAGAGAGAGATTTGCTACTAATAGAGAGAAGATGTACTTTTATCATCAAATATTTATAATAGTTAAACTTTGTTAATATGATATATTGTATTCTGATGAAATATTCATACCCATAATGTCGTGCATGTGTCTGTGTATTTTTGATATTTATTAGTTTTAACAGCCACAACTGTTTTCAGGAAAGAAACAAAGAATAAAAAACAGGTTTTTGAGGTAGAAATATAGACAAATTAAGCTATGCATTTTTTTATAAATAAAAGTGAAATGACTTGCTAATGCATCGATTCCTAATCATTTAAGAGTTTTTGAATTTTAATTAGAATTAATTTTTTGTGTTTTAAAATGTATTTTTTAATTTTATAATTATACTTATATTTCTTGAGTTAATAAACTATGTAGTAGTTAAATTAATGGTTTTTTGATTGCTTACTTATTCTATAGTAGTCTGTGAGATAACTTGCGTTAGATCTAAACATAGGAAATGTTCACCAAACATGCAAGTTGTTAATAACAAAGCTATGATTGTGGTATTATGAACCACGAATATCTTTAAAAGAATAATATAATTTTATAAGAAGTAGAAAATGTAGTGCTAATTATAAGTTTTAAGGATTTTTTTGTATGTTCTGAGTATGAATAAAAATTAAACTATTTCAATACATTTCTTTAATTCCACACACACACACAAAAGGTCTCCTTAAGAATATTTCGCATTTAATTCGAATATATTACAATGATTTTAAAGTTAAAGAAACTACCATATTGAAAAATAAAGATATGTTGCTTTTTATATACTTTTCAAATTGTCAATTTCTATTTCAATTACTTATTTGAAACACTTTTTTTTTACGAGAATTATCAATAAATACTTTTATTTGCATTGTTCATCATTTCTCAAGTATACGAAAAAAATTGACATGAGCAATATTCAGATAAAATAGTATAAAATATATTTATGACACACTCAGAGTGTGGAAGATTCTTTTAAATTAGAAGTATAAAAGTTAGTGTTTCCTTCTGTACAGATGAAAGAAAAATATCTGGCAAAGAAAAATTTACAAAGCTAAGAGTTGAGTGTTAATTTTTGATAAACATCTAATAATTTTCAATGAGAACCCGACTCCAAAGTTTAAAAAAAAAAAAAATTACATCCCCCATTGCTTATGATTTGTTTCATATTTTCAATATTTTAGTGTCCCAAAAGAAGTTTACGTAAATATAAAAGTAAAATATCTTTTAAGAATAAAAAATTCATTAGGTTATTTAAACACTATTACAAGAGAAATATATAAATTATATCTTAAAAGTGTTAGAAAAAGTATTTTATAAATTTTATATCATACATAGTTTTTCCAAACACATTAGAAAATATAAGGAAACTAATCACTTTCTCTTAACATTAATGTAATGTAAGTATTATATAAAAATTTTCAAAATATTGATTTTTAATGTCGCAAGAATTCAGTCAAATATATCACAATTACAGTGTTTGGCTTTCAAAAATTTCATTAATATACTTGGTAATGATTCCAAATTTTAAAAATTTTTACTTTCATTTCTAATTTAATTAATCAATATTTATTTTAAAATTAAAATTTTATAGTATTTTGAAAATCCCCACACAAAAGCCAGATATTTTATGTATATATATTTTACAAATAAATAATGATTTTGTTTGGGAAAAAATTAGTTACTTATACAAAACAATGGACGTGAAATGAGTAGCAATACATGTAAAAATTTTAATGCAAGAAAATTTCAAATTCAATTTGCTATTAATGATTGGTGTGCAATTTAAAAGCTGATTAGGCCAACATTTAGCAATATAATTGGTGCATGATATTTACAGACAACTTTAAATGTTATTATAAAATATAATTTTGGATTTTGTGGAGAACTTGCCCTTGTTTAATCTTAGGAATTTATCATTTCAACATGACGACACGTCTGCTCACAAGAGATCTTCAATGAAGTAGTGCCTTGTGAAGGAATTTGGGTACCATATAACTGGATATGTGGTAGATTGGTCTCCATATTCACCTGATCTGATTCCACTGGACTTTTTGAATATGAAGATATGTAAAAAAACAGGTGTATGCGACCCCTTTATAAACATTGCAGGACTTTGAAGGAGGTCATTGTTCAATCAATGACGCTTATGCCGAAGTGTTTCATGCTTTTTGCTTCAACCCGCTGCCTTTATATTTAAACGAGGATCTAAACCTTCATTGCAGATGAAATGAAAAGTTTGAGAATCTCAAATAAACGTATATTGTTATAATTAGTTATATTTTCTTTTTCAGGACGTTTTTTCAAATTAAGTGAAGGAAATAATGTTGAAAAACAAAAGAGCTTTTTAACCATTCTATTCTCTGCATTGCTACTCACAGGGTGTTTTTTCGTCCTAAATCAATAATGTTCTACAACTTTGTAAATCCCATTTTTTTAATCTCGTTCCTCTTTTCAAGATAGAAACACTAGCTCTCCAGTTTTCCACTAGATGGCCCTAGGTGGTTTTATTCAACAGCGAGTGGCTATTTTACACTAGACACCATTTTTATGAACATAGCAGCAGCCGTTCTGAACTTTAGAAGGTAGTATGGGCATACTGTGTATATACAGTATTGAAGAATTTCTTAATATTTGTCTAATTTATGAACTTTTTTGTCACCTTTGTTGATTTAATATCTTCTTCTTGAGCTTGTCAGATATGTGGCACCTCTGCATTGTTGCATTTTGTACCATATTTAATATCTACTGTTGAAATGAATTATAAGCCGTTTTATTACTACATTTAGAATTTATGATGATAATGTCACCTTAGCTGTAGATAATAAATGGTTGTTCCAATGCGGCATACAGTGAAGCATTTCTTTACAAATAATTAGATTAAAAAATGAACCTTTTAATCAAAAAATGTTGCAATAAATGAAGAAAAAATTAATTAAATTCAGAGAGTAATGCGTAATTTAATTGACTTTATAGATAATTAATCTTACTCTTATGAATATCAATCTAAAACAAATATTACAAATAGATATTCGGAAGCAATTTAAAATACATTTTTTATAAGTATTTTCTTGAACAATGTTATCAACTACTTTCGCGTGAATTTAGAAAACAATAACGTTTTTACTTAAACAATTTTAAGTTTTGTAAGTTTTTGGCATTTAGTATTAAGATGGCTCTCTTTCCTCTTCAATGTCACCGTTGTGAAAACTATATATTAGATTTCCTATTAAAGTTAAAATGATATCAATCATATACTAAAACAGCAGTTGACAATTTTAAATTTCAAACAATTCAAAGTAGTGATGAATAAAACTTCTAAATTAATTTTGCATAAACTTTTACACATTTTTTAAAATATTAAAACTTAAAGTAGCAAAAGTTTATTTATATTTTTTTGCACAGAGCTTTTTTATCAGACGTTAAAAGTTTTGCTTATGTAATTATTTTTTTTATTTTAACATTCCTTAATATTTTTTGCCATAAATGTTTTTCTGCATGACCGTCACATTTGTACATGAAAATTTGTTTATTACATTTTTCTACATAATTAAAAAAATTATATTTGAATCCCTTAAATCAATACTAAGCATTTTTATATATTCCCTTATTGATATTATCATAATATTTCACGAAAAAACTTTTTAGTGTATCTGTGAAAATTATCGTAACATGTGCATTACCATGTACATCTTAAGAAAAACGTATATAAAATACTTTTTTTAAGTAATACATATCTTATTACTTATTAAAATCTAAGACTTTTCTCAGAGGAACTATACTGAATTGCAAAAGATACCAACATTATCTTTTGCAATTCAGTATAGTTCCTCTGAGAAAAATCTTAGATTTTTAGATTTTTAAAGCTGTATAAGAAACTCTGTTTACAGTAAAGCTCAATTATGTCCAAAACGTTTAATGTACCAAGAAGCATGATCGTTGGAGTTTGCTTATCTGGAACATCTAGAACAAATTTTGCTTACGTGTCATGGATAACTGTGCCAAGAATTATGATAACCTACATAAAAGCTGATTTACAAAAGAGTTGGCAAAATTGAATTTCGTTAAAAGAAATAAAAAAGTGTTGAAATGAATAATCACGTGAAGAAATTACAATGCACTATTGTAGATATCAGATCAGAAGAGAACACCTATTTAAAGTATTCTGTATCAGTAAAAATAGTAACTGAATGGGGATTTATGATAGAGGGTTTATCCCATAACTATTTGTAGTTCTGTGGAATGTTATAGGTACTACTGTTATGCCAAATACTGACATAACAGCAATTGAAACAAATAATTTGGTACGAAAAATCATTATGTACATCATTTCAAACCTCTTAACACATTTTTAGCGGGCCAACATTGGCAGAATTATCTCATGATAATTTCTTTGTTAATATTATGAAGAATTGTAGAATTTTAGTGTATGATACTATGGGTGTGCTTAAAGAAAATAGTAATCTTAAGTGAAAGAATACAAGTCAGCATTCCGCTGCTTTTTAATTCACTTCAATTATGGAGAATGTGGTCTATTTCAAGATGACATCACTCAAATAACTAATTAAAGAAAACAATTAAAAATAAGTTTCTGTGTTAGAAATAAGTTGTAAAATGTTTTCAACATTATGCATTATATGTATTTATCAACCCAATAAAAGATGTAAAATCAGACTCTATCTAAATGTGACCAGATTCTCAGTGAATGAAAAATAACGTTCTTTTAAATGTTCCCATTATTTCATACCTATAATATACTTAAGTATTAGAAAAAGTGATACACTTATCTATAGCCCCCCCCCATGAAAAGGCAAAAAAAAAAAAAAAACGTGTTATAGACGTCACCAATGTCTGAAGGAATCCCGGGGACAATTCACATCATTTATCTTACAGGGCTATTCCCATACACACAGAAGTGAGAAGTAGTGGAGATCTTTCACTAGCAGCTTTTGCAAGATATCTTAGATATGCTTAATAAGGTTCATGTCTGGAGATTTATATGAATGATGAAAGTGACTAAAATCAGAAAAGTTATCAAAGAGCAATCTGTGAGCAGTTATCATCGTATGGATCATCGCATTGTCTTGCTGGAATTGTACAAGTCTGTTGAAATGTACAATAGACATGAATGATGAAATTGTTCTGATAGGATGTTTCTGCATCAGATTCATTTCTAGACGTACCAGAAACATATATCATTCCAGCTGAACACACCTCATCTTTTGCAAATTTCCCATTAATATGAAAAATCCAGTTGTTGACATATTTGTTCCAAACGTTCAAGTTTTTTCCGTACCGTCACATATCCATTCACCCAATGCATTTGGAAACAAGGCTTATGGGAAAAAGAAATTTGCAACTAGTCATCGATAATTTAATGATATCCTTGGTGGGCCTAGGGAAAGCATAAATGTTCATGTCTTGCAGTGTACAACAGACATGTATGGGTCTCCTGCTCCAGAAACTCATGTAAACGATTGTCGCACGCTGAAACTTTTTCAGTACTTAAGTACTTACTTTCAGTACTTCAGTACTTAAGTACTTAGTATATACCTAGATCTTAATTAAGATCTAGGTATAAGAGAATTTGTTGGTGTTTGCTAGTTAATGAACAGAAAGATAATTCTTAGCAATTTAAAGAGCTGATCCCATTTTTTTCTATTTAGAATCTTCTTCCATGTCGTTAATGGTCCTTTCTTTCATAGTTTTTTTCCTCATCAAAGCTATCTGAAATTTTATATTTTACCGAATAATCCACATTTACGGTAAGCTCATTAAATGATCACATTCATAAATCCACATTTTATCGATATCTCAGAAATACTACATCTTATGTCTCATGACATGTAACGTCACGTTCAAAGTAACTTATTTTTTGACAAACATCCGTGGTAAGCAAAACATAATGATCGAAAAAAACTTTGCCTAGAAACTATTGTCTTAAAATGTGTTTTATCAACTTGTCTATCACATAACAATACTTTAAAGTTGGTATTTTTGATATTTTTAATTATAAAATACCTTGAAAACGGACAGTTTATTAGAACCACACACACACACACACACACACACACACACACACACACACACACATATATATAAATATATATATATATTTATATATATATATACATATACTGTAATTTGAATTGAAAAAAACTGTTACGAAAAAAGTTTTATTTAGTTCCACCATTTGTCAATTAATCAAGAGTGGAATAACTTCTTTGGTTAATAGAGATAAAAAATATGTAATTAATGAAAGCAATAATTTCAAAAATTTAATAATTTCATTAATATATAACTAAATAAGGTTAAAAAATTTAAAGTTGTAAGTTAGGCTAATTTATCAAAATTCAGAGCAGATATTTATAAATTGACAACTGCTCAATTTTCTATAAAACGTTTCGTTATTAAAAAGTGCATGGACTTTCTAAACATTGAGGGAACTTAATATCTGTATTTGATACACAGCCATTTACAGATATCATTTTTATTTTTACGTTTCCTTTATCTATGGCAATTCTTTTCAATCAGGATAATATTATGCTTTTTTGCTGCAGTCAAATGAATTGCAGGAACATTTTAATTTTTGTTGTTTAAGTGTTTAATAAATTTAAAATCATTTTTCTCATGCAAATGGGTACCTTCCTAATACTCCTTTTGGAAACCTTAATAAGCAGTATTTCTGTGCAATTAAATATTTATAGCTTATGTTTATATAAAATCATATTACAGAAATTTTAAATATTGTTTTGAACAAAAACTCGAATTTTATCTAAGTGGTTAAACAAGCAAATTAATTTTATTGAGCACATTCAAAACTGCTTCAAATTATTGAAATTTTAATATGTATGAAAAGTATTGATTTAAATAAGTATCTTTAAGGATAATATATTGTTACAGTTAATCTGTCAAGTTTTAATTGCATTTGTATTTAAATGGAAAATAAAAAAAATCATCATTATTTTCAAATGAGAGAAAATGAAATCTTGAAAATTTAAAAAATTAAAGCTAATTAGATTATCTTTACTTTTGTTAAATTTCAGTTGCACATTTTTCTTATAAAAAAAAATATTTAAAAAAATAGAAACTGAGAAATGCTGAATTAAATATAATTACGTACAATTTTCTGAATGCATGTAATAATTAATTTATGTATGTTTATTAGACATTGTTATTAGATAAAAATACGCAGTAATTTAAATCAACTTATAATTTATAGAGAATTATTTTTTTGGTTTAATGAAATCACTTTAAACAATTTTAAATTTCATACTCATTAAGAATGACCATGGTAATTCTTAATTGGTTTTTTACTTTATGTTATAATTAAAGTTAAGAATTATAGTTAGAATGTTAAGAATTATATTATAATTAATGTTTGTTAAGAATTATATTATAATTTATTTAATTAAACTATTATTTATATAAAGTTGTTTTTAAATTATATCTTATATTACATTCAATGAAATTTTTTCGACTGTTCCTGAGTTCATTCCGATTGTTATGTCCCCACCGTTATCCAATAAAATAAAGTCCTAAAAAAATTGCAGGTTTCCAAACAAACATACATGTAATTGCTTAATTACAAATTTTGATTAATTGAAAAATTAAAATAATAAGCAAACTTATATGCATGTAATAGGTTTTTTGCCATATGTTTGATTTACTTTTCATTGTTTGTTCAATCATTCTTTAAGCTTGTCATTTAAAGTGAGAAAAAATATATGATGTAAAAAGATGTATCTCATTATATTTGCTTAAAAAGTTGCATTATATTTACTTAATTTCGTTCAAAATAGTATAAGCAATATTTGTTTCCCGAAGTGACATTGCCAGGTGTTAGTATTTTTTTTATTTTTTGTCTTATGAATATGATGAAATGTATGCACATTTATGATCAAATAATAATGTAATGAATAAACCATTGCATATAATTAATAAGTAGTAATATTTTATTTATGGTAAATTTTACGTGTTTACATAAAAAATTTTGCCACCATTCCTGTAATATAAATTTCCCTCTACTTGATCTCTATTTTTTCTACATTTAAACTATTTTAATGAATAGAAGAAGTTAGCCATGGTCAGTTAATTTCTCAATAGTTATAAGACTGAAGCATTATACTTTCAGCACATTTTAAAATTTAAAAAAATATAGCTATTTAAAATGAAGTGATTCATGTATCAGATAATTTTTGAAGCGGATCAACATGCATATACCATAGAACATATCTATTTCAAATGATTGTAGTAAAAATTATTTTACCCTTTAAGCAAGTAATTTTCATATTGTGAGCAAAAATTACTTTCTAAGCGAGAGTTAAGAATTTACTGCTAAAATAAAGTGTTCTAAGACATAAAGCATTGTGAGTCATAAATAATCGGTGATTTTTCTCCTAATATATTATTTCATCATGTGAAACATTTGCAGTAATATTTCATTTCATTCTTTGAGGTATAATTAAAGCATTATAAGCATAAGAGTAGGCATATTTTACGCATTATGTATTCATACAATGTAATTTAACCACTTCATGAATCATGAAAGAGCAATTTATTTTATCCGGATATAATGCATTTTCCTCAAAAACATTGAAATGTTTTTCCTTTAAAATTACCACGCAGCAATTCTCTCTCTCTTTTTCATTCTTGAGAATAAATTTTTAAATATCTGTTAAGAATATATTTATTTTTGATATTTTTCTAGATTGAAATCTTGTAAAATGGATTTGAAGATATTTTTCTTAATTTCACTGAGATTTTAAATGATTTGAAACTATGTTTGAATTTGGTATTTATGAAAAATGCAGTTTAGTTTAAAATGAATTTGAAATTAAATTTATTAATCATTACATTCATTATGTTTTAAATAGTATTAAAAGTTTATTTCTATATAATGTTTTAAAAGTTTTCTATAAAAGTTTATTTCTATGTTAATTTTAAATAATTTTTAAATTATTACAGTAATTTTTTATAAATACCATTCCTTATATAGATTTTAATACCACTAAGGAAATATCCTATAATTAAGTACATTCTTAGAATACTCAGCATAATTAAATCATGTACATATGTGTGATCAAATATAAAAATACCCATCTCCAACAAACAACTTATTTTAAGGATATAAATGGTCTTTGTCCCAAAGGAATTGTTAATTAATAAGTGAATTATTATAAACGATAATGTACCAATTATCGTAATCGGTAGGTTCTGGAGACTAATGGATTCCGAGATAAGAGAAATGATTGATTATTATTCTAGTAGATACCTGTGTGTTTAGAAAGGGATGTTACCATTGTTTTGAACTATTTATACAGATAATCGTCAAAATGACATTAAATTAAAATGTAAACAAAATGAGGCCAAAACGTTAAATATATGATAGGTAAAATTAGCACTTTGAAAAGGTGGTCCTTAATGAACTTCATTTTATACTGCAAAGAAATTTATAACACCACATATTAAGCACCGATAGTTCGAAACAAGTTGCTTTTATAAAAGCAGACATTGAACACCGGTAGCTAATCTTCAAATGACGAAATGAGTACACAACTAATCGTGACTACGTCGGAACACTATTTTTAAATATAACACAAGCAACAAGTGGAAGAATGCACCCACTCGTTATAAGTCATTTTCATGATTTCATAAAACACATTTTGGAAACGTCAAAGAAGAAATTCTAACATAATTGTATATTTAAAAAATTTTAATCTGTTCAGGTGGAGCTACCTCCCACGATTATCTTTAAGTAATCTCTAATCAGTGATCCAAATGCAATACAAAAGTATTTTTTTACTTACTTGTTATAAACATTTATCTGAGACATGCTGATATAGCTATTTTTTAATTTCACACTATATTCAATAATTACTATTTTTAAAAGTCATTAAAGATTAATTTTCCATATTTACCATCATTTCAATAAAAATTTAAAAATATCCAATAGAATTTAATTCGTAGTTGACAACAATGCTGGTGTAAAAATTACAATGGATTTTAAATTTATTTTCGCTCAGACAAACCATATTCCTTCTATTTGGAGGGCAATAAGAGTAGTATTTTTGGAGTTTGAAGTTTGAGTCAATAAAATTTTACCAATTCTCGTTGGACAGAGAATATTTCATGCACTCGTGCCATATCCTTCAGGAAATTGTTGAATTCTGCGAAAACCTTTTGAAAAAGCATTCGCTTTGGAATCTGCAGTTCACAGTCATTATACCGATGTCATTTACCTAAAAATCTATAACGTGGTAAAATAGTCAATTAAAAGGAAATAAACTTTATTGTTCATAATTCAGCGTAGTTTTCAAAAGTATTTCTATTTGATAATCAATCTCAACATAAAATTCAAACATTGAATTCCATAACTTGGTTTCTCAAGATATGTGGAAAAGCTCGATTTTTTATTTCATCCTGTTATTCTCACTCATAGTAAATATATTTTCCCAAAGGGATGATGTTCAATTACCCTGCATGACATATATTGATCTTACCATTCCTTCCAGAAATAATGAGTTAAATTATTCTCATTCTCATTTATAAAGATTTGCTTTTGCACGAAGTTAAGTTTATGAAATTGACAAAAGTTTTAAATAACTGAGTTTTTAAAATTGAAACTATATAGTG
>JAPDSC010054272.1:469184-482664 GCA_026290005.1 Latrodectus geometricus
ATATATAATATTTTTTATTCTATTATTTTCAATTTGTCTCATTTCTGCCAATATTTTGACTGTTTTCCAAATATTGCAATTAAAATTAAGAGGAACTTTATAAGTAAGAAAGATGCATCTCCAATATCTGTTTATGTATTCTTGAGATAGCTTACTACGTTCTTTTATTTAGCGGAATACAAACATTTTATTATAAAATACACATATTTTTGTTATAAATGTTTTTCCCCGTAAGTTCACTCGGTGACTACTAGATTTTTTTTAAGAATAAAACTTTAGAATATCATTCACAAATAATAAATCTCACGTGCACCTGTGCAACTGCGATCTTTATCTTGTAAGGATTTCTTTTCCTGTCTGGTCAAATCGTCTTTTCAATACCTAAACATTTCCGTTTTTATCACTTTTCACAAATTGGTTCTTTCCGGTTATTTATACCACATTTCAAAAGAACTAGAATATTCTTTTGGTTCGTATCTTTCTTACATTTTGAGTAGAGCTATTTTGTTATAAATCGAAATTTATATCCCCAAAAAGTAGGGAATAATATAATATATTAAATAATATATTAACTATACTGAAGTATTCTATAATAAGACAGCAGAGAGGCTGAGATTCCTATTCTTAATTCAAAAATAAATAATCTATTCACGAAACAAACATTATTTTAAAATAACCTTTTATATACTTCATTGAATTCAACAAAAGTTTGATTTATTCGTTATTTATTTCTTATAGTTATAATTAAAAAATAGCAATATTGGTGAAAGATATGTATTGAATAAGCCATCTAAATTTAACTTACACTGAACAGAAAAAATTATTTTTCCTCAGTAAAATGTTATGTCCTTTATGGAATAAAGCTTTTCCAGATATGGTGCTCAAAATGTCTTAGAATGAGATCTTGCACGAATTTTTATTAACAAATATCCATATCAATCACTTACTTAGAAGAGAAAATAAACTTATTATTTTGTAATTTTAAATGATAATTTTCCCGATTTAACTTTAATTATAAACGATTTTAATTAGATTTTGATACATAAGAAGAGATTTGGGCACATAGTCAACAGTAGGTATTCAAAAATGAATTCAGTAAAAGTATTTCAGCAGGAGGGGATTTGTCTGGGCCTGAGCCCTTCAAATTGCACTTCAAACGATAGATTGGGTTCTGTGATTTATCTCATTATTTTTAAGAGTGAATGATTTTAATTCATTTTATAAAATATTTTGAGACTCAAATTGATTGCTTATTGAAAATGATCACGTGTATATGTTAGCTACTTCCATATAATTATTGAAATATTATTTAATTAGCTCTAGATGATTCAGTCATGATTTTCAATTATTTTGCATTACGTTTAAGTATCGCATGAGTTACTTCCGAAGCATATGGCTAAAAACTAAAATTTATTATACATATGGATTTATATTACAGATATTCATATATATAATTTTTCATCCGCTTTCATAAAATTTTATATTGAAAGGAAACAATGGATTTAAAAAATATAATATTTTTATGTATTTATTTAAGTTCTTAGTAAGAAGCATATATTTTGATGTATAAGAAAAACAGACACAAATATTCTTTGAATAGTTGATAAACTCATAACTATTGATTTCTATCAATTATAATAAAGATGTTTATTTCGAGCATATATTCCCGAAAGAAATGACATATTTGACGTTTAACATAATGAATAGAGTACACTATTTTGTCAAATTAAAGGCAACTCAGAAAGAAGTCGGAATCTTAGGTGCTTATTATTAAATTATTAAATAAATAGACTTTAATTTAATAGTTTCGTTTATTTGATTAAACATGAAATTAATAATAAAACTATGTTCTTCGGAATGGAAGATATAAGGTTAGATCATAACCATTGTTGAACAATGGGAGAGGAAAACAAAAGGAAAAAATTCTCGAACAATTGTGGTGTTATGCTTTTGATTTCTGTTTCGAGTTAATTTCTTTACAATGTATAAAGTGTCACTGTATCAATGAAAAGACATTTCAGAAAAATATTCGCATTGTATACTGGGAAAACTTTACAAAAAAATCTCCACTTTTAAACACTGCACTATGTTTTACAATTTATTGTTTCTTTTTCTTCTTAGTAAATATTTAGCGAATTTTTTTAATAAATATTTAATAAAATATTGCACAATTCAAAAGATTGATTCCTTCAATACCTCTTGTAAAATTTACTGTGAAAACAAATGTGGAAAATATTTTCATAGAAATTATTATGTACTTAATAGTTATAAAGTATATTTAAAGGGCAAAATATTTTTTCTAACTATAACCATTAAAGTTATCTGAAATACTTTGCAAAAATATTACAGATTATAATCAATCAAAAATCGGTTTAATCAGGAAGTTGTATCTTTCATGTACTTTCAATTGAAATACACTAGTATGCTTAACTTATGTTACAAGTGTTTTTTATGAGAAATTCTATTCTTAATTCTATGAGAAATTATTTGAGAGACATTAAATTCAGAAGTTAGAGACAGAATTTTGTACTTAAATAATGAGGAAAGCGTAGTTCCTCAAAAACGAATACATTGAATATAGTATTGAATCAAACAACAAAGCTATAGTGTGCGCATAACGTCACTACATATCACCAAGAGACCAAGAGAAAGAATAACTGTGGACTGAGGAGGGAGACATTTGGAATGGACTTAAGATTAACAAGCATATGACTATTCTCTTCAACCTATTGTAGAAACATAAGGTTGTAATGGTTAATGATAGTTTCTTGTTGGCAAAAGTGTTTTTTTCTTTCTTTCTTTCTCCCATTTTCTCCTAATGCATTCTGGGCTCCCTCTGATTTACAGTTCTATTAAAGTTATGAGATTCAATAAAAATAACTGCAGCAGAATCTGTGTCATATTAAAATATGAATATCAATTTAAGGGAGTTTTCCTATTATTTTCAATGTGGGCTGTCGATATTTTCTTGGAAGTTTTTGGACTCTGGAAAAAGAAGATAGAAGATTTTCAATTAAATAGACATCAGAATTTCGCATATTTAGTCAATTTGGTTCATCAGTGACTTGTGACAGATATAAAATTTGAGATGCTGGGTAAATGGTAGATTGGTATGGTATCTAATATGATATTTGATTGTAATTGGACATTCTATTTAATAATGTTGCTTTGTTCCTTGCTTGCCACAAAAGCATTGCGGTCACTTTTTCCAAATCTGTTATAATAATGGTCCATGGCTGGTAATGAAATAAATTAGGAAAGTATTTGTGTACGCAGTGATCTACTGATTTGTCGAGACTTATGATAAAAGGAATATTCCCATCGTCCTTACTCAGATTTGTTCCAGAATTTTTGAAAATGGACCATTGAGTTTTGGTTAAAGATAGATTTTCGGTAGGACTTGGGTCATGGGATGTTAATAGTTTGACGGTGAGATTCTGTTGCTGTTTCTTTTGTTAGAATATTGGCCCTTTCATTTTCTACTGCACCATCATGTGCTTTTATCGATTTAATATTTGACTTCCAGATGTTCTGATGTAAAAATCCCCGAATGTTATAAATTAGTAGAGGAGGGATTTGGGTTATCTATTGCTTGTATTACAGAGTTGCAGTTATTCCAGATTGTAAAACAATTTAAACTAGGTTTTGTGCAAGGTTTAGTACTAATTGAATTGTTCTAACTTCTGCTTGAAAGACTAAGTTGCGTGGATGTAGTTTGATTTTTTGATGGCCTATTTCTTTTCTTTCATAGAACACAGTAAATGCTGTACCTACGCACTTATCTATTTTTGAACCATCCGTGTAGTAATTGTAAGTTGCAGAGAGAGTTATGGATTATTGATTGGAGTCCTTTTTTGTATACTTACTTTCCTGGATTTTATTATGTATTTGCCTGTGCCTTTTTTGATGGATGGATTTTATATTTATTTACATGTTCTTCATAATTGTATGGAGCTGTTACGCAATTATCATAATTAGTCAGTAATCGTAGTTCTAAGGCTTTGGTTTTAATTGCGATTTCTATTGATTTAATATGAAGTTTAGGTATTTCTGCTAGGATGTTTCTTACAATGACGTATGCTTCTCTATACTGCAATTGTTTCTTCGCATCGTCTTCTCATATTCAGCACTAGAATGTCCAACAAATCTTGAGGAAGAATGCCAATCTTAATCAGCATCTGTTTCTGTTTTTTTTACGTTTATGTACGTACGTGGAGAATATAATTACGCAGCAATTGTTCTCTCCAAAGCACCCAACATGTGTTTTATGGGATTTAAATTAGGAGAATACGCTTGTCAATCAATTTGAGTAATATCTTTCCAGTAGTTGTTGAACAGCAAGAGTCAGGTTTGGTCATGTATTGTCATTTATAAAAACGAAATCTCTTTCAATACAGACACACAGGCTATAATAACTATATCCAATTACATAAACGCTCATTCATTTTGTTCATCATAATGCTTCCTCAGATAACAACGCCAGAACCAACATAACGTTCTTTTTCCGTAATGCTGTTGAAATGAAACTGTATCCCGATCTCTTTCCAAATCAACTGGTGCTTATAATCACTTACCACACTGAAACGATTCGCATCCAAAATACTATGAAATGAACAAAACGTCAAAGATTAACCTCTATTAAATAAAATTGTTTCATCGAGAGTTATATCGTCGAGCTGTAAGTAGAAACGATTTTGATGAAAATAAAAATATATTATGGGAATATGATTTTAATTAAAATCACACACATATTATTTTTGAGGCAAGACTTGTCTCAGTATATTAGAAGTTTAAATATATTTTTATGATTAATAAGATTTATGATTATACTGTAGAATAATCATTATGTTTCGCACTATTTAAAATAAAGTTCAACATATAATGCTGCAATATTACTTACCCCCGGAAAATATTTAAATCTTCTGCTATTCAAAACTAAAAACACTTTGTTATGCTGACATTGTTTTTATTAAGGAAAAGGTGACATTTACGATTACATACTGTTAAAATTTGAGTTTTTGCGGCAAATGCTTGCTTTAATTTTTCTCTGAATTCATTTCAAATATGATAATTAACTGTAAGTTTCATGCTGAGTTATGCATTTTAAGAAGTATGATGAAAAATTTATAACATTCCTTCACTTGAAAACTATTTAAATTTCAAGAGGATTTTGCAATTTACTTATTCTGCATGTGTAACTCAATTGGTGTTTAAAGCTTCAATATGCACATATGATATTTTATCGATCCACTTTAATTGGTAGAGTGATGCGACGGAAATGAAGCGCATATACTCTGAACTTAAAAAAGATATTTCATTGAACTATCCATTTAGAATTTACTTTCTTCATAATCACCAAATGAAATGACGAAACAGTTTCACCCTGTAATTATGTGATGTAATATAAATGTATTTGATATCTATAATTCCTTTCGAGATACATTTACATTCTCCAAATAAATTGAATTATGTGAATACATATTCACACACTTTAATGTCTTACGTAATTTAAAATATAGTGAAATGTATTATATAATATTTATTATTATATTTATTCATAACATTTATATTACTTTTAAAAATATATAATAAATTTTATATTAAAAAGTTTTTAAATGAAATGTTTTAAAATATCTCTAAAAATCAACTAAATATGAATCAAACTTGTTTACTAATTTGTGTAAACATCACATCTTTTTTTAATATTTTTAAATTCTTAGCGCAGTATCATATAAAAGGAAAAATACCGAGTATAGATGAAATGAAATCTAAGACGTTTCTAGCCTGTGGAATATCCTAATGTGTTTTGTTGTACTTTTTATTTGCCTTATTAAGTAATTTAGAATAGAAGTATTCTCGTGAAAACATAATGCTAATTCATTGTTTCTCATTTCATTAGTTTATTTATATCGACTATGAATATAAGAAATAAACTCAATATATTCATATAAGTCAAAGTATCAAATAGTTTACAACAGAAATTCCCGTACAAAAATTAAAGGGGGAAACAAATAAATGATTATAACATTTTCTAATGTTATAAGGATTTATTTCATTTATTTATTTTCACCGAAGTGTATTTAGATGTGGAATAAATTCAAATTAATATTAAGTTGGCATGCAACTTCAGAAAAATTTATACAGTACACTACTCAAAAGCTTATTTTCATTGAATGAATTTGCCTTTACTACCTTATTTTATCAAGAAACCGTAGATTTATGAGTCAATGATAATAGATTAGTTTTGAATAGAAAATAAACTTTAAATTAAAATTGGAGTCACGCAAAATAGATAAAATAAATAGAGATGAAAAAACCAAGAAAATTCATTATTGTTTCATTATTTCATAGCTCATTATGTATCGGTTAAAATAAAAACATGATCAACAGTTGAAATTTGCAAAATTTAACAAGTAATATAAATTGATGCCCATAATTATAACATTGTTATTTTCTAAGTAATATAATTTCATAATAAAGAAATTCCAACTTAAATATATTTTTAATTTTTAAATTAAATGTAGGCAAATGTCTATACATTTAAAGCAAAATTCATATATAAAATACTTCAATAAAATTTAATTCTTAAGTAGATATATTTCAAATTCAATGACAAACGAAAAATAACTCCTGCAGGTGTCATTCCTTATTTTCATATAAATTGTAATAAAATATAGAATAAGAAATTTACTAAAATATTGAGTAAGAAATTTCCCGGAATATTTTCACTTCGCCGATATTTCTATCTTCAAATTTTATATATTTTATTTTTATTTGCATAATTTAGACAAAATAAATCATACAAGACTGAAAATTGTTTTGGTATTCAATCGAAGAAGCAAATATAAAAGTCTGGTTCATATCTCATTTGATAGAAAATTGAGAAAACCATGCTATATTAAATCAGAACAAATCAAATAAGCAAGACATATGATCAATAAGCAAAAATAAAGCAGACTAAAAATGGCAGACACCTGTCGCTTAAACAAAGCCTGGTGATTGGTGATAAATATCGTTTCAATATACGAGAGCGTCACATGGAGGACAGTTTTTATCGTGCAGTATTAGTCATTTCCTGTATACTGTCATATTTCTGTCTGTAATCACTTAAATGAGTGGCTCCTCTAACCTTTCTTCAAACAAAAATGTTTCTTATTGCATGTTGATGACAGGGCTTCTTAATTTATAACCCTGTGGATTGGATGGTTAGGTGATCAGAAAATCGTGGCTGTTATTAATGTATAAGCCTTTTCGTTCTGTACTGACAGATATGGCAAATGTTTGTTGCAACAACAAAAGTTACATACGTGGTGGTTACTTTTCTAACCTATTTTCTACAATAACAATATACTGGTTTTCAGCAGAGATTACAATAATTTGTTAATGGAGCGTAGGTATTCAGATGACTACTTGATTGGTTTGGAATTATTATCATAATCTTAAAATGGTGGAATGAAAAAGAAATGAAGATCATTTTAATAAATTATCCCATTTTAATACACCTGATAACACTGCAGTATTGAGGGCTATTAAATTATTTTTTATTTTTTTATTTTTTTTATTTATTTTTTTTATCGAGTACCAGTCAGGCTGGCAATATGAGGTGCGTTGCTTCAGTTTTCCAACTAAATCGTAATTTGGGGCGGAGACTTCTTCTGTACACACATGCCATAGGTACCCGTTTATAGTGTAAGCAACCATTCATACTCCATTCATACAAGGAAAGGACAAAGACAGGAAAGAGAAAGTACACCCGGGGTTCGAACCTAGGATCTCCCTATCAACAGTCAGGCATGCTGACCACTTGACAGGGTGACTGACAATTTGTCTTTTGAAAGCCACATAAACAAGTTTATCTCGAAAGAAAATTGTTTCAAATTTTTAAAAACCTTTGTAAAGACAATCGTATGCAAATATATAATACAACACAATAATGATTACACGTCTTTGTTTTTTTGCATGTTTTTTGGTACAAAACTATGACTATTTATTACGTAATAACTTTGGTAATATTCATCTATTTCTGCAGAGAATTGCAATTTCTCAAATTCATATGAGCTATGGAAAATTTACATTTTCTTTTGTTTGATTAACTTTTGAGTTAAATTTAATACTCGTGTCTATAAATTTCCTTTTTTAATATGTATTTATGAGTAAGTTAATAAAACAAGTTACATACACATTTTGCTTAAACATTTTCACATTCTTCAGAATACTTTTAAGTATAATAATCTGATTTTCCACTATAGCAGAATTATGTGATTAAACATGTGCTGCCTTTTTAGGAAAGCTTTGTTTGAACTGTGTTAAACATTTTATGACTTTAATTAAAAGAGTCCTAAAGTTAATTCTATTACATACCAACTAGCAGAGAAAGATAAATTGGAAGTTTTATGGAGAAACATGGTTATCAACGTATACTTACTTTCAAAGCTAAGCATCATTATTTTAAATTGTGTTTGAGAAAGTAATAGAATACGTTCACAATAAAATCTTCTGTGAGTGAATGTCCAGAAATGTAGTAATATTTTTAATATTACTCAAGGTTTACATAGCAGGAATCTTTAAATTTAATAACATGCAAGCAATAATTAATATATTCTTCATTTGAATACAAAATTTAAAATGTTATTAATGTATTTTGATAAATTACGTGTTTAACAAGTTGTTTTTTTATAAAAAGTACACGAATAACTGCATGATAATGTTCGCTTTTATCTAATGTAATAATTATTTGAAACATTTATACTATACTTAGTTAAATGTTATAAAACATATATCATTTTGTACATAAAGTGTAAACTTTTAGCACAGAAAAAAATCAAAAGTTAAACAAGTGTACTATGTTAACAGTAACATTTTTCTGTGTATTGTTGTATTAGTTCAATGATTTTTCAAATAAATTAGCTGTGGTAAAAAGAAATTAACTTAAGCACTCTACGCATATAAGAATAGTCAAACTATGACATAACATTAAAAATCAATACATATGTAGATTTTAATGTTAATAAATTATAGTACCTTATATTGGGTAACTAAAATTATTTGAAGATATATAATTTTATCTTCTTATATAAATATAATTTATATAGTTTCGCTCTATTGCATTTTTATGGTAAATACCAGATTTTATTTAATATAAATTTGCATTCCATATCATATTTAATATAATTTTCAAAATTAAATTCGGTATCTTTCAAATGTTAAGAATACAAACAGTTTTAATATTCTCCGTCAAAAGGATAAAACCCCTGATTATAATGATGATATTTTTTAATAAAAATAATAAGTGGAAAATGTTTACTAAAATTTATTTAAAATTTAAACCATTCCTTTTTTTTAAAAAGATTTATGGAGTAAAAGGACATCCAGACCGTTATATAAAAAAGAGATTTTTATACGTTTATTGTATGTCACTAATTCATGGAATTGTTCCTTTATTGTGTTGCCACGTTATTGTTAGCTATGTCTCAGAGGATACATTTAATAAATATATTAAAATGAAAAATTTTTAAAAGAACCTTCATAAATAAATTCAGGTTAATTTAGATTTTATTTTTATTGTTCTATCGATTTGCTTACTGTTCTATTAATTTGTATGATTCGTATTGATTTTTTTATAAATTATTTCTTATTAATTAAAAGCACGGATCTCCAGTGCTTCAATCAGTAGGTGCTTTTCAAACAAAATATCCGAATTTTTTACTAGATGACTTGTTTTTTCTCTCTCTTACTTAAATACAGTCAAAAAATTAATAATGTTGTGCAAGAAAAACTATTATCCGGAACACAACTTAATGTACGATAATTTTCTTAATTCACTTAACTTTTATCATCTTGGAGGACAAATGGTTGGCTTTAAACATTATAGTACATAGGGATTGAAAGCAAAAGAAGATAACTTTAGTCATAGCCAGGTAGATCATATTTATTAGCAAAAATATTATGCTCCTTAAAAATTGCTGGTTGTAGATAGTATATGTCTTTCTAAATTATTCTTAGTTGGCAATTCTAATTTTGGGAAAATTGAGAAAAACTGAATTATCAGATATTGTCACTAATAAATTAACAGATTAACTATAGAAAATTGGAAAATTGAATTAAAGTCTAAACATATGTGCAACCACTTCTCTTTCTCTCTCACATAACGACAATTTTCTGCTCGAACACTTACCTCAAATCGTAAGAAAATATTGCTGTAAAATCTTCTCCATTATATACATTAAATTTGTCATTTATATCACCATTTTAGTAGGTATGTGTTAAAAAGCTAATCATTTTTACATAACAGAAAGTTTTACCTGTATGGCAAATTTTACGTTTGCAATGTTGAAATTTTTCGTGTCATTATTTTTCTGATTCTTTCTGTTTAATTAGAATCATGAAACATGTTTTCAGAGCCGAAACGGGGAGTTTTGAAGATTAATAAGAAGATGAAAGGAATCCTTATACATTATTTACAATAGGAATAAAAATTAATATTTGAAAACATCTCTTTTTTAAAACACTGGATTTTCTAATTTTTTATGGTAGTTGTACTATTATTATAGAAATTAATGGATGAAATGGTGCTTCATATATATTTCCTTCACTATATTTTTTCATGATAAATGTTTCAAACGATTTTTTACAAATAATAATTGCAAATTTGATCATAATTTCTTGTGTGTTGAAGTTATTTTGGATTGCATCTTATAACTTTAACACTGCGCACATCTTCTGTATTCCCAGTTCTGTATCAGTTCTTCTTTACTTACAATCAACTCCATTGCCACAGATTGTAGTTTAAAATGTAAAAACATAAGCATATTGAAAACACAAAAAATATCAAAAATCTTGTAAAATTGAGGGGGAATTTATTTTGGCTTCAAGCTTATTTAACAGGTACAATGGCTTGATTTTATTAATTTTTATCAATCAGAAATGTTTAAATAATGTGTTTTTAACATAATGATGAACTTAACCAGACGAGGAAACTGTTATATATTAGGAAAGTAATAGAATTCTTTATACTAAACGAGTTTTGGAATTAATGTTGTAATTGATTAGCACCTCGGCATTGGAATATGGAGATTTTTAATTATTGAACTCTAATAATTGGATATCAGAATTACTACAGATGATAAGAGATTCGAAGCAAAGATTCAAAACAATGACTTTCTCAGAATGACAAGATGAACTTTATCTTGTATACAAAAATAGAATAAAAGATAATTACTCTTGAGCCATAAATAAATATTTGACAGATAAGCCATACGAAAAGAAGAATTCTCAAAGTGAGGCACTGGAGAGAGAGAATGACTTCATTACTTCTCATCAACTTACTTCATTTTTACTTCAGAGAATAATAAACTTAAATTGAAGTAAGGGAATCAAATATACTAAAAACATTCTCAAATAAAAAATCAAAAGTTTAATCTTTTAATATTATCAACTATAAATCTTGAATTTTTTGTAAGTCTGAACTGTCAATTGGATTATAAAAATTACTTAAGATTATTTCTGCATCAAAACTATGAAATATGCACTTTTAAAATTTTGTATTTTTGTTCTTTAGATACCAGTACTGATCTTTTGTAAAACCTTTTTTTTAGAAACAAGACTTTTCTAGTGAAATTAATTTCCTAAAGTTAACAAACATTTTTATGATACTTAAAAACATGCATTATATTTTTAATAGTTCTGATACTGTTACACTTTTAGGTCTTTTTCATAATTTGGTCTGTAAAGCAGACTGGAGAAAAATAATTAGTAATTTGTGATGGAGATAACATTAAAAATGATCTCTTGATTTAATATTTAAAAAATTCATAATTTCAGCATAATTACTTATTTTTTTAACATGTTTTTTTATATTTAATACTTTGGTTAACTAAATAACAGAGTTAAATTTTATAAAATATAGTTTTTTTATGAAAGAAATTTTCTTGCAAAACATTATTTTCCTAAAGTTAAGAAATATTTCAATTTACTTAAAAAAATGTGTTGTATATCACTTATTTTTGATTGGAGGAAATTTGCTTTTGAAAATCCAAAAAGCCTTAAATAGTTAATTTTTTAAATATTTCAACAAAATAGCTAGCTGGCAAATTACCTAAAATAACCGCAATTTACAGTGGAATTCATGCTGTGAGAAAGTGCCCATCATTCTTTCCATTTTTATGAATCTAATCGTCCTTATAAATAGACGTAATCTTGAATTTACAAACCAAATCTAATTTAATTTTGCTTTTATTTATTAACAATAGCAAAAAAAGATGCTGGTTTAAATATATTTTCAACCGATACAATGAACTCACATAATTTTTATTCAAGCATATGGACAATCATGATTTGCACTATGGGATTTATATTTAAAAAAAGAGAGAAAAAAATATCAGATAAATTAGTTCCAATTCTCTTTCATTCAAGAATATATGGATTTTATAAAAAAAATGTAATTGTTATAGAATTACGACTTTATCCAAAACCTTACCTATAAAAAATGTACTCACTACAAAAATAATGCGATCTTATAGTTAACATTGGTTAGAGCATTTTACCCAAAAATTACTCACAAGGGAGCTTTAATTTAATTCACAATTGTTATTTTTGTGTTTTACTTATGCTTACATATAAGAAAAATGCAAGATAAGCTAAATGTCAGGTATCAAGGTCTGATAGTTGCTTTGTAACAATGAAATTTAACGATATTCTTTGCCCTAGATCAGTTGCTAGCATTTTATTTTACTCTTTATAGAAAATATATTTCAGTTTATAAAACAAACAACAAACACTCCCATATTTCCCTCATATTATTACATTCAAGGCCTTTTTTAAACTAAAAATTATCGCATTTTTTTCCTGTTTTCACTTTTTATATTTTTTGATAAATTCTTTTTTATTTCTTTAAAAATTGTTTTAATTAAATTAAATAGCAGGCTTTACGTATTTAATGAATGATGATGAGAAAAAAAATACCTCAAGTTTTACATTTTTTTCAGACACAATGCTGAAATAATGACCATGATTGTTTGAAGGTATATATATTTTGCGATTGGAAAATGTATCTATTATCAAATAGAATAATCTTAAGAGAACAATACAAAATATATCAAGTTTCTTCATTACTATATTGATATTTATGTTTGTTGAGTCCAAAATATTCACATAAAAATAGAATAAATGTCCTCCCTCCCCAAAAAATAATCCTGTAACTGTTAAAAGCGAGATATTGATTTTTGGAATTCAGAAGACACTCTCATGATTGCTCTTTAGCTTTTCCATTATTAATCAGGAATTTAATGGAAAGGTTGAAAAGATTCAAGATTGTAATTTTTTTTATTTTTCCTTACTTTATTTGTCAAGATAATTTACTCTTAGCAATTTACTGTGTTAATACTTTCATATTTTCTATTAACACTCTATATAAGATTAAGTAATAAAATTATTTTTAAATCATGTAGAGTTATAAAAATATACATTACTTCATTTTTTAAAA